>VZRS01009544.1:0-188095 GCA_013398055.1 Ifrita kowaldi
GCTCAGCGTATTCTGTGATTCTGCGAAGTATTTCACACAACAACAGAAAATGAAGTACTCTTGTGTGGGAATGAAATTTCAGAAGATAGGTAGATGGATCAGTTGATCAATCTGAATGGTACAGACTATGAGGAATCAAAATTCCCCAAATCTGTACTAAAAATCTGCAGTCTTGTAGCCCAGTAAATAGTGGTTGCTATTGCTTGCAACATGCCACAGATTTTTGGAAATTGCTTAATGACATAGATATATATTATTCTTATCTAATTTAATCCTCAGCTTCATAGAAACTAATTTTAAGCACGTTTTTCATTATTCATTTTAGGACTGTGACTATTTTTCCTATCCTGTCAAAGATGTCCCACCATCTGCAAATGGATGATATTGCAACAAAATAACAGACCAAACTATTTTAAGTACTCATCCTTTCACTATTGTCTTGAATATTTCTTCTATGTTTATCATCATCTATAATCACCTGTTCTGATTTGATACACCTTTACAAAGACCTTGAAATAGGAATTAACTTTTAGCACTTCGACAGATTTTGTAGAAGAAAGTGTTATCTTGTCACCCTTTTTCAAACAAATGTACATATGCTAGGTAGAATTAAAATGATCCATTTTGCGTTGTTTGTTTCATTTACTTGTTGTTATTAAGAGAGTAAAATTTGGCAGCAGAATGAGGAGCTCTTGCTTCTTTTTGTATGGTGTAACGAGAGAAATAAATCCCTGGTGAAAGGGTAAGATGTTTTAATACTTTTGAGACTAAGAACCCTGCATTCATGCCAACATTTCCTGAGCCCAGAAGATGCATACAAGTTTGGATAATGAAACCACTACAAAATAGCTCAAAATGGATTGAATCAGTCTCAAACTCAGCCAAAACAAACTGCCTGAGTTTAATGATTTTTACCAAATAATGGTCAAAAGTGTTCTTGGGAGAGTCCTTCAGACAGAGAAAGTGTTGCCATTAGGGTCCCACATTAGATTAAAAAACTTCCTATGCCATATGTCTGTGCACGTGGAAGAAGGGGCTACAACCGGGGGAATCTGTTTGTTTTTCCGTTTAAGTAGAATACTTTCTCAGAATTGTAAATTTGGAGAGCAGCAATAGAACTTGGCTTGGAAACTTCACGCTTGCTTGAATTTCTCTGGAAACACTTATGCTACGCTTCTGAAAGAAAACCACGTACTTGGCCTGCTGATAGCCTTGGGCTAAGACTGGAAGCACCAGTGAGGTTGATTTTTGGGCTGCACAGTGGAGCCACTGCCCTCTCTTTCATTTCCTTGTGATGTTCTAATAAATCCATCTCTCCAAAAATCTGATGCTGCTTAGAAGCTGCAGAATGATGGTATTCTAGAAGGTGCTCTAGGACGCTGAATTTTTTGAAACATTTTCACTATTTAGGACACTAAAACAGAAAAAGAAATTGAGAGCTCTTCAGAAACATTCCATATCTCCTCAAGAGCTATTTTGGGGAAAAAACACCCTGAAAACAGCAGTCTCTTTCCTACCAATTGACACTACATTTCAAATTATTTTTAAGAGATACAACAGTAATATCAATCTGTGATGTTAGAAGCTGAAAAATTACTTTATTCTTTGCGTAAATTGTATGTTAGAATTCTAAAAGGGTCTCACATGAATCTGAAACCTAATTAAGTTTAAGGAACATATTTCACACACACTTTGTATTCTGGCATTTCTAAGATGTTTCGGAGAGTGGCTGACGATTTCCATCACAGTAACCAGAATATGTCTGCTCGTAAGATTAAGCTGTTAGTTGGTTATCTCAGAACATTATAATGCTACTTATAAAAATGATCTCACACAGAATGATTAGTGTGGCTGCCCGTTATGCATCACTTGTTCCATAAAAGTGGCCTTAAGAATGTTTTATGCTCATTTAAACAAGATTTAAAGATTCTTTATAGGGTAATGTTGTCATTGCAGGGAAATTCTTTATGTTGCTAAAGATTCAGTCTTCATTATTTGTACCAATTTTAGGAGAAAAAGATTATGAGGATGTATTATAAGCTTAAATAACGACTGTAATTCAAATGCTCTGAAGACAAATGTTAATGTCACACTAGAGGAAAGTAATGTAATTGAAATATTACTTGAATATTCCATATTGAAATATGCATCTTAGTCTTCATTCTAGCTGGTCTTCCTTTTACATGAATCACAAATTGCAATGCTACTTAAAGATACTTCTCAGAAAGTAAAGTGACAAAAGAAGGGAAATAAAAAGGGTATGTCATTAACAGATTATAACTGCTGGACACAGAATGCCTGTGCTTTCTGTCTCACCTGTTACTTACGTAAAAAGGTGGGATTGCCCACCATTTCGCAACAAAATGTCCTTAAAGTTTTGCCTATTCTTTATATTAGAGTCATGGGATGCTGTGACTGATACTGCTATTCTCCATTCAGAATTAAGAGGACAATATTTGGATGAGCATGTTAAGTGTCAATAACACTTAATGCACATTGTTTACGTAGGAGAAGTTTATTTTTGTTGTTCTAAACCATGTCTCATTAAAATCTCTAGCTACATTGAAATTTCAGCAATGAAAGCTGCACTCATTTTCTAGGCAAGAGGAAAGAGACAATTCCCTAGCATAAGATGACATTTTGGAGTCCCATTTAAATAAAGCTACATATGTTGCATGCTTATCCCAGTAGGATTACGGGGAAAATTTTCAGTTTGTTACATGAGCTGTAGGCAAATAACTCTCAAGGAAAAGTGATACATACATGTACTTAGTCCAGCATAAATTAAACACTGCAGTTACTTAACTTTCCTAGGAGTAATCTGTCATGCCACCGCCACAGTAATCTGTAGGATAAATTGCTTGACTTTACTTCAGAGATTTATAACTGCATTACAGGTGACAGACCATGCCACACAAACAATCCAACGGAATTATGCAAGCAGTTTGCAATACGTGTAGTATGTGTAGTAGTATAAGGATTTTGACATTAATCATTCTATGTCATTTAGAAACCATAAAGGAATGAGAAGAAAACCCTACATTTTTTCTGTATTGTTTTCAGTGATAAGGACAAAGCACTTCTTTCATATAGAGAGATAATCAAAGGAAGATTTTTAGAAAATGAAAATAAAAATCTGTGCAAAAATGGAAACAATGTTATGCATAAGCTATAAACTATTTCTTCAACGGATGAAACTTCAAAATAAAAATTGCCTAGCTGCTTTCTTTCCACCCATTGATGTTTATCTGTGTACATCAACTTTTTAGTGCACTTGGGATTTAAGAACAGCTCTTGTACCGATAATCTCTCAAGCAATGCATTTGAAGAGGCATATAAACCCCTCCACATTAATATCAAATGCTCTCTATGTCTCATGCTTAGAATAAATACTAGTTTTCAAACAAACTTACTACCTCTGTTACTGCCAGAGGTATGGCTAGAAATCTCGTCTCCATGCATTCACAGGACATGAATTCACATACTTTTTTATGCTGCTGGAAAATGGTAACATAGATGCAAGTGTAGTCAGAATAGAGGATTTTCTCTAGGTTCACTGCCAGTTTAAGTGGACTTTTATTTAAAGCTATCAAAACAATATGAAGCGTTTTAGATTTAGAGCTCTCAATACTTGCAACCTGTTATTTAGCCTCCATGGCACGTCTAGTTTGATAAATGTGGACCTAACAGCTGCAGACAATGACATCAGCGCTATGCCTTCCTCTGTTGTTCCTGGCTGGGCTTCAGCAGGAAGAACAGTAGTAAGCTTTTATTCTATACACAACTTAGTGAAGATCACTGAAGTTTTAGCCTGTCAGGCCAAAGCAAAGACCTTTTGCTCTGGCCAGTCACACAAACTCTAGTCCAGATTTAGCTACTTAGATAACATACACAGCTGTTTGAAGCACTATATTTGCATAATAATTAAAAACTTAGCTTTGTGAAAATTCAGTTGTAGCCCGTTGTGCTATTTGTTGGAGACTCTACATTGATGGCTTGGCACCCATTAAAATATTTTTCTCATCACACAACCACTGGATTTACACTTTTTTTATTTATAAGTGTTTGAAACAATTGTCAACAGCTTCAGAAGTCCCTTCATGATTCTAATGGAATTAACTTGTTTTATTTTCTCCAGGCCAAGTGCATGTTGGCTGAACACATTCCCATATACTCTTTCAATATTATTCTGAATTGCAAGATGCCTTCTTTTGCTTCCTGTACGCAATTCACCCAGACTAAGGAATAGGGATTTTTGATCTGGATTTGATCATTCTGATGACATCACAGTGAGACTGAATAAACTTCCACAACTTTCAACACCCAAGTTAGAGGTAATGCATGCTTCAAAGAACATTTTAAGAGTAACTGAGTGTGACTTTATATTCTATAAACTGGGTCTTCTGGAAAGGCCCCACTCCTCTCCAGCTCAGCCTACCCTAATGACGTTCCCTTCTATCATCTCCTCTTGGCCACCCTCAGGAAGGAAAAGAGTCTTTTCCAGGTAAGTTTACCAGGAAGCCTATTACTCTACATGGCAGCTTCAGAAGTTGTATAACTCAAGCTCTGATGCCTCCCAAAGCTACTGAAGGATGGTGAAGATATCTAATGTTCACAGACTCTCCACAAACATATCCATGACTCAGAATTAAAAGCTGCCTGCCTCCCAATTCCAGGCATTTTACCTTTCCAGCTGCTCTCAGGGACATTGTGGCTCCGTATGCCCTAGTACTTTTAACACTGGCAAAACAACTAGACTAAGGCTGTGGAAGCCCCTTGAAGGGTGAAAATATCATCTTAAAAAACTGTTAGGAGGGAGCAAGAACATGGAAGAGGAAGTCAAGACCACAGCCTGGCTTGCTCGTCCATGTTACAAAAAATGAGCATTAATAGAAAGGGAGGAATTCATCAAAGTTGCTGCAGTATCTTTGCAAAGTCTCAAACCAACTTAGATATGTGAAGGTTTGGTGTTTATAGCAGACCCTCCATGTTGTATGAATAACATGAGATCTTCAGAGGCAACTCATACTGAGATTCAGAGGTTCTCATACTGAGATACAATGCAAAGCCCACAGCTCACACTCATATCACTCAATACTGCTGTTGTAGTTATTTTCAACCTCAAAAAGGCAAATCTTCTGCCAAAAGTGATGGCAAGAACAAAAAGTACTGTTATTATAAGTACTCATGAAAGGGCACACCACGCTGTTGCCCACAACATCCCTTGCAGTTCACTATTTGGACCAGTGCTTTGAAAAGTATCACTTTTCCATAGTCTAAGTGAAACTGTTCACTTTGGCTTATGGAATAGTAGGGGAGGGTGGAGTTTTGCAGCCAGCATTGTAAATAGGCCATGACTAACATTAGTTAAACTCTGCCTTTTGGTCATGTGGCATATTATTTTATTCACCACCAATTCTTGCTGTAGACTGCTGGGGCTGAAATAGAAAAGGGAGACAGTGCGGAAAATGCTCTTTTAAGTCCTTAAAAAAAAAAGATTTCATAGATGAGCTAGAATTTCAGCATACCGTTTATCCTCTGCAATCTATGTCTAGATTATTTTCAGAAGTCATCATGGCAATTTAAATGTACTGGCCAAATCCTGATCTCAACTGCATGAAAAAATAACTATACAGGCATCAGCCCATATTGTAGGCCTGATGTTTTACTACCAAATAGCCAACTGCTGAAAACATGTCAGATGGCTGATTTACTGTTAGATGAACAAAATTCACATTCACAGGATATTTCTTCATGGTAATGATATTTGCACTGTCTATTTCCTTACTGTGATTCATCTCCATAATATCTGCATGTAGTAAAAACATGGAACTGAGGTTTGCAGAATCCTGATAATATTGTCCCTTGTTTGGGGGATAAGGAGGGAAAGAAACTGAATAACATGCCATTTGTATCATAAGGTGTTAGTGGCAGAATTGGGAAATGTGTTTACTGTTTACCAATCCACAGCATTAATGACAAAACTACCCCTTTTACTAAAAATGTAGTTCAGGTCACAGGCCAGTTAATGGTCCACAGAAGCTAAAGGAACTTGTTGGCAGATCAGCTTCATGGCACAGCAAGTCAGTGTGCTTTGTTAGGGACTAAGCTCTAACATCTCTCTCCTTTAGGATTTAGAGATGACCGTTCACAGCCCTTGTTTTTTAATTCAATTTTTCCATTTAAGCTCAGTTTCTTTACAGGGCCTGAGCTGCTCCCCGCCTATAAACTTGGTGGTTTTGCCGACCACCACTTTCTGCCCGCTGCAGGGAGCAGCCTGTGGGTGCCAGGCACTAAAGATGTATACTGAATTCTAGGATTTGGAGAAAGCCCAGTCAGACCCAGGATGAATGAGAACAACTGAACCTTTCCTGGAGTGTCCAGGATTCAGAAAAACATTGCATTACCTCAGGGCTGGAGGGTAACAGGGAGAAACATTTAATGTTGAATTTTCTGGTTTATATTATTCAGCATGGAATGCACACACAGTCTTCTGGATCCACACATTCCTGAATAATTCACACATTTCTGAATGTACACTATCTGAAGAATGCAGAGATGTTTGCCTCCTCAGAACTGATTTGGAAATCCTATAGAAAAGAACATTTAGTTCAAAATAAATCAACTCTCAGGCTGGCTAAGAAGAACTGTCCTAAAATGTACTAGTATATGTTTTGATTAGGAATGAAGGAACATTCTAATACTATGCATATACAGACAATTCAAAACATATGCTCTGTACACAGTGTTTTGGGGTAAAGTTTCATCAGTAAAGCAAACTTACTCGACACTTAGTGACTTATTATAGTGACTGACCAAAGGTAACCCATATGGTTTTTGTATAATGTATAAGGAATAACTGAATATGGAAACCTTTTTTTTTTTTGCTGGCAAATAAGAATCATTGGTTGAACAAGTTTCAGGATTAAGTTGCTTATATAAAAATTTTCATTCATGAATAAAACATGATTTGGAAGTAGTTATTTTCTTAGCACCCATGGATCCACTGAGGAATCATGTAGGATGGAAGGGAGCATGCTTCATAATATGATTGCTCATTCGTATGATACAAACCCAAAAAATTTCTGTCCATAGAAATCAACCTAAAGTATCAGACCAACTTTGGTTTTGGAGAAGCATATATCTGAATAGGCCACCTGACAAATATAGATTTTGAGAACTCTGACTAGAAACTGAGACTCATTTTCAAACTATCAGTCTGATTCATTTACTTGCGATACAAAAGAAAGAAAAGAAAAATGCTCTGAGTGAGGATTGTTGAAAAGTTCTTAAAAGTTCTTTCTAACATTTTTTAAATGCTTAAAGCCAAATTTATAGAATCAGTTTTACAGTTTAAACCAGTTTATATCTGTGACAACTTGGCAAAGCAGAGAAGCCAAAAGGTCTGTTAGTCTCAGTTAAATGTGTAATAACTGGGCACAGTGTACAAGTGACATCCTGGAGACACAGCTTAATAATTTACTTCTTCAGCTTCAGCGGAGGCTGTATTAGTCCAAACTGCTTGAATTAAGAGAAATCAGAATTTTTTATGGCATTAATATTGCAACCATTTCCACTGAAATCATGGGGCAAGAAGTCTGCATGAAGACTCCGATAGCTATCTCTGTGTCTGTCTGAAATTTTCATGTAAGAAGTTGGGTTTGCTTCTTTACTCACTCTGTTGCTATTTGTCTTAGTCCAGGAGTGATGTTAAGGTAAAAAGGGCAAAATATGTGCCTGACCTCATTTCAGACACTGATAGTACAAGCCAAAATGATGTTACTTTTCACCTAGCTACCAGTTATTAACAACTCTGTTAGAAATCACTACCATGACACTATCATTATCACATTCACATTCACAGTACATAAAGACCTTAAGTAAAACCCTTTCCTTTCCACTGCCTTTAGTTAAGCAACGTTTCAAACCATTTTCTCATCTTCCGAAGCAAACAAGGGGTGTCGTTCTGATGTCAGACTGACATGAGGGCCAAATCACACCTGAATGTTTCACAGTAAAATGTTGGACACAATATTGGTAAACATTAATAAACCTGAAGCAGCAGCAATACTTGAAATTGCCAGCTTGGAAACAATATCAGAGAACTGATATGTGTGATAAGAATCTTTGATATGTTAAGCTACTTCTTGCAAAGAATAATCTCTTAGAAGATATTGTCCCTGATACTTAATTAAATTATCATATTGTTCTAGTGTAGCTATTTAAAAAGTAAAAAAAAAAAAAAGTTGAGTCATATTTTTATAGATTTCAATGGACTTGGAAAGAAGTTAGAATTGTGTTCTCTTACATCACTTTTGCTGCAATAAAGAAGTATTGCAAATTAATTCCTGAAGTCTTAAACTTCCAACAAATTTTTTGTTTGATGGGAGTGACTTTTTTTGGTGTTGTTTTATTGGAGAAGGTTAATTTTAATTTATGCTTCACAGCGGCTTTATTTTGATAAATGGTTTTAGAGGATAAATGTAAGGAGCTTGGTAGATGGGTGAGCTTTATATTGTGCATATGTAGCAACCCTGGTCCATAGGGATTGTTATTGCATCTGCTGCATTAAATTCAAATACAGTCACTAACACAACGAGAATATCATTCTGGCACATGCCAATTAGCTGTCACACTCTTGCAAAGCCTATTGTTAACCCAGCATAAATACAGACCAGTGCATCACGATTTAATATCACCCCAATTACTTCTTTAGTCTGTGTTCTAAATAAGTTAGGGAAGCTACTCTTTAATGTTAAACAGAGCCTGAAGATGTTATTAGTATTTTCACTTAATATAAACAGTAGACCATGTGAAATACACGAGATACCTAGACACAAGCCAGTCAGTCAGGTCCTTTTAAATGTTTACTAACTCTCAACATCTGATTTTCTACTATTTCCTTTAACATGAAAACTGGAGAAAGAGGAGCTCAACTGTCACCATCTCACCTACACCCAGTACTCAGCAGATTTTTCTCACCAGCTAGCAAAATACATAGCTTTAAAAATGAAAGAAATGGCTGACAGGAAAACTGAGAGAGCTGCTACCATGTAGGGATGGCAGACTGTTCTGTGTCATAAGGCACATCTGCAGGTTATACTACACTGTGAGCTGTCAAATTGTACAAGTGTAGTCAAATCATAATAAAATTGCTCAAATGTAATTTTCAAATATTGGCATACATTTTAGGAATAGCTTATTGGCCCTGCCAGCTTCTGCGCTGGCCTTCATGGCTCTGAGTCTAAGCAGGGAGGAGTGGGTGGTATATGTGGAGTGCACTGAGGCTAACCCAAAATAGCCAGGGGGAGGTTCAGATCTATGCTAGGCTTGGGCAGAATATGTGATTCATAAACTAGCTGTGACGTTCCCTATTGAAACTGGCCACCACAAATAATTAAAACCTTCTCCAGCAGGCCTTCTTCTAGTCTGATCTGAGAAAGAACAGTACTTTCTGAATGTCCTGTATGTTAGGAATCTCTGTGATATTACAATTCTCAGCTTTATTTGCGAGCATGTTTTTGCTGAGCTTTTCACTGGTTAGCTCTGCCTTCAGACCCTCCAAGTTCCCGTGCCTGATAGCAGAGCCTGTGGGAGTGAAGCATTACTCACAGCAGTGAGAATCAAGTCTTAGAACGGTAAGCCTACTGTAAAAACACAAGCCCATGCAGCAAGACGCATCCGTTGGTGCTAGGGAAGCTGCACCAGGAAATAGACTGGATTCTATGGCAATACTGGATTGTGGTGTAAGATGAATGTAATGTGAAACAGGATACTGTAAGAATGTAAAATTCATTTAGTTTAGATGAAAAGTCAACAGCAGGTTGTTTAACATTTTTGCATGTTAAGGACTGGGGAACATCTAAGCTGCTTGGGTTTCCCTACAGTGAAAAGGAACTCACCTTCCCTGTTTGGTGACTTGACTCACAGGTCAAGAAAGCTAGAAATTACTTTGGCCATGTTCGTTAAGAATGGGCTTCTTTGAGTTAGATACTTTGCCTCAGGAGAGAGTCCTGGGCTCTGTCTCAAGAGAATAATGTGAGATCATGAGTAATCAGGTAAGACTCAAAGGAGGAGAGAATTCAAGTACTAAAACATGATTAGGTTTTCCCAACATCGGTCTATGGATGTCTCCTCAATGAACATATGAGAAAACAGAATTGTTCAGTGGAGTCTTCTAACCCAACCTGCTGTTTTAAAATTTAAATTCTTCTCCACAGGGTGTTGCAATATGATGCTGATGCCTATGCTTTGCAGGTGGTCAGAGCAGAAGATCTGGCAGTCCTTCAGCAATTCCGAGTATATGATCTATGTTTTGTATCCCATTACAAGCTTTTTCTCTCTGTAAGCTATCCATAAATCAATCAAGATGCTTATTAATTTTCTTGCTATGCGTGGTTGCTAAAGAGAGTGTATTTATAATCATTCTTTGGACCTCAGGGATTTGGCAGCTACTACTTTAAGAGCTCATTCGATTATCAACATTAAGGATTTGATTGGTAGAAATGATTGCTTAAATCCCACAGAGAAGCTTTTATTGCAACTGAATGAGAGAAATGGTTTAATGCTTATGTTGAATGAAATATTGATAGGGATTCCTCTCTTGGAGACAAGGGTGGGCCTGCATTATGCAGGCCAGGGATTTTGGGGACCAATCACAATAAATTATCCCAACTAGTTGACTGCATTTACGGCTGTTCTTAATCGAAAAACCAGAAAAAAGCTAAGTTGGAGCATTACTCCAACACCAATGTAGTTGCCAGCATATCCGCTAATGTAGAATTTGGTATACTTACAAGTTTAAGCGGATGGATGTAATACCCTTTGAAATGTATATACTGAGGGTGGAGTCATCTGTCTTAGCTTAGACACATGAATTTCTCCTTATGGACAGTGGAGAAAAAATAGGCAGCTCAGTAAAGTGAGTCTTCCTAAGAGACGCTTCTTAAGACTGGTCATATAAATATGTTTTTGTATTTTCATTTTATCTTAGGTTGACTTAAAGGGTTAGGTGGTGCTTAACCTTGCTCACACAAGCACAAAGTGGCAAATCAAACAATTGACCACG
Source organism: Ifrita kowaldi (assembly GCA_013398055.1). NCBI lineage: Eukaryota > Metazoa > Chordata > Aves > Passeriformes > Cinclosomatidae > Ifrita > Ifrita kowaldi. The sequence goes on from VZRS01009544.1 coordinate 11,069, forward strand.
TTAAGTGACCAGCTTTCCAACACACTATCAATTTGAACTTCTCCATTCAAACTGAGCATTCCAATCTGTCTCTTGGCATTTCACAGATCAAGTGAGGAGGAAATGTAGTCCAGAGAGCAGGGGTAGCCAGGAAATGTGGCAATTTCTGATATGTTATGAGGTCATGGGATCCATGCCAGAAGCCCAAGTGCACCTAAGGTATTTGTCAGAGTGAGGCAAAAAGATATTTCTATATCTTGATTTTTAAAAAGACATGAGATTTGCAAATATTTGGGGTCTGGTTAAAGACAAGGGTTGTAGATGCATCAGAAGGACATTGAAGTAAGCTTCTGCAGTAGTACAAACCAAAACAGTAACAGAGGGAGATAAGCAAATATTTCAGATGACCTTTCCATCACTGGTTTTCCCAGTCTTAGACTGCAAAACTTACCCGGTAAGACCACATTTTCATGGCTCTGAACATAAAAATAATAAATAGGAGCAGCTCATAAAATCTTCTTTGAAAGGACACATTTCAGCATTAATCTTTTACTTGACCAGTTAGCATCAACAAGATACTATCTTCAGGGTTCCTGTCTTGTACTCACTCATTTCTGAAATAGAAACAGGAACCTTAGCAACCAAATAGAACCCAAAAGCAATGATAACAGTTTAATTTGTTGTTTATCAGGTTATGTCTGTAAGAAAACATTACTAAAATCTTTCCAGTAAAAGAAATGTAAATGAAGGGGTGGAGAAGAGAGAAATGTTATTTTCTGGGGAGAAGAGAGATGCATCTTGTTTGCAACTTAGAGACCACAGCAGTGGATGGATCAAGGTTTATGTGTTTCATAATGCAGTAGCTTTGAGGATTTTTTTCCCCACATTTTATCTGCCCCACATTTTATTCCCCCACATTTATGTGCTCAGAACCCAGAATGATCACCATGTCCTGGGATGCATAAAATGCAGCGTGGCCAGCAGGTGAAGGGAAGTATTCTGCCCCTCTGCTCTGATCTAGTAAGGCACCACCTGGAGTGCTGCACCCAGATCTGAAGCCTCCAATACAATAAGGACAGGTCCACAGGAGGGTCATGAAGATGACCCGAGGGATGGAGCACCTTTCCAGTGGAGACAAGGGGCGAGAATTGGAACTGTTCAGCCTGGAGAAGAGAAGGGTCTGGGAAGATCTTACTGTGACCTTTCGTTACTTTAAGGGGGCTTAAAAGAAAGATGGGGACTGACATTTTAATAGCGTCTATAGCAACAGGACAAGGGGAAGTGTTTTTAAAATAAAAGTGGGCAAGTTTAGACTAGACAGAAGGAAGAATTTTTTTATTATTAGCATATTGAAGTGCTGGAACAGTTTGCTTAGAGAGCTGGTTGATGCCCCATTCCTAGAAACATTCGAGGTAAGGTTGGACATGAATTTGAGCAACCTGATGTAGTTGATGTTGGCCCTGCCCATTGGAGGGAGGTAGTCTAGATGGCCTTTAAAGGTCCCTTCCAACACAATCAATTCTATGATTGTATGCTTTTTTTTTTTTAGAAGGTGTTTTCTACTCTCTTTTAAGGGCCAAATGTGAGACATCTGTGATCCATCTATGATGGAGTAGTGGAAATGGCTCCCTTGCAGTCAGCTGAGTTGCTTTGTCTTTTGTCAATTCTTTCTGAAAAATCATTCTGCTGTATTGTGGTTATTTGCTTTCACTTTCATCATTAATGTGAGGGGGTTTAGTGCATAATAACAAAACAGTGCAACTGTAAGATCCAGAAGTAGTTTTGTTGCATTTCTTAAGTGCTTAAGCATAAACTGAACTGTATGTTTTAGCTATCCACCTTTTCCACTACATTATTTTGAGTTTTGTAATCAGCTCAGCGTGTCAATAAGTCAACAGAATCAGAATGTGAACTTCAGCAGTAGATCTAAAACAAAAATTGGAAGTAATCTTTCTAGGCTAGTATTTTAATATCTTGTTAATGTGGCAAACCTTGCTGTAAAAAAAATCAAGCAACAGTACTTTGTTATGCTGGATTAAAATATATATTTCTAAACATTTTCTTAAGGCCCTAAATAGATAGTCTGTCTTGACCCTTAAAGTGTTTAATCTTTTCATATTTTGTACATTTCAAACTCCCCTTACTTTTAAATTTATTCATACCCTTGAAATCAAAAGTACAGTGTTTTCAATGGCTTCTCTGAATTGCAATATTGGATATGCAATCAGAGAAGGATTTTAGGTAAAACTGATAAATTTCATACTTTTTAACCAAATAGCAAATCTGTTACTAAAGCATCCCTATGAGCAGTGTAAACCTGCCTGCATGCCTTTTTCACACAGACAGTAGTGCAAACACATCCAGGTTACCAAGGCTTAATGCCAAGGACTGACAAAAAATTTAAAAATTTATAAACTAGGTAATTCTCAGGACAGTGTATAATTTTAACCTAAATCAGAACTGATTAAGGTCACTATACTGCTTACACATCCTAAATGGAAAACACAAATCAGATGGAAAATATTTTTCCTAGGGAGGGTTCATTCCAATTTTAAGGAAGACTTGAATGATCTGAAATTTCCAGTGCATGAGTTGCTGACATTGATAGAACAGCTGATGCAAATATTAATTTTCTACCAGACTTCTGAGAACGTTTGAGACCTATTATTTTGTGCATTTATGGTGACATCAGTTGGTGCTCAGAACATAGGCCTGCTCTTTTCCTGGCTATTTTAGAAAAACATATATTTAAATTAACTCTAGAATTTCCACTGATTTCAGTGGTACAGCATGAGACAGCTAGGCTGAAAAAAATCAATTGCAATTTAAAAAATGACAGTAAAGCAAGAAAGGGATTATAGGAAAATGGTCTGTCATAGCAAGATTCCTTTATAGAAATCTTCCTAAAATAGTACAACACATACATCTGAAAAATAATTAAGAGTTAATCTATTTGTAAATAACAAGGACTGAGCTAGACTGTCAGAGTCCAGAACTGAGTGATGTATGAATATCCTACCCCTTTAATGCTGAGAAATGCTGCAGCATAGGGATGGGAAGATCAAGAAAATGACCATCTAATCCATGTTTTCCTGGTTATTAAGTGCTTGATCCCTACAAACAGATTGATGTGGACAAGAAAGGTAAGGTAAATCTTTCACTTCTCAGTGTCCAGAAGCCTCAGGCACTGGCAGTGCAGAACCCTCTGAGGGCTGAGGGTAACTCCTTTCCACCGCCTCTGTCTGCCAGCTGTTTGCTATCCTTGCTGGAAGCTATCATTCCCACAGCAGGGTCAGTGGAAGGAATTGCCTCATTTGCTTCAGCCAGATACAGAGTCAACTACATTATTTTACAGGGCCTTCAGAAGCAAGTTCAACTTAGGAAATGAGTTTTTCACTGACGTGGATGGGAATCACTCATAATGTCATCTCTGGGTTCATCTGCAAAGGGGCTTGTTTCCAGCAGAAATGTGATTAAAAAAATGCTCAAGGTTCAGAGCATGGGCATAACATAACGTGGCTTTTTCTGCAGTGACATTTGAGAGTGATCTTACTAGCAGCATCAGTCTCAGCAGGCATGCACTGTGAAAACCAGTGTAAAATGGCAATAAAAAAATTCCTTAAAGTCAGTGCCTTTTCTTTGTGGCTTTCCTAAACCTTTCCAGATCTTATTTCTTTTGGCTTTATTCCCATTAGGAAAGGACAAATAATCTTTCAGAATATGTGAACTAAAAAAGGCACATAATGAAATAAAACCACTTCTTCGCCTGAACAATATACAATTGGGCATCAAATAGTGCAGTGCTTTCACTAAGTTTATTACTTTCATGATTGTTTCTAGGAACATACTAGGACAACTATGAATTGTAACCTGTTTTTTAGGATTTGTTATCCATTGGATGATATTGTGCTAGCAATGTTCCTGATAATAAATATATAGCACAATAAATCCCTGACCTTTAAAATGATCATTCAAGAGAAGACTGATGTCTAGAGTATTAGTATTTGCACAAGGAGAAATTCAATTTTATACCTACAAAGACTAGACAGGAGAAAAAAAACCCAAATGAGTTGCTAGCAAAAACCCATTGTGTGTAAGAACCATGGGAGTGATGGGGCTCACACTTCCTCACTCCAATATTTCCAGGCTTTGACAGGCCATTTGTTTATGCCTTTTTGAGTAGGTTTGACCAATGTTGTTGCCACTGTCTGGCAGTAAAAACATTCCCAGTCTTGGAGGATTTTAATTTTTGTTTCTCTTTTCTGTTTTTAGAAGTCAAGTAATTTTTCCCTAATCTGTAAAATAAGAATTATAATCTATAAATTCCAGACACTTTTTTACATTATTTAAAGTGTACAGCATGTTGAAAACATGGACATTTTCTAGGCTGTGCTCACTTTATTTCCAGAAAATCCCAGAATCCAAACCCCTCGATTATCAGGGTGCTGCTGCTAAAAAGAAATAAAAGGGGGTATTTGAAACATGGTATATTTAAAGGGGTGGGAGAGGAGTTCAGGTGTGTAGTCTCTAACAGAGATTTATATTTTTCTAGGTGTTCCTTGGGGACTGCTGCAAAGCACTGGTCTTAATCCATGCAGTGATCTGCATGGGACCTAGAGACCTGCAATAAGAAGTGCTGTTACTGTATTTGCAAAGTTAATGATAACATCTTTATTAAACAGTAAGATTTTCTTCTTAAGTTAAGGACTGGAAGCTTGTAAAACTACTGAATTTGCCATGTAATTAAACAATTTCTCCAAACTTTATAAATGTAGTAACAAAAATATACTATGTAATAGGAAGTACCAAACCCTAATTTTCAGTGTCCTCTTAAGTTTCGCTATCTTTAAAAGTTCACATCAGTGGAAAATGTGAGTGACTAAGTAAAATTAGCATCAGAGTATGCCTAATTCATAATTACCTACTTTGTGCACAGCAACAATTTACAAGCCCTCCATTCACTGGCAGTTTGAAAAGAACTTTCAGAGGGGATATTTGGTAAATTTCAATTACACTAGAAATGCCTTGGAGGGCCCGTTGCATATTGTGGTATTTACGCAGACATCAAAGATTTAGTTGTTTAGACAAGGCAAACTAAGGCCATCTGACTATTCAGAGTATTTAGGAAGAGTTCTGTTTGTTTCAACCTAGAATTTTGCCAAAAATAGATGTCCCAGTCACAAAAAACTGTTACCCCGTCTGATAATCCAAACTTCTACATTTATTGTGTCCAAGAATTTCAGCCTTAAAATCTTTTTTCTTCTACTTTTTTCTTTTTTTTTTTTTTGTAACACACAATACATTACAGATAGAATAAGATTGAAGAAAATCTTGCACTGTCATTTTTGCTGTAGTTTACATGAACAGAAATTCATACGTATCAATGCATTTCAGAACAAGTTCAGGTAGTATAAATCTCGGAAAATAAATAGGGTTTGATTTTTTCTGAACTGTTTTCATAATGATCTGAGTAATCCATTTTCTAAACTATGCGGATGGGTTGTATTTCAATTTCAGAAGAGTCAGCAGACTGACTTGGGTTTGCCATTAAATAAACTGCTAAGTTAATAAGCAGTTAAATCAATGAATTTTTGCTGAAAATAATTAAAGAAAGCTGAGTAGTTAGTTAGTCAGCCACATGTTAATTAATAATACACAAACATTGCATTAAAAATAGCGCATTTCCATTGCAAAATTTTCTGACAGAAAACCATGTTTTGCCTTTATTAGAGGTCACATGCTTTCATCATCAATGTGGCCCAGTAAAGGGAAAGATGGGTCATTACTGCTTTTATAGTGGCAGTCTGATCCTAAATCCTTAAAAATCAAGGGAAATATAATCTGAACAGTGGAATAATCAAACCTTAGTCTTTCACAGCCAGCTGTTCTGTTCTTGTGATTGCATGTTAGATACCTCTGTGTGCCTGCTTTTCTAAGGAAAGCCTTCTTTCAAAGGTAATGTGAGCATATGTGACTTCAGTCACATTGTCATAAAAATACTAATATAGAAATAAATAGGCCATATCCCATTGTAGGTTAAGGAAAGGGTGCTTTGAATAGCATGATCTGTGATATCCAGGCATTTTGGACTGTATAAATTCTGAGCTAATGTATTTCTTGGTTCTTGGTAACCCATATATTTAACCACGTGTTGTTTTCTGTGTAATGAAGTAGGCCAAGAACTACAATTATCCACGTGTCACACAATACAGATTTTCTTCTTCGGCTGAAAGAATGTCACTTCAGTTGATAAGTATATTTATTTTCTCAAAAGTCACATCAAGAAAATACTTAAACTAATTTGAAATGTGCTGTTTCCATCAATATTGCTTTCAGAATAAATGTTTGTTAATATCAGGGATTAAACATTGAGAACAATATAGAGGAATCTGGTTCCCTGTGTTCCAGGAACCTGTACTCCTCCGTGAGGTTTTCTTATCTTTGGCTGGTGCAGTGGGAGCTCCCCCTTCATAACTATAAAGTTTCCCAGAAAAGGACTGAGAAAGAGGGAGAAATACAGCCAAAATGAACTAATTTTATTTTAGCTAACTATATTCGGAAAATATTTTGTGGTATTTGCTTGGCCCTATTAAATCATCCAATACATTTTATTGACACTGAACATTATCCATAAGATCAGTATAGCTGCACTTTCAACAGAAATACTCTCAATTATTGCAGCTGAGGATCAAGATCAGGGAATTTGCATGCTAATTAGTATATTAACAGACGCTCTCAGTAGTTCTGCATTAGGGGTTCATAACAAAATAAAAATATATGTAGATTGACAGACGGTCTCTATTGTTCCTTTGTTTCTTTCACTCCCACTGGTGTTTGCCCATAGCCATGATGCCACCTGTAGAGCCTGCTGACTTTGGTATTTATCCATGTAATTGTCATGTCCCTGTTTACCTAGTGTGACTATTCTGTTGTTTTGCTCTTCCATTTTAAATTCACTTTATCTTCATGCACTTTCCTCTGAACAGTTTTCCTGTATATTCTTCTTGAGCAGCAACGAAAACACCACACATGAAAACACAAGGACAATGATTTCATGCCTTTGATATGCACTCCACTTATGAGTTTGCAACACTCCACCCCTTAAGTTTGCAACACTGGCAGAGATTTGATTTTTTTGTAGACCAGTGAACAGAGAAAGGTGTCACTGGGAGCTGCATAGCACCAACCAGATTCTTGGATGGATGAAGACCATGAAAATTTACCAGCAATAAGTAGGTTATAGCTCCCTCTTCTGTCAGTGATATTTCTGGCAAGTATTTTCATTGTTCTGCACTGTGGTTTCTTCACAAATTCAATGAAATAAAGGCTTTGTCTTTGAAGAACTCTGTGGTCAATGGAGTTGGCAAATCAAATCTTCAGAAAGATTTAATATCCATTTAATAAAAAATTTCTGAGATAACATTAGCACTACCTTTTCATGTTAATATTCAGAATTATTGGCATTTGAAATCACCAGGCAAATTCTATAGCACTAACTCCAAATGAAGAAACAGCTGGTCATGAGGAGTTCCAGACCACCTCAGTATTCTTTCTGTTCATCATTTTTCCACCTATCCTATAGAGGAATGAAGAAAGCAGATTTCAGAATCATAGAATCATTAAGGTTAGAAAAGACCTCAAGACCACGGACACCAAACACTGCCATGTCAACAAAACTATAGCACTACGTACCGCATCCAATTGTTTCTTGAACATCTCCAGGGATGGTGAGCTCACCACTTCCATGGTCAGTTCATTCCAATGCTTGACCACCCTTTCAGTGAAGAAATTCCTCCTGATGTCCAACCTAAGCCTCTCCTGGTGCAGCTTGAGGCCATTTCCTCTTGTTCTGTTACTTCTTCTCTGAGACAAGAGGCTGACCCTCACTTGGCTACATCCTCCTGTCAGGCAGGTGAAGAGAGCAATAAGGTCCCCCGAGCCTCCTCTTCTCCAGGCTGAACAACCCCAGCTCCTTCAGTCACTCCTCACAGGATCTGTGTTCCAGACCCTTCACCAGCTCCGTTGCCCTTCTCTGGACTCACTCCAGCACCTCAATGTCCTTCTTGTAGTGAATGTCTCATAACTGGACACAGGATTTGAGACATGGCCTCACCAGTGCTGAGTACAGAGGGACAATCACTGCCCTGGTCCTGCTGGCCACATTATTGCTGATACAAGCCAGGAGCCATTGGCCTTCTTGGCCACCTGGGCAGACGCTTGCTCATGTTCAGCTGCTGTCAACCAGCACCCCCAGGTCCCTTTCTGCCTGGCCACTGCCCAGCCACGCTTCTCTCAGCTTGTGGCACGCCATGGACATGTTGTGACCAAAGTGCGAGATCCAGTGCTTGGCCTTGTTGAACCTCATACAAAAGGCCTTGGCCCATGGATCCAGCCTGTCCAGATCCCTCTGCAGAGCTCTCTTCCCCTCCAGCAGATCAACACTCCCTCCCAACTAGGTGTTGTCTGTGAGCTTACTGAGGGCACATTTGGTCCCCTCATTCAGATCGTCAATAAAGAAATTAAACAGGACTGCCCCCAGTGCTGAGCCCTGGCAAACCCCACTAGTGACTGGCTGCCAGCTGGATGCAGCACCATTAACCACCATGAATTTTGTACCCATCTGTTACAAAACTTATCCGAGGATCTGTAGATTTTAACCCTAAGATAAAGAAAAATGGCCTCTTCTAGATTCATAGATTTTCAAGGCAATAAAACAGATGAAAAAATTCTTCCTAGTGTTTCTGTATTGACCATAAATTCTGTTTGAACTAAAAGTGCAGCTTGCAGTTACTCTTGTAACTCTCTTTATTTAAACAGCTTATATAGTAACGGGATCCCTATATCCTGAAATAAATCTCACAAGTCAGAGTCCCAAGGTGGCAAGGACTCAGTAAGGAGAAAGAAAGTTAGGAAACTTAAGAAACAAATATATGAGTAATATCTAATTGCAGAAGTATTACAGTAATGAAGCTCTCAACTTTTGTCTTCTGAGATAGGAGCAGAGTTGAATTCATCTGTTAATATTAACTGAGCTAAAAAACTGTGAAATTCTTCATGTCATAAGTTTGTAAGGGTCTACACAATCTTGTTATCTCACCCACTTCTGGTCATTCTATGTGCAATCTTTCTGATTTTCCTATTAAACATCTTGGAAAATTTTAGAACTTAGGATAAACATTTAAGAATCTTGAGGAATTAATATAAGGCCACTGATAAAAAAGAGGATGAAATTCCAGCTTTCAGCATAATTGAATTCCACTGAAACTGCTCTGAGATTTTTAAAGTGTCTCATTATTCTGCTGTGTCATTTTTGCTTGTTTTTCCTCTTCTGCGTTTTGGCCAGGTCTTGAAGCAGAACAAGCTTTTGTGGAACATAACTTATGTTTATGACATATTTTATAAGGTGTAGTGAAGTGCATTATAATTATATGATTTGTCAAGTGAAAACTTTCAAAGCATGTTATTCTTGATTGTTATTTCAAGTTCTGCAATTTAGACCATATGTGACCTAATAGCAGGGATTTGAGCACAAATATCCGCTTACTGTAGCCTATTTCTAATTAGTTTTGAGTTGTGTTGAAATGTTGAAGAACATCACCATGCCCTTCAGAGATATTAATAAAAAAGGAAGCATAGTTCACAAAGGAAAACATTCAGCTTGCCAAAAAAAAAAAAAAAGGAGATTCCACCTCTACCAACAACAACCAACAACTCTCCTTTCAATATATGGATATGATGAAGAATTTTCCAAAAGATGAGTCTTCCATGTCTGTAGGAATGGCATTTAAAAGCTAAAGGAAAATAATCCTCTAAAAATAATGTTGATCAACAGTGCACAAAGAGTGCCAGAAAATTATTTTTAGGCCGATGGGTTTGAATAACTAGCAACATACTAAAGATACCAATACCCTGACCGCAGATGAATATATGCTCTGAAAGAGAAGCCTTGCTCTCCAGTAAAACTTTTCTATTCTACTTTGGGGTTGGACTACTCTGTATTAAGCAGATCTCTAGAGTAGACATTAAAGTGTTTGGGTTTTTCCATCTGAATTTGGGATAGAATAGTAATTCTTAGGTTGGCTTGAGCATCTTATTAGGCAGTAGCAATATCATGTTTCCTGGCAATCTTTTTGGATGACTCTGTGCATCTATGAACACTAAAATATTTATTTTGTTTCCTTTCATACTTTGAGATGGATATGCTTCCTATTAAAAACCTGAAGAACTAAAGATAAAGCAAAATGGAAGTGTCACAGTTTTACAATAAACCATTTGTGGGTTTTGTTGTCAGAGGGAGATGGCAAATAGATATGAGAAGTTGTGGCTCTCAGAGATCTCTCCTGACCTAATTCTGTAGTGGTGCACCAGTTTGTTTGATATTTGATTTTCTCAGAGCTCCTGAAATCTTGGGGGTTTCCAGGCAAGCCAAATTTGCTGTAACATTCCCCTCCCAAAGACAAGATTAAAAGGGCTTCTTCAAGATTCCTACAAGGCTTGAAGAAAAACCAAACCATAAATATCATATTCATGGATATGCAGCCTAATTCCTAGGATATTATGGAAGAAAGGTAATCTGACTGATAACATGACAGTATTAATTATAAAAATGAGACTCACAAATTAGGTGAATTCACAGACGATAATTAGGGGCTCTGAGTACCAGAAAGTCCAGTGTAACACTGAATCAGATTGATAGGCTGTGCCAAAGAGCAGAATTCCACAGGTTCCTCTGTGCTCAGTATTTCTTACCAGGCAGCTCTAGGTACCTTGCAGTTCACAGTGAATTTGTCTTTTTGAGGAAGGTTTGTGGGGTGGAGATGTCCCGTTTTGGAGCCTTCCCTACTGTTCTTTGGTCTGAGTTTCTGAAGTCAACTTGTGAAAAAAGTTTTGAAGTGATCACAAGTATTAGTGATATAGATTATGCTATTAGTGTTGCTTCCTCTCTCTCTTGAGATGCTATCCAGAACTGTTAAAACTAATATGTAGGACAAGTAGGTCAAAAGATGAAGCGAGAATATTTCCATTAAGTTTTTCTGAAACAATGGATTCAAGGAGGTCTTCTCAGTAGGAGACATTTGTATTTCTTTTATGCAATACTGTATCTTACAAATATTTTATAAAGGGCAGGTTCTATAAATGCAATAGGAACTGGAAAACAAGAAGCAGCATTTTTTCTCACAATTTTTTAATACCATTCAACACTTGACTCAGAATATTTCTGATTGAGCTTATTTAATTACTAAATTTTGAGTATTCATTTCAGTGCTCCTTTGCATTTTCTGCATCTACCTTTTTTTTATTCCTACCTTTCTCAAAACCACACGGAACAGGAGAGGAGCAATTATATTCTGCTATAGTAATTTAGTTAACATTCTTTCTTTTACCAAGCTACAGCAATCATAATGGATTTACTCTCTTACTGTTATTCAAATACATTTTATTGCTAACCCAACAATCAAAGCCAGCTTTGTGTCTTAAGGTTAATAAGAATGACCATGCAAGAATGCAGCTCATGGGAGTCTGTGTAGTGTCTTGTGATGGTATGTACTTTTTCTTGATTTATCTCTTGGTTTCCTGTCATTCGCCCCTGCAAAGCAGGCAGCAAATGTGTTGGGATTACAGTGCAACAAAAAACTAGTGGTGGAGGGTGAAGCAACAGTTTTTCATGTAAAGCAATTCTAGTTAAATTGGTAGAATTCTCACTGAAAAATTTACATTTTTAATCTTGATTTTTCAGTCAACTTTTTCGAGGTAAAAACATTACGTTGCATGACACGATATACAGAAGAGTTAATGCAGTAAACAACACAGCAAAACAAGCCTTTCCAAAAACTCTTAACAAGGTCTTTTATTGGGCTATGGGTAGTAATAACTTTACTGTGGAAACAGCTGACTTAGCAGTTGCAAAATACATTCACACGTTCTTTTGCTTGAAATGAGCTAGGTGGCCAGAATGCTTTTTGTATGTTTCTCTTAAGCTTGCCCAGTGTCTGGCCTCAGCCTCATAAAACAGGCAAAAACAATAGTGAAAACAGGAATGAAACATGGGGTAATTGAGTTAACAGATGGAGTGTGTCAGAACTTCCTCTATGTAGCATGAAGCAGGGAAATAAAAAGTTAAATGCAAAATGGGAACAAAAGAGGACTGGAAAAAAATTCTGCCCATTTAATGAAGGAATGAAGACTTTCCTTAAAAATATTGCACAAGACTTTAGAGCAGATGACTTGCTTTTGCTCTCTGGAGACTATTCTGAAATGGAATCTCATGAAATTTTAATTGGATGCATCATTTTCTAAAAATGCAAAGGTTTTTTTGTTTTTTACTTCTAAACATTAAACAAAACTATCATCACAGCTCATAAGGCAATGGTCCTCTACTTTAAAAACGCTATGTTAAAATATTGAAGTGCTACTGTGGTTATTATTTGTAATTGTGTAGGCCACTGAAATAGTTTGTAATAAAATTATGGTGGTTGTATCTGTTCAGTTAGATAAAGAGTGCCAGGAAACACTCACAGTTGCTGAAACTGGATTGTCTATATAACTAAATTATGAGAAAGTTTCATGGCGCATTTTTGATCCATAATATCTAGTTCACTTTCTGACAGCTCCTGGTGAGGCTCAGGGACTAGACAGACCAGGGATCATACCAAACAGGTTGTTTGTGTCCAGCTGCATAATTTCTCATAGGCAGTTTTGGACATGGGCTGTTGAATGCCAGCTGGCTTCATTGCCAAAAGAACAATCCCAAGCATCTTCAATTTACTGCTGTTGACATAGTAATTCTGTCTATCCAATACTTTTTGCCTATGAGATGAGGCCAAGCCTAGCTGTTACCACAGGGATGATAGAAAGCAGCGCTTTTACAGATCTGCCTTCTTGCCTTCATCCAGGTCCCACTAAGAAGTGGAGTTTTCTGCCCCTACTCACACCAGTCTTGGGATTTCACAGCTTTCCCACTTCAGGATTGAAGTTTGATTAAAAACGGTTGAAAATTGTTTATTTGTGCCTAGCAGTCAGTAATATGCAATGCTATAACAATTACCTTCTTGGAGAATATTGGAAGTGCTATTGCACCAGCAATCTCCTTTAAACAAAAACCTCTGTTAAGAAATGGACAAAATGTTCAAACATAATATACCCTTACAAAACAACAGTCTACATATTTGTTGACAATCAGTCAGTTTTGTGTGTTCAGACACAAACTGAATGAAAAAACCCACATCATCTCTTCAGAGTTGCAGTAGCAGCAGAGGTTCTGGATGTCTTCTTTTAGCTAGCAGCATTGGGACCAATTGTTGTTTCTAATTTGCCCTCTATGGAATCCTTCCTCCAGTCCTCAGCTCCTTGCTCAAAGAAAACTGCCTTTTTCATAACTCTGAGGCTTCTGAGTCTCCTTACCATGAACTTTCTACAAGCAGGTGTTCAGCAGTTACCTAGCCAGGACAAAATTACTTATTTAAGCAGCCTTTGTGGGTTGTAATCATGAGCCTTGTGTCTACAGAAGAATGCTCCGAGACCTTCTTTCCCTGCTCCCAGCTAACCATGGAGAAAACACATTTGGGCATATGGATGGATATTTATCACCCAATATTCCTCTGTTTCATGGCCGTAAGGATTTTTGCTGAGTTGAGTCCAAATATCTCTGCAAGCAGAACTTTTCAAAACAAAGAAAAACTCCAACATACTCAAATAACATCAGTAATTCTCCCCTAAAGTATTTTGTAAATGGTTCACAAAGACAAAGATTGGAGACTTTTGTATTATCTTCAGCAGTCAGTTGCCCAAAGGAAGAGGTGAAAACTCTATTATTCAGCATTTTTAAACTGGAATGGATAAAGTGCTAAGAGATTAAATGTAGAGAACAGTTCAACTTTGAGAGGAGGATGAAGTACATGAGCTTCTCCATTTCAAATATCCAGAAATTTTGACATAATTATTACCAGAACTGAGTTTTTAGTAGAATATTAAAGTATTATTTAAAAAGATTCATTATGGCTCAAAGACTCCTGGAAAGATGGGTAATCAGATAGGAGTTTTGAAAAACAAATGAAAATAAAATTTTTTTTGGAGCAAAAAAGAAAATCAATATATCCTACAGAAAGTTTAAAGTTGTTTTTTGTGCCCTTAACGGTGTTCGTGTCTGCTAAGAACTGTATTTCCTTCAAATAAGTTTTGAGGCTATAGGATGAAAAGGATGACGGAAGGATGATTTCTCAGATGTTTTGCTGTTTATAATTCATTCTAGGCTAAAATAAGCTATTTTTGTGGTTTATGTGCAGATTTTGTTATGAAAAAAACCAAAACATGTACCTACTTGTATATCTAAAAGGAATCTGGCTTGTGGCAGAAACCTTATATTGTGGAAGAAAGAAGTTAATTTACACCTCAAGATAGCAACTGTGCCTGGGAAAAAATATAGACTGAAAACTAAACAGAAATGCTGAAAGATTCTGTTGATAGCTGAAAGCTATCAACAAGGAATACATTAAAAAAACCCCAAACACCTCACAAAAAATTAGTTCTAGAAGGGCTATAATGCAGTCATGTAGGATATGTGGTAAATTATGAAGTAAGTAAAAGGGAAGTTGTATTATTACTTTAAAAAAACTTGGAATAAAGGCTATCTGGTTACACTAGATGTTTTCAAACAGCACCTTGTGTATATCATAGTTACAATTTCAGGCACTGAGGCTGCTTTCCTCTGTAAATAGGATAACGAAAGCAAAGCCCAGTAGGAAAAATTATAATATTATCTGTCACCAGCTCCCTAAAATGCCTTGGCTTGGATAGTGATGATGGTGTTAACTCTGAATGTCAAAGATTATTTTAGCTAGGGTGCTTGCTGCTATTTCATTATCATATGTGTGTGTGTGAGTATGCCCAGCTGTTCCCTTGACAGAACACTTGCACAGCTGAAGTAAACGGGTGAGCCAGCTCAAGGGAACAACACCTTAGCAACTGTCCTTCTTTATATATTTCTGTTTGTACACATGAGCATAGTTCCTCACTCTGCTGTCACAAGTCAGCATAAACAATCAAAGACTGAAGTGTCTTTTGTATAAGGTACACTGAATCTAGTGTGAGGGCCTCTCTTGCTCCCAGTCTTCTTACTTCACTTGCAAACCAAAGTTGAATACAATTTGAAGCATCTGTTTCTCTTCCTGCAAGCTGTGATGCAACCAGCAAGAGAACAAGAGGACTCAGTCTTAAGCTGTGCCAGAGAAGGTTTAGGTTGGACATAAGGAAGAAGTTCTCCACAGAAAGGGTTACCGGGCATTGGAATAGGCTGCCCAGGGAGGTGGTGGAGGTACTGTCCCTGAAGGTATTTAAGAAAAAACTGAATGTGGCACTTGGTGCCATGGTCTAGTTGACAAGGTGGTGTTAGGTCATAGGTTGGACTTGATGATCTCAAAGTTCTTTTCCAACCTAGTTGATTCTGTGATTCATCAATATGTACACTTACCATTGGAAAATGGAATTGAAAGTCTAAAACCTTGGCTGGGAAAGACAATAAAGTCAGACACAGATTTCTGCCTAGCACTGTAAGGTTAGGGGAGGGGGCCAATATTTACAACAGCTGCGGAGGTTTTGATTAAATTAATGAAGAACAAATATGTCTGACACAGTAGTGAATGATGCCAGAAGAACTAGGACGCTGTTAACAAAAAAAGCAGAGGTAGGTAAAGACAAATAAATAAACACATCAATAAATGTACCTGGAGATCTGAACCAGTGACCTCACTTCCAAACAATGACCATACCACTTTTCGTGTTTCTGATGGAACTGGTGACTGCAGGCAAGGAAGGTCTCAGAGGCAGTGTTTAGATTAAATTCTAGGCTTATTTTTTTTATTCATGCTGTCATGCCCTTCTTAATCCTTTTCTAGATCAGATCCTTGTCATTATCATCTCTGAGCCATTAATTTTCATTTCCTTAGCACAGAAACTGAGATCTGGGGGAGAGACAGAGAAGGTCCTCCCATAAACCAGCATCTCAGATGATCACAAAGGTAGGAGGTAGTTAGGGCACACAGCTGAACCCAAGTTTCCTAGATGGGAAGCATTATTGGGATATAGATATGGGTACCTTACATTACAAACGAAAGGACAAAGAGTCTGATCATAGTCTGGACTACCCTGAGTCATCTGCCCTGTTTGAGTCCAGAAAAAAGTCCACTGCAAATACCTATAATCTTGGAAGGATTGAAACCTAGCAACAACAACTATTTTTGCAGTAGAACTGACTTTTTTCCTAGAATCCACTGTTAGATTAAAAGGGAAATTCGTATTGAAACTGAGTGCTCTTAACATAGGACATACCTGCAGCTTCAGACTAAAAAGTGATTATTTTAAGTCCCCAGAAAAAGCTTCTAAAATTATTAATGCATGTGATCGCAGGGAAGAGAGAGTAAAATTCTGTTAGTGTGAACCTCCACTCATGCATAACTTAGAAGATTGCCTTGCTTGCTATGTTTGGCTTTACTGCTTGTTTCAAAAAATTAATGAAAGAGCCGATTTCATTACTGTGGTTCTCTTAATTTGGTCACCTTGATTGTGCTGACATTCTGATGCAAACTGCTTAGGAAAGACTACCAGCTTGTTAAAGCTGGCCATGCATTTGCATGGGTCAGACTGCAAAATAAAATAATCACTGAGGCTGTGCCTTGGTAAGCCTGTCTACTACTGTTGAGTCAGGCAGCAAGGGTAGCACTAAATTCAGAGATTCCCTTCTTGCTTCTTGGGCCTTTCAGGACTGAAGAACTTTTTATTAGACTGTTATTGCAATAAGAAGTCCAGGAGTGATCTAACAAAATGTTTAAGTGTAGTTTTTGTTTCTGACACCTGATTGTTGGTCCTTAGAAGTCATACTCATACATAAAAGGGCAAGTATGTGCTGAAGGGTTTTATTCAGAACTCTATCCATGCTGTCCATGATGAGGTTTAACTTGACACTGGGACTACTTCCCTCTACAGAAGAGGAGCCAGGAGCCAGGAGGTGACACCCTGGAGAGGAGACACCCTGAATCCTCCTTTTCACTGCTTCTGTTGGACTCATTAGTGTAATTGAGTTCAGATTTTATAATAAATGGCATTTTAGTAGAATTGTTAACGTATTACAGAAGTGTCTTGATCAACTCAGTAGGAGAGTTAATGCATTGTAATCTGCCAGTGTAGAAGGAAAAGCTTCAAATATATTTGCAAACATGTTTTAATTATGTGTCATATCTTCCATCTTTTCCTTTCAGGTTAGCTTATGCCTGTTTGTGTTGGCAATCCAATTGTGTAAATCCCATTACATGGACTAAATTACTCCAACACTCCAAAGCTCAAACTGTTGATATGTCCAAAGAGAAAAATTCTGGCAGCCAAGAGCAAAATGTCTCCTCTTTTCCATGGCATAAACACATAGCACTTGCATTATCCAAAATCTTTTTCTTTCATGCTGGTAATTCTTCCCTGTAAGAGTTGTGAGTGTTGTCTCAGTACATATCAGAGCAGGCCTTTCAGACCATTTCTCCATCAGAGCATGTTCCAACCTCTCCACGAAAGCAGCACCTTCAGCAACAAAAGGGCTGGGAGCCGACGCTGGGTTTTTACGTCAGTCTGGCTCCTGCACACCTGAAAATAAAATGGTCCAAGTCTACAGTGTCTGCCCGGCCTATTTACACTTTAAAGTGCACTGCTCATCCATCAGTTTCATCATACAACTGTGGATCTCTTGGGGTATGCCAAAAAAAATTCCTGCTGGAGTGAGGCAGGGATACTCTCAGCATCCATGACAATATACTGAGGTCAGAAACCACATAAGAAGAGTTTGTTGTCTTTCCTCCTTTTTCTTTTAGCTTTTACTTACACATGTGTTGGCTTCCTCTGCTTCCCTTTTGTATCTGCATGCTGATTCTCACAGAGTTGTGACAAAGAGCAGGAGAAGGCATGACTCCCAGGAGCAGACGACAACCAGCAGTCTGGAGGAGAGTCAGGGATGTGGAAATGGAGCCCTTGAGATGACAGCAAGACCCCCCTAATGCAGTAAGATATCTTGGGCATAGCAGTGCCCTGTTAGGGTGTTTAAACAGTACACAGCATTTATATCCAGTGTTGGCCTTTACCTTTGCATGCATGATTGGAAACTTGTCTCAAAAGTGGAATCCCCTCCAGGTTTGAAAGGACTCAGGCTTGGGTTCTGGAAAAGCCTAAATGGAAGATTAAAGTCCAGCTTTGCTTTCCTGAATGCCCATACTCAGGGAAGTACTTGGATGCAACACTCTTTTTTCAGCTCAAATAAGATATATTATAATTGTGGAAGGTCCAGTCTCAGGCACATTTGGGTAGGGACTTCCCAGTATAAATAAAAAACTCTGTTCCATTTCAACATTGAAGACGGAACAAGAGCATTTATTATATTATCTTCTCTATTACACATCATATCCATAAATTTTTGAAAGCAGTGAGAACACGAGAAAGTCCTCCAGGAAGGAATTTTTTGGATCATGGCTAAATGATGTGAGAAGATTTTAGGGATGCCAACAGGCCCTTGTTTTTTTGTTCATATGAGTGCTAAGTGGTAGAAACATATTCTGCCAAACTAAATGACCTTTCAGTAAACTAAGAAAACAACATTAGCAAGGGAACAAAAGTCTTGCAGACACCTGAAATCTACAAAGATACACACAGAAAAGTCTTTATTTTATTTCTTAAAAACATACTCTTTGGCTGAGAAATATCCACAAGGATCTGTGTGTCTAAAACATCTGAATAAGCTGAGCAGAAATGACTGTGAATTCTTTATTTATGAAAATGTTTTTGCTGGACATCACAATGTGAGAGGGTTTTGTGGAAGTTCCTTTCTGCTTGAAAAAGGTACCAAAGGTGGAACATTCTGGAGAAAGCACCTTGCCATTTAATAAAGGCATGTTATGGAGCATGTAATGGATATGAATGAAAAGTGCAACAGGGTCTGAGCAGTAAGATGGGGAAACATAATATAATCTTTGGCATTGGTAAATATGCAATCCATGATTGAAAATATTTATATTTTTTCATTTGTGACAAGCATTATAGGAAAAAGCATATATATAAAGATGATTAATGGAGGCAGGGGAAAACAGAGAAACAGAAAAAGCAAAAGCCATAACCTTGCGAAAAAATGTGGAAGAAAATATCTAGTATAATTGAGGTTCCTCTAAGTCACACTGACCCTTCACAAACTGCTAAATTATGTCAGCCTTTAAAAATTGATTGCTTCACTTTCTACGTAAATCAGCGATATGCAAGTTCACTGAACACAATGCCTTTATAATAGCCATTAATTTTCATGGAAAATAATACTCTATGTGCTCTGGAATGCACTGCATTCGTTCTCCTCTAAAAGCTCATCTTTTTCCCTAGTAATTGCCATCTGTTTCTAATTTCTGACATTCTGTGTTGGTGGCAAAGACTATTTGAGCTTCTGTACACAATATGAGCTAAGATAGTTAATATATATTTTATATAGTAAGGCCATTTTTCTAAAAGCAATAAATAAAATTTAACTTGTACAGTAGATTATAATGTACTTCTGATGATGCCAGTTGAAACAAAAGTAGGAACTGGAGACCATTTACAGGTCTTGCTGGGAGCAGCCTGTACATTCTGCTTACATGTATGCCAAGATTACAAAAAGTCCTTACAGAGTCAAGCTTTGTTGTAAGACCAAAAGAAAAAAAAATGCCTATATCAACACATTTTTTAAACACAGGCAATTTTTTAAAGTAAATAGCATCCTTGATTAAAGGGGTCAAGTTATATTTTACTCCTGCAAGAAAAGATTGGACACTTATTTAGAAAACTCCAAGTTTTTTTGCCCTTTGGTCTATAATTCGACTTAGGCACATTTGGAACCTCTACCTTAACATAAATCAGATTGTTAAAGAATTGCGCTGTAGCAGTTTTGGGGTAGAGGCTTCTTTCTTTCCTGGCTTTGATTTAAACGGTTACAAAAATTGCAAATTTCCAGATTATTTAGAAGGATGAAATAGCTTGACCAGCAGGTGGTTTCTATCCTAGGGTTCCTTGTCCCACTAAAAGGTTTACTTTAACCCCAAATTTGATTTAAGGCTTGATTTAACCACAAATTGTAAAGAAATAATGTGCCCTTGTAATCCACATTCCATCAACTTAAAAGTAATGGCATGTCTACTGACTGACATATTGAGTCAAGCTTTGAGGAAAACGACCCCCCTCCCAAAGAGCTTCTTGCATGTCTGCAGGTTCTATAAGAGATTCTAACAGATACAGGAAACACTTCAAGCATATGAGCACTGTTGTTTTGGGGGATTAGGTGAAAGGATTTCTCCCTTGAAGTCAGATGTCCAATACTTCCAAAAAACCCTGCCTGTTCCTCTAGAAAATGAATCAAGAACTGAGTCACCCTGGCTTGTCAGGCATTCAAAATGCACTGAAATAAATGGAAACAATCCAATGATGAATTTCCCAGCTGGCTCAGTTGAGCCTGTTTGATACAGGTATCTCACAACATCTACAATCTGTTCTTCACACACACACACAAAAAGAAAAAAAAACGGAAAAAAGAAAGGCCAGGACAATGGCACAGCTTCAGCTGAAAAGAATTTACTTGTTCTTACAGGTATATTCATTTTCAACAGGCCTAGAATGCCACAGCTGCCCCATTTTGATGTGCTGATGGACCTGAATGCACTTCTGCCTCCCATGAAGTAAAGAGTTCCAGGGCCTTCTGCAGGATCCTCTCTGGCAGCACTTCCCAGTGTTCAGGAGCACTAAAATATTGCTCTTTGGATGAGGGCAACCATGAGTAGGATGGATAATATGCATGGGTTGGGAGATAATAGGTGTTTGCCAACACGCATATTTCACTTATTTGTCCCGGCCTGACAATGAGAATATTTTCTTAACCTGATGCCAAGATATCAGCTTATCTTGGGCTTTCTTTGAATTGGGATCTGTATAATATATCTTTGGAGAAATACAATTGTAGATAAAAGAGTTGTTTGTTTTGTCCTTTTAATTGCTGACTATGAATACATCAAGAGATTAAATAATGTGGAAAGGGAAGGGATATCTAAGTTAAAGAACAATGTTGGCACAAGAACTATTATGCATAATCCAGCCAGGAATTTGGTCTGGAAACCATAATAATTCAAATAATCAAAACAGTCCTATTCTGTAATTACTTTCCTGGGGCTGTAGCACGGACTAGAAATCTAACCAATTTTAAGATACATTTATGAACAGGATTAGATGAAGGGGTTTAGGTAGCAGGGATCTTGAATCAATGACGCAAGAAGTGCTTTCCAGTGCTGGATCATATGATTGTAAATTAAACTGCTGTTGCTCTACCTCTTTCCTTCAAGTAGCAGCATGGAGCAAGGAATTTTCATGTCTCTATAGTCACTTTTATGTTATCCAATACGTTATGAGATTGAGTTACCCCAGATAATGGTAGTGGACCATGCTTGCCAGACCAGATGAAGGCTGAATCTGGAAGAAATTTCTGTGTTGAACCTCCTGTATCCATATTCCGAGCAAAAAAGTTCTGACAGACCAGGGTTGAGCCCTGGAACTCCTGGCTGCTGGTGTTGAGCTCCGGAATATTCCAGGTTGCACAGAAACTTGATGTGGACAAAACACTTAATGGTGTGAAACCACTGCCCTGTTTGACGCCCTGTCATGTCCAAAACCGCTGGGGAGCTCGGTGCAGAGACCCAGGCAGCTCTGACCTTATTAGCTTTGGTTTAATGCCCATCATGCCAGATCCTGATAACTCAATAAACAGCAACCCAGTTGTGCCTGTCTTTCCCTCTTCCAGCTCTGAATTGCAGGAGCTGTTTTTGGCCTGAAGCAGGTCAGGAACTGACATGCTGTGTGTGGCTACCTGGCTGCAATAAACCCTCTCAAAACAGAGTCTGTTGCAAAAAGGGAGCACAGATCCCAGTGCTGGCCTTCAGGTGCTAGAAGACCCCTGGGTCCTTTGCAGATTTTCCTGGTGTCCAGTGAATCGTGCTGTGAATAGATAATTTCATAGTCTACAGGTAATGATGTGATTCCCACAATTGTGATACACTGATGATGTAGGATACATACATTATGCACACAGTATTTTAAAGCTGATTTTAAAGACATTCAGCTCCTAGGAACATCTTAAATTTTATTCTGATCAGTGACAGGGTCTTTCTCTGCTCCAAGCTGCTATTTTATTTTGATCTTTTCCATTTAGTAACACAGGATGAGTGGGTAAAAATATGGGAGAAGTATAACCAGCATGCATAAACATCCAATATTTTTCTTCATTCTCTCTCCTGGGGGAATGAAAATGAGAGTTCTTTTAAAGCTTTTTTTCACCCTGATTTTTTTATTAGTGATCAGCAAATCAGTATTTTCTCTATCTTTTTTTTCGGCAAGAGCTGAACTATTTTTTCTGATATTTTATAAACCCATTCAGCCAAAGGAAGACACCTGGCACAGAAAATTTCACATATGTGGTTTGCATTTGTAAAATTATAAATCTTTACCTATTAGAATGTGGAATGTACCAGAAAATCTGACAGTCCTCCCGTACCTTTTTTTCCCTAGCTGCTCTCTCAGTTTATTTCCAGTTACTATTTATCAAAACTTCAAGAGAATTTCCTTCTCTCAGGAAACCATTTTTGTGCTTTTAAAGGTCTTCTCTATAAAACAGTAAGAAAACTTAATTTTAAAAGTATTTCCCTGGAAAGAATATTTCCTTTCCACAGTCAGTTCCTCCTCATGGATGAAGGTGCCTGGAAGCCTTGAGAGCCCTGGCCCTAGAACCAGGAGAGAGATACTGGAAGCCCAGGAATTCCCAGCCCTTCCATATGGCAGAATTGCTTGTGAAACCTGAATCCTGGAAATTCGGAGTTCCTGAACATGGTTTGACAAAAGAAATACTTTTACTGGCAGAAATCCTAGCTGGGCCTATTTTTACTGGCAATTCAAGGCACTGGTCTGAGCTGTCCAGGACAGCAGGTGACTGGAGATTATCTCTCCTGTCAAGACACACAAGGCTGGTTATTCATGAGATTCAAACTGAAGAGTAAGTCTGTATTTCTCTGCCTGGGAAAGCAGGTGCTTAGAGGTATTTGACTAGAAATACCAGGCAAAGGTGGTAGATGGACACACTTCTTTTTCAGGCCAGGCATCCTTTTCTGAAGACATGAGGGCTAACTTCAGCAAATAGCCTCTTGGTCCTAGGTCACAGACCTAATTTCTCCCTGAGTCTCAAGGAATTCACCCTTAGAGCTCCTAGCCCCCAGAGGAGTATCTCTAGGCTACACTCATGAATGCAGAACAAGGGCAGCCTCCATTAAAGCAATAAACAGTCAGGTGAGAAAGGATTGGGGTTATCCTGCACAATGAATGGCTGTAACTCCCCGGTGCTGCTGTCCAGCATGAGTCTCCTGCCACTCCATAATTGATGGGGTTGCTTTGAGCTGGGGCAGGTCAGAAAGCCCTGTGTGTGTCTCCAAGGTTGACGACTGCCTGATACAAAAAAATGCTTGGTGCATTCTCACAGAGGTAAGCTTTAGAGAATCACAGAATCAATCAGGCTGGAAAAGACCTCTGAGATCATCAAGTCCAACCTGTAACCTAACACCACCATGTCAAATACACCATGGCACAAAGTGTCACATCCAGTCTTTCCTTAAACACCTCCAGAGGCAGTGACTCCACCACCTCCCTGAGCAGCCCATTCCAATGTCTAATATCCCTATCATCTGAGTATCTAATTGCTCTAATCACCCAATGTCTAACCTTTCTAATACCCAACCTAAACCTCCCCTGTCACAGCTTCAGGCCATTCAGGTTGCTGCCTGCTTGGGAGAAGACCTTCCTTTCAGGTAGTTGTAGAATGGTAAGGTCATCCCTGAGCCTCCTTTTCTCCAGCATAAACACCCCCATCTCCCTCACAGGACTTGTGCTCCAGACCCTTCACCAGCCCTGTTGCCCTTCTCTGGACTCACTCCAGCACCTCAATGTCCTTCCTGCAGTGAGGAGCCCAGAACTGGACACAGGATTTGAGGGGGAGCCTCACCAGTGCTGAGTACTGGGATACAATCCCTGCCCTGGTCCTGCTGGCCACACTATTGCTGATACAGGCCAGGATGCCATTGGCCTTCTTGGCCACCTGGGCACACACTGGCTCATGTTCAGCCACTGCTGCCCAGCACCCCCAGGTCCCTTTCTGCCAGGCAGTTTTCCAGCCACTCTGCCTCCAGCTTCTAAAGCTGCAGGAAGTTCTTGTGACAAAAAAACTTTAGCCAAATCAAGTCTCTAAAGCAGACTTCAGCAATGCAATAGGAAAAGAGCTGCAAAAGATACCTCCAGTTTTTCATCTGGCTAGGGTTCTCTCTTAGGTAAACAATAGGTTAGTAAAGCTATAATTCTCTAAGCAAACCTGACAGGTTTTTATACATTTCCAAAAGGAGGAATTTTAGCGTGTGTGTCTAAGTGGCTTCATCTTTGGTAATTCATGAAAAATGATAGGTAGATGGTCAGCAGCTGGTGCCAGAATCAACATTCTTTCTTTTCCTAGAAGCTGAAGATTTAAAGATTTTCCCATCAGAAGGATTTATGCAAGGATTTATGGATCCTGAAAAAGTTGGCTTAACCTGTATTATTCCCCTGTCTTTTGGACATTTTATTTTTAACTAACTGTGGAGTTTTTTTAATACAAAAATAGTGAGCACTTCTCCATGAAGTCCATGAGACCACAGTGTAAGCCTTCTAGTTACCTTTTCCTTTATTTAACACTTTTGTATGCTTGGAATAATACTTATCACTGGAAAAGTTGCTAAATGACACAAACTGTATACAGTAATAACAATACTTTGCTCAGTAATGAAACTCAGTTGCACTAAATCCTACTTGTTAACTAGAAATGGTTAGTAAAAAGAAATTGTTATTCAAACTAGTTTTCTTTCTCTGGCAGCTGTTTCTGCTTTCCCTCACCTGAAGAAAAATGACCAGTTCTTGGTCAATTTTGGTATAAATGACATCTGAATTACATCTTGATGTATTTATTTGTGAAAGGATTAAGTTTTGTTATCTTTTCTGAAACATTTGAAAAAGAGATAAAACCTCTAAAAATCTTGCAAATGGTGACAATAAGAAAGTGTATGTCCATGAGGGGAGTGTTTTGCTATGCAAAGATTAACTGTGCTTAGAAGTTTAGCACAGTTAATATCAGTAATATAAAGAGAGGAATTGCAGATAGACTAGGAAAACCCGCTAATTTTGATGAATAATCATCCAACTGGGATGCT
Source organism: Ifrita kowaldi (assembly GCA_013398055.1). Classification (NCBI taxonomy): domain Eukaryota; kingdom Metazoa; phylum Chordata; class Aves; order Passeriformes; family Cinclosomatidae; genus Ifrita; species Ifrita kowaldi. Next base: position 36,352 of record VZRS01009544.1, read on the forward strand.
GTCAAATCAGCTGACCATGTCGTAACTCATCTGAATAAAAAACTGACTGAAATAATTTCCAAGCTACTAACAACTGTTTTTGAGAGTACATTAGGGAGTAGTGAAGTTCAAGAGGCTGGAAAATAGCAAATATAGAGCCTATGTTCAGAAATGGGAAAAAAGAAAGTGTCAGGGATTTGAAGAGAAATAATCTTAACTTCAGTTTCTGGAAAAGTACTGGAACAATAATCAGCTAAACTATTTGTAAGCACTTGGAAGATAACAGGGAGGTAAGTAACAGCCAATATGGATTTGTTGAGAGTACGCCTCTCCCAACTAACTTTGCTTCTTCTTCTGATGGAGTAGTAAGCAAGACCAAAGAATAGTGTGTGATAGAGAGTAAAATTATTATTTTTATGGATAGTGCCAAGTTTGGATGACCCTCAGTCACACTAAAAGGAGTAGCACACAATCCATACAAACTGGAAACATAGTCCAAAAACTAGGATGTGAGTGAATAACCATACTCAAGCATACAGAATAATCTGTGTAAATGATTTGATCACCAGATTGGGTGACAATTCTTCATGAACAGCTCAGAAGGTTATAATACATCACAAGCTCTACATGAAACAACAATTTCACAAAGCTGGGGAAAAAGGAAAATATCATTCTGAGATGTATAAACATAGGTTTCATCTAGAAAGTATGTCTACTCAATATGATAAGACCACAGCAGGAGCCAATGCTATGTTTTCAAGGTCTTTATTAAAGGGATGTATAGAGTATTGGAAAAAGTACAAAGTGGAAGAATGATCAGAGGTCTAGAAAGTATGATCTATGGCAAAAAAATATGCTGATGGAATTTGGAATGTTTGGACTGGAGAAGGAGTGGCTGGAGGGGGTGATAACACTCTTTAAATATGTAAAAGGTAATAAACAGAACAAACTGTTCTGTCTTTAGCAGGCTGAGACTGTAGGCACTGCAGCTCAGTCCTTAGCAGCAAAACACTACCCACACTGAGCAGAGTGAGGACTGGAACAGGCTGTCTGAGGACATTGTGGGCTCTCTGACACTGGACACTTAGGAGACCAGCATTAGACAATCACTTGCCAAGAAGAATTTGGATATAGTCAGTCTTCTTGTCGAGAAAGATGTGGTGACTATGAGGTTTCTCTCACTCTCTTTTCCATGGGCTATGATAAATATAAGCTAACAATAAAACACTGTATTTTTGCCCTTTAAATTCAGTATGTGGAAAATTTTTCTGAAACTGAAGATTTTCATAGTATCTTGTTGCTAAAGAGACCACATTTCAGGCAAGGAAAATGGAGCAGTTTAAAACATCCAAAATGCCTTCAGCACCCGCTGTGTTACAGTGAGAAAGAAAACAAAATGTTCTCAAACTATAGAGTATAGCACATAGTTTGGTTAATTCATTTGGATGTGGCTTTCAACAACCACATACTTCGTGGAAGTTTCCTATAAACTTCAGAGGATTTATTAGCCATCATTGATAACTGGACTTTCTTACTGAAAGAGATGGGATCTAACCGACTAAGTGAAGCCACGGGCTGTCACTTTGGTGAGGAGAGCCCTAAATGAAGACTGATGGGGGAAGGAGAGGATGATCAACAATGAAGTGAGGAAGTGGGGGATTTCTAGGCAAGCAAAGATCTTGGTGTGACATGAAGCAATCCAGGATGTTTCTGAAGTGTATTGGTGACATGGGTGATCAAGGAACCAATATGGGTACGTGGTCTACTGTACTTGCAAACAAAGATCTGCTTGGGAATGTGGAAACTGGGGGCAGCTTCAGCTGCAGCAAGCATGAAACATCGGAGTTCAGGACACTGAGAGGAGGAAACAAGACAAAAAGCAGGATCATGGTGCTGAACTTGAGGAGAAAAAACTTTGACCTATTCAGGTATCCGCTGGGAAGAATCCTCTTCTTTGAAGAAAAGAGGGGTCCTGGTGAGCTGGAAGATATTCAAGTATTACCTTCTTCAAGCTCAAGAAACTTCCATCCCTGTGTACTGGAATTTATACAAAGACAGTAGGTGGCCTGCATGGCTGAACAAGATGGTCTTCATAAAACTCAAGCACAGAAAGGGAGATGTGGAAGCAAGGGCAGAAAGGAATATGGAGACACTTCAAGTGTGCAAGGAAAGAGCTAGAAAAACCAAAATCCACCTGAAGTTGTAAATTTAGAGCTTTTTAAAAAGTCCATTGTCCATTAGACACAGTCATTCAGCTCTGAAGAGACTTATTTCTAATCTCAAGGATTGTGTCAACTAATTTGTGAGAAATGTGAAAAAATCTCAAAATCTATGAATTATCACTTCAGAACAGGATGATACTGAGTTTTAATGTCATGCATATGAGTATGTTCCCTTCAGATGTCTCCACAGAAATTTGTTATTCCAAAAACACCTTTCTTTTAATATATCTGGGTACAATTCTTGCTCCATTACTCAGCTAGCCCATGGTACTCATATTCAGTAGGAAATGCAGTTTATTTTCTTATGAGCCATAAAAGTTTTCTTCTTTCTCTCTATCCCAATCCAGAGCACACTAACCATTTTAGAGATTTCCTGATATTGAATCAGCTTTCAGCCACAAGTAGTAAGTCAATGTTTTTTTTTTTTTTTAAAGAATATTCTTTAAAAAGGTTCATGAAGACAAGAACCTGTATTCTGTTTAGAAGAAGTATAGCTTTTTATGGTTTTAAAGAAACCCAGCTAACAAGCATAACAGAGAATTACAACAGCAGATGCAGTTTAGAACCTAAAGGCAGAATAACTGAGGCCAGAGTACGATGCTATTTTGACAGGAGGGTGTTACTGACAACTGAAACATGTTTTAGTGGTGGGAAAGATTTGCTATCATAAACACCTCTAAATTAAGACTGAGTGACTTTCTAGGGCAGGTTGCAGATATGATGAAGCAATCTCTAGGTGTATAAATTAGGGAATTAATATGCTGAGGAGTTTGTATTTTATGCGCATTTTCTTTTGGACTCAATCTCAAAAATTAAACAGTTTTTCTCCTGGTGAAAGGCATGCAATAGTGTTCCAACAAGATCACCCCAAATGCAATGTGAATCCAAGGTCCTCCAGCTCATGTGTGGTACAGATCTAAGACCACTATTTTTTGACTGCCAGAAAAGATTGTTGACATAGGGCTCGGGAACCAGAGCACAGTAAACCAACCACTTTTCATTTTCTCTTTGCTCCAGGACCAAATACATTGTAGCATTTTAGTTACAGGGTGCTTCTAACACACAAAGACCAGAGAGATTCACTGTGTGGTGGGCTCTCTGATAACCTTCAGGAACAGATTTCCTAAAGGAGGAGTACAACATTTTTCTGTCTTCCTTTGACAATTAATATGTTTGTGGACTGGAGTGTCATGCAAGATCTGTAATTTGTTTCTCATGGTGCCTTGTAGTGATTTCTGTACATCAGCAGCAGTAAATTGTATTATGTCATCAGTAAGTCATTGTTCTATTACTTATTTTGTTCAGGTTGCTAAATATGATTCACTGAATCATCAGTGACACCTCAGGATTTGCAAAGTGTTTCTTATGAGATCAGAACACAGCTTCTGTGCCATCATAGGAGCATTATTTTAAACTCATGGGTGGTTTAAGCAGCTTAGTTTAAGTCTTTCCAGTCATTTGCAAAGCAGATTTTCTCAAGATTTTAAAGTTAGAAATCTTATGAGAGTATATGAATAATAATTTAAAAGTTTTTGTTTCTTTTCTTGAATTTGAAGTCATTCCTACACAAGCAAAGTTAACAAAGCACTTTTCAGCGATCTTTCTCATCAAATTATTTAAAAAACCTGTTTGGAGCTGGATTATGCAGAATAGATGTTTTGTGCACACTTCTTCATGGTGCTACAACATGTTGCTTCTCTTAGTCACCTTCACTGTTCTGAAATGACTCTTTAGACAGCACAGTTACTGAAGACACGTGTGAGTGGAATATGGAAAAGCATGTAGACTTTTTCAGGAATCTCTCTAGTTTTGGTAGCACTGTTTTTGAACTACTGTTATTTGTGTTAGTCCCTACATTGTCATTTACTCAGATGAAGACATTCTTCAGTTCCTTCGTGCTATGTTATTCACAGAGAATGTAGCTTGCAGTCTTGCCAGAACAATATTTTCCTTTTTTGTTTTCTTGCCATAGTTTGAGAACTGTTTAATATGCTCCTCCTGTCATTCAGAGACATAGTCAAAGTCTGTCATTTCTCTGTGGAACTGTTCTGATTCATCTGAGATACCACCAGCAATGAATGTTTTACCCAACAATATCCAATCTTCCTTAGCTCAGTTGGTTAAAGCATTGTGCTGATAACACTGAGGTCCTGATTAGATCCCCATATGGGCCATTCACTTAAGAGTTGGACTTAGTGATCCTTGTGGATCCCTTCCAACTCAGAAAATTCTGTGATTCTATGAATATATCACATTTACTCATTAGTGATGTGTAAATACATTAATGTAAAAAATTTGAAACACATTAATTCAAAAGAATAAGGGTCAGACACTGACGTCAGGTGAAAAGAAGATAACAAACCAAAGCATATAAGCAGAATGTTCTCCCTAGTGAGTGGAAAACATTTATTAATTATATGAGTCCCTGGTTGATAAACACAAAGACTAGCTTCCTCTATTCCTTAGAAGAACTATGAAGGGATATGTGGCAAAGACAGACCACAGATTCTGCACAAACACAGATATCTTTTGACAAGGGGTGAAAAAGTCTCACAAGAGTGTGCTTTGACACGCATTTGAATAGGAGAGCAGTCAGTGAGTGCAGAGGACCCAGAAGGTATGATCACTGAAGAAAATATGAAAGCAATTGGTAAGGAAACTGCCTGAGATGCAATGTACTAATACCATATGTGGCAGGCACCAGGAAGACTTGCAGTGTAGTAGAATATTTAAGAATTAAGCCACTTAACCTTGGTATCAAAATCAGAACTTAAATCTTGACCCGTATTATTCAACATCTTGCCCCCATGCAGCAAGATCTACAGCAATATTGTTTGTTTTCCTGCAGTTTCTACTGTGTTCAGTATTAAAACCAGATCCTCATCTGCTGAAACTGCTTTAAAATGAATCACCACACCTCATTAAATTACAAATGAGAATCTAGCCAATAACGTTAAAGAAAATAAAACAGTTATCACGTTTTTCACACACATGCCTGAGAGTACATAACGTCCCTTTCCTTCTTATTTAATTTTTTTTTAAAAGACATTAATATTATTAAAATATCTTCCTCTTAATTAACTAGCATTATTTGTCATTATGTGCCATTGAAATTATGGTTTGACTGGTGACCTTGCCAGTGACTGGCATCATCTTTTATTTTAATGCACTAGAGAACCATAGTTGCCCACACCAGTACTATTATCATGCAGATGCACTGGTAGGATTACTGGGCACATTTGCTATATTGGTATGCTGAACCACTCTGCTGCTTTCCCAGGGAAGAGTAGGGAGTTGCTCCGTTCTGGAAGTTCTGGGGAAATGCTGGAGATGTAGCATTTTCATGTTTTAATGCATTCACATTAAAATGGGGAAGTATTACCAGTCTTACCAGAGCAACAGCACTCAGCTTGGACATTTAGACTGATCTGAAGGATCATTTGATTGAGAGATTTTTTTGTACAGCAAAAGCAAATCTGAGGAGTAGCACTAGACAAAGAGTCAGGCTGCTTCTGCCACAAAGGCAGAAGGGAATATCCAAGGGAATAGAAGCCTGTAAAATGATTGCAGACAAACTTTTATATCCAAACTCTAGACAAACTTCATTTCAGCCTAGAAAACACAACATGCCATTGTCTAAGCTGTGTTGGATCCGTTTGGGCTATCATAGCCACATATATTTACAAGTAGTATAGCCAGGAGGTTTCTTTCTACCTTTGCTGACCATTGGGATGTCACTTTGAAAACAAGTTGTTAGTAAGGTTAAGTCTGTGATGATGGTTTTCTTTCTCCTGTCTTTGAACATGAACTACTGATACACAGCTGGCTAGATGCACACATGTGGTACAAGCAGAAAGAAGTTTCACCAGTCTGAAGTAGCTATACAGTTATCTAGGGAATGAGAAGGTAAACTCCAGCCAGTAATAACTAATTAACCTTAATTCATTAACCACTGCATAGACTAATGCATGCACAATCACTGTGGTTGCTTTTCTTTGTCTCCTAGATGCAGAAATCCAGACAGCCACAGAGTCAGTGAAATGCTTAGGAATTTGTCCATTTGCATCACTCCTGACTGCCTAAGACTAGAAGGATAACCTTGTACATAGCCCATGAGGATCAGAGCAAGAAGGTAAGCAAAGGAAATGCTTGGCAATTATTCTAAACTAACAATATTTTGGGAAATAGCATGTCTGGATAAGTAGATTATTTTCATGGAGGAATCTACATATAACAATTTTGCTGCTGACCTGCTGGTTAGTTTTCAGGAGGTCCTTTCAGTTCTCTGTGATATATTTGCACCATCTGTACATGGGGATTAGAATGTCTCTCCAGAGTGCTTTAAGATTGATGAGAGCTGTAAAGATGACTTTCACAGTGCTTACCCTCAAAAAATACATTTCAGGCAAAGAAAGATGTCTCAAGCCTTCAGTGATTCCATGCTGATCAAGGGTCTGTTCCAGGCACAACTTGTTCCATGGGTTCATAAAATAATTTAGTCTACTGGACGGCTGAATGTATTGACCCTGTGCAAATAGGCACCTTTTTTTACCCTTATGATGTCATTGCTTGAGATTTCTTTAATAGCATAAAGTTATACTATTATAAAACCGTATCCTAGCAATTTGTCTCAACAAGACCACCAGCTAGGGCTAAGATGACTGTTTGTAGCACCATCTTCATTTCAAATTAAGACTAGGACATCATCATCAAAAGACAGATGCACATAACTTAGCAGGTGAATAGGTTTTAATAACATCTGGTATACACCATGAGTTTTCAAAACTTACTAAGCAGAAACTTGGTGAGTATCAACTTGAAAATACAATATTTCACAAACAAGAAATGCCTTGATACTGTTTAAAAATGTTCCTTGAGCGGAAAGAAAATTTATTTGAGAGTCACAGAAAAACTATTTGTTAATACCTCAAAGATGGCCCAAAAACAATAAGGTACTTAAATGTGGTACTGTGGGCCAGGCACAGATTTATGCTAAGCACTAAGAGAAACTCTCATCCATTAATGTCAGCCAGTGCACTCACAGACTGGATCACTGGACAGGAGAGCAGCTGCAGAGTTTTCCTGTTTATGCACAGCTGCATCCAACCTTTCTGGATAACTGCTCTAATTTCTTAGGGGTAGCTCTTTCCTATTAATTTAATGCTAGGTTGTGTTGTTTCAGTCAGTTTGCTTTTTCAGTTCTACCAATGTACTGGTGCAGAAGTGACACAATGGACTTAAAATGCCAGTAGTAACTAGGTAACTGAAAGGGTTTTGCTTTAGTCTAATAAAAACATGAAGCATTTAGGATGTCCCTGGTTACGTGAACACAGGATATTATTATAAAGTAGTCATTCATTATAAAAGAAGACTAAACTCAATGCCCTAGCAAGCTTCATCCTATTCCAGGTTATTATGAGACAAGAATCTAGGCCAAAAATTTTACCAAATAGGTAAAATGAATGTTCTCAAAATTCTCAAAATGTTTCTCGAACCAAGCATTTCACATACCCTTGTTTCATGAATAATTCCAATAGAAAAAGAATATTTATGACTTTTAAGTTTTGCCAATTATTGTTCATGCATGAAGCCCTGGTCTAATTGTCTGTAATTTCAATAGGGGTGAGGTTTACCCCATAATCTTCATATGCTGCAACTGAATCCAAGGTATATCAGAGAGCTGTCATTTAAAAAAAAGAAAAAAGGGGACTTGTCTACTTTTTTGTATTAATATGTTTCTATTTTTTAAATTTTCCCATGTTAAGTAGAATATTTCTGCCCTTATTTGCTGAAATACACATAAAACTGATTAACAGAAAGAGTGGTGTTTCAAAAAAGTCTAGCTCTCGTTGGAAGATATCACTTTATATTATTTGGCTGACATTTTTGCAGCAAATAGTGAGGTTTCTGTACTGGAGAAAGATTGTCAAATGTGTGCTTTGTAGAGCTGTCACGAAAAATTATTTTAGTAATAATATAACGATCAGACAATAATACTCCATTTGGGCATAATGTTCACAAGTGTCCAGTTTCTTGGTCTCTCACATAGGACCTCCAGACATTTAGAAAGCCACGTAAAACTTGGGAGCAGTCAGAACTAGATGAAGAAAGGTCAAACTGAAGGCGTTTTCCAGGTATGCAAGGCCATTTGTAGGACACTGGTGCGGAGCATTAAAGTTCTTAACAGAAAGAAGTGATAAATCTAAATGCTCTAATGCAAGTAGCATACAGAGACACCAGCTTGAGCGTCAGAATTTGTTAAATTGTGTTAGGTGGCACTGAAAAAACCTAATTTGGCTGAGCACAGCACCCCACCAGCTCAGCCTGGCTGATTTGTCCTAGAGCTGACATATCAGTGCTTGTTTACAGACAGCAGAACCACAGTTTGAGACTGGACGGCACCTTTGGAAACATCTCATTCAATCTGGGGTCAGCTACAGCATCTTGCAGAGGGTTATATCCAAGTGGGTTTTAAACATCTCCAAGGATGGAGACTCCACAACCTTTCAGGGAAGCCTGTTCCTATGCTCTGTCAGCTTCACATTAGAAAGAAAAAGCATTTTCTACACTTAAATGGAATTCCCTCTATTTTAATTAGCTCATGGTGCCTCTTGTCCTGTCACTGGAAATCCCTGAGGAGATCCTGACTCCATCTTCTTTACTACTCTTCAACATCACATTCGGAAGATGCACGTGAGCTTTCCCCTCTCCAGGCAGAACAACCACAGCTCTCTCCTCCTCTCCTTGTATGAAACATTACTGCGCAGCACTGCCCTGTACTCTGTAGCATAGCTGTGCCCTGAAGCAGAGTTTTTTAAATTGCATCTTACAAGAATCTTAATTTTGCAGCCATATACGCCCTGATTGGTAGGATCCATGTACAAGAGTATTATAAATCCATTTTCATAAAATATCGGGAGAATATTACGTGAAGAGGAAATGCAAGTTCAGGGCTCTTCTATCTAACAGACCAATATCAGGGTCTGCACTGGAAGTTAGTGATTTCCTGAGAAATGTATGCCCGAAGCTGAGGAAGTTTCATCCTGTGCACATCTGTAGACTCCTTAGTCCCATATGTAAGCAAGACTATTTTTTTTCTTAACCAATGTCCTGAAAACTCCTTTTCTCTCCATCTTCTTCTTTCATTCTCTGGATTACAGGCTCTTTCTTCAAGCCATGTCTGGCTGTGTCTTCTGGATAGAGTTCAGAATCTGGGAAATGAACCAGCTACGCTGGTTGGTTAAATCTTTATTGTTCTCTCTTTTGGTTTCAAGTCCATGTTACAGAGGCCTCAAAATGCATTATAAACATATGTACTGTATGTGAATGAATGAGGCTGGGCAGGCAGTTATCCAACAATGACTGTGCCTAAATGCAATTCTGACCCTAACCACTTCACTGCAATGCTGTAACAGAGCCGTATCCTGTTGGCAAAGTGCCATGACTTAAAAAAAATGAGTGTGGTTTCAACTCTTCGGGGATTTACAGCTCCTAGTCGCTAGATGTCAGGGCTTTCTCTGGCAGTACCCATCCTAACCAAAATGTACTTCTGTAATTCAGTATACTGCAGGCATTTCTTATCAGCTCTGGGTGCCAAATGAATGCACGGAATATGTTGATAAACATTACCAAAGTGAAGCTAAAGTAATGGTTTTTGAGTATGTGAAAAAAGGTGAGGGCCTTCACACAAAAAATTACATCACTTTCAAGCACAGTGCTTAATGAAATCACTAAAGAAAATAATTGAAAATATTGATCTCTTTGCAGCAGCATGCCTTAGTAATTTCAGTGGGTCCAATACTAATCTGAAGAGCACAGTGTGCACTCTGAGCCAAACATCCAGAATCTGATATGTTACAAGACCTGCATTCTGTAGCACTGAATTCCCTCAAAATTTAGAAAGACAACAGCTGCCTTGTGGGGAGTGTACTCTGATGAGATGAGTAAAGCTAGACAGAAAGAGAGCAAGGAACATTCTCCAGCCATAAGAGCAATAGCCCAACCTGTTACCTGTGCCCAAATCACAGCCTTTTCCCTCTCCTGAACCAGGGAGTCCACAGTCTAAATACCCTGGAAATGGAACCTGGCGGGGGAGATACCTCCGGCTGGCAGCGGTCTGAGAGAGGGGTAGTGACAATGAGCAGGCATCATGCAGGGTGTTGTGCTGTAGGGCCAGCCATGTTCTGGGGTGTGAGCCTGTGCCAATCAGCTACTAACAGGGGCCACGACATGCCTGGTGTAGTAGCCTGGCCGTGACAGTCTGGTGGCTGATGTGAGGGGTGTGTCATGGTGGCCTTGCCAACTTCAGGCTACCTTTCGGAGACAGGTGTGCCCACTGGGTGCTAACTCACAGCCCACCTGGTAAGTGCAGGAGGGACTGGAAATGCCTCTTAAGTTGTGAATCATGGAACTGGGTGTCCTCCTGGTCTCTGCACCAGTAGCATGTATTTATGCCTCCATCCTGGCTCAAGAGTGCACACAGTCTGTTCCATGGCACCTCAGGCATTGTGCCACCCCTCAGTAATCCTGTTTTCTTGTGTGTCTGCTGTCGCTGAGCAAGGTTGAGCTGTTCTCTGAAAAATATGTATTTCATCTGTTAAGGTCAGCGAGTTCTCTGTCTGTATGTCAGTAACCTTTAATCCTATTTTGGAATGTTGATCCTTCTGTCCCTTGATTGCTGCTATCACTTTGTTACACTTTGCTGTTGGATTTATGTTTTAATCAGAGTCACAACCTACATATATATGTGTATATATATATATATTTACCATTAATAGATTTTAATTGCTCAAATTACTAATAAATTTTATAGCAGTAGTATAGTTTAAGTTCCATATCTATCCAGGCTTACAATCCCTTTTGCAAAACACATTATTATGATCCAGTTTCTCTAGCATGATTTATACATTTGTTGAGAAGAGAGCATAACCCCAAATTAATTTCATGCAGGCTGTTAAACAAGTGACAAAATCCAGTATGAAGCAAATTCCTTGACTGAGGTGTAGAGGCTTGTGCCAGTCCCAGAAGTAATTCACAGTCTAAATACTTGTACTTTAATTTTCTTGTATATTTTTAACATACACACATATATGCACATATTCCTATCTATATGGATATGAGCGTGTAGACAGCTCAACATCATATATCTGTTCTTCTTCTATTGTTTGTTCTCGCCTTAAATACTTTTAAAACAGCTTCTTTTCCTGACATAATAAGATATAAATACAACAGTCAAAGAAGAGATAAATAATACTATAGAAAGGAGTATTGTGGATTTTAAAAACTCAATCCAAAACCTTTCTAATAGGCAAATGTGTTTCTAAAAGCCTCTCAAATTTGGGACGGGAAAGGCAGCCATCAGGCCTTATGGGACTGTCATCACTATGCACAGGCTTCCCTTCCCTCTCTAGCACATGTGGTCCTAATTGCTGTGCTGGCGAGACCATGGAGCTGGATTCTTCATGAACTGACTGTAACATTGGCAGACATTTACTCATCCACTGCTAATAGTTTTTAATGGAAAAATCTGTATCCATTCATGCTAGAAAAATGCTTATGTTAAAACAGAGGAAAACTAAACAGAGAAAACCAGATATCAGTAGCTTTTCTAGCTGCCAACAGTGGATATTCTACTACTTCATTAGCATTTACTGTGTTAAATTTGAGGACAAACCAGTGAATGTGATCAAACATTAGGAAATATTTTGCAGAATTTTTTTACCGTATTTTTGATTCTGCCTATGCCACAAATTTAAAATTATACAGCATGTGATAATAAATTGACAACTTGTTTATACCTGGCTCAAACTTAATGAGCAAGACTCACTGGAAGTTGCAAAATTGCAGCTGCCACATAGGCTGATTAAGGCGCATCTCCTTAGAGAGAAATAAGCACTTCATTTGTGGTTGTTGTACATAACATACAGCTGTTTGACCAGTGGAATAATAATTCTCAGTTAGAGGGCCCATGTTCCTCCAACTTTTCAGGAGTTTCTCTTCACTTGCTAGGAGTCTCCCTGCACTTCACAGCTCCAAACACTCCCTTGGTATTAAACAATCCTTACATTGACTCTGCTCCAAAGGATATTTATTCAACTATAAGAAAATGGGAATTTTGAAGTCAGTAATATTCCAGTCACTCACCGTGGTGTGAGAGATCACATTAAAATCTCTGATACATTAAGTTGGGGCAGAAGCTCAAGTCTTGTAACAAGAGCAGAGGTTGAGTCTAGAGCCGAAAATAACAGTGAGTGAAACAGATATAGAATAAAAAAGTGTAATTGCATTGGTGCAGAAAACTCTGTGTGGGTGACAGGAAACATGAGTAGCATGTGTTAAAAGGGCAGATTGGGCTGAAAAGGATTTACAGCTGGAGCCCCTCAAGAATCAGTCTCCCGGACAATTCATTATTTCAATATTTTTTCACATTGTCATACTGAACTTGGCACAAGTAGTAGAAATCATCCAACTAAATTTGTTGATGACACAAGCATCATCAAATACAGATATATCTATATATCTACATATCTGTATAGAGATATAGATATCTATATATCTATGTATATGTATATGTATATCTATATCTATATCTATATCTATATCTATATCTATATCTATATCTATATCTATATCTATGTGATTTTCCCTGTTGGGAAAAGCTGAGGGATCCTGGAATCTATACAGCAAAGTATTACCAGAAAAAGGTGGGGAAATACGCGATGAAGAAAATTCACATTGGAAGGTGTCCAAAGAAGGGCAATGAATCTGGGAAATGGTCTGGAGCAGAAGTTTTATAAGGAACAGCTGAGGGAACTGGGGTTGTTTAGCCTGGAAAAAAAGGAGGGTCAGGTGAGACCTTATTGCTCTTCTACAACTGCCTGAAAGGAGGTTGTTGCCAGGTGGGACTTGGTCTCTTCTCCTGGGTAAGAAACCACACAGTGAGAGGAAATGGCTTCAAGTTGTACCAGGGGAGGTTTAGATTAGATATTAGGAAAGATGTCTTCACTGAAAGGGCTGTCAGGCTTTGGAACAGGCTGCCCAGGGAAGTGGTGGAATCTTCATCCCTGGAAGTCTTCAAAAGGCGTGTGGATGTGGCACTTGGGGATACAGTTTAATGGTGAACAGAGTGGTGCTGGGTTAGCAGTTGGACCTGCTGATCTTGAAGGTCTTTTCCAATCTAAATGATTCTAAGATTCTTTGTGTGGAGGAGGGCTACCAGATTTTGCAACCAGATAAACGTTATTTAAAAAGGGCTAGTAAAAAAGATTTGCTGTCTAACCTGGAAAAACCAGAATTTAGAATGGCTATGATTGTTAGCTCTAGATACACCAGGTACACACATTCCAGTGAAGAAAGAAACCATTTAAGTCAAAGGGCATCATTTCAAATGAGTGTAAAATGGTAAATTAATATTTTTCGATTAATATCGGAAAAATCTCTTGGGAAATCAAAGCAGTGAGGTTCTGAGACTTTTCCCGGTCACATAATCTCTTGGATAGAATAGCTTTAAAATGTAGTTTGATTGATCTGTAAAACAGATCAGAAGAAAGAGATTCCAGCTATGTCAAGGGGCTCAATTCACTGTTCTAAATTCTGCAGCTTTGGGAGAAGAGTGTGAACTTGAAACTTGACTGCCCACATCTTTTCAACATCCTTTGCCACCAGTACTCAATCACAGCGTATTTGTTCCCACCACCACTAAATGTCAAGCTGTTATCTTATCCATTGATGGTCTGTAGTTGGTGTTCCCATATCTTGTTCCGACATGTACTCTGGCCTCTTTGTAAGGTTAGACCATGCAGTTAAACTGGAAAAAATGTGTATACACAGTGGGTTTAGACATTCAATTTCTTTAAACAATCTGGACCAAAGCAACTTGTCCAAGATAACATGGGAAGTCTGTCTCAGAGTAGGAAGTCAAGTCTAAACCTAATGGCCATTTTTCTGTGAGAAATCACTGAGGCCTTGGAAGAATTAAGTTCGAATCCCTTTGCAAGGCCACTCTTACAACTTGAATGAGAAATGTTGCTTCAGGTACTAAAAATTCTTTTAACAACGTAGTGATAAACAGATTGGTTTCCTATTTTAACAAACTGCTGTTTTTCAACAAAATACAATTTATCGAAAGCCTTCCCAACAGATTTTACTCCAACATCCTAACCACCGGGGTGTAGGCTGTTTTGTATTTTAAATTAAATATTTGAAAGGATGTAATTTTTATTCTATTTTAAAATGAAACAAAATGTGCAAACTTTAACATTTTTCTTAAAACAGTGTTCTACTTTTCCATCCAGGAACATTCCGGCTGCCATTTGACTCACTAGGCCATGCTTCTTACGAGTAGATGAAATGAAGTAAATTACAAAATTCTCAACAAAGCTTGTATCAGTATTTCTACAGCATCTTTATGACCAAGGCTCAGCAGTAGCTTCTCAGTGAAAATGAATTGGTCATTTGAAGTAAATGGAATGGAGTATTTGATACTGACATTTCTTTTTAAACTCTATTATTCCTTTAAGGCACAATCATTTTAAATGATAAAATATACATATATAAAAAGGGAAGCATAATAAAAGTCTTCAGAACAAATAGAAATACAGACTTTCTGACTTTCCCATGTCTCTTCATTTTGTCTCCTTATAAATTTATTGCTAATCATCAGTTCTTCTTTTGCCAAAGGTGAAATGAAAACATATTTAGTAATGAAAGAAGTCCAACAATACTTCAGCAGAAAGTTGAAGCTCTCTTCTTGTACAAATCGAATATCAATGGCTGCTAAGTCGCCAGCAGGTAAAGCTCCACTTGGACAAAGGGAAACAAGAAAACTATATTCTGCTTTTGCATTAACAGTTTTTGCATTGAGTCCTGGGATACTGAATGCTCATTTTCAGGACTAATTTCTTGAATCATGAGGATTTAATCCTTCATTTCTAATAGTAGATCTAGCCTTCATATGAAATAGGTAATTCTTGTTGTTCAGTGCTTTCCTAGATATTAAATTAAACTTCATTAAAGGTTGTGCCTTTTTCTCTTTAAGATAATGTACCTGTCTTTCAACTGATTCCTTGGAAATTACACACTCACAATAATGCCTTTGTGCTGCCTGCAACACACCTTTTTTGCCTTAACCACAATCACATAATACGTGAGATCTCTATATGGAAGCTGTCTATACAATAATTAATTTCCGTGATTATGAAATATCAAAATTGGTTATCATGGTTAAATTTATTTTCAATTTTTTCTTTTCATTCTTAAGGCTCTGCAATAGTATGCTTTATTTTTGCATTTTTGCCTGTGCATCTTACCCTCTAATATTTGTGTAGTGGGCTGGCTATGGCTGGACACTGGCTTCCCATCAGCACCACTCTCACTCCCCTCCTTAGTTGGACAGTGAAGAGAAGATGTAACAAAAGGCTCAAGGGTCAAGATAAGGGCAGGGAGAGATCACTGACTGATTACAGTCAATTTGACAAAATTTATTTGATTTGTTATCAGTCAAGTCAGAGTAGGGTAATAAGAAATAAAACCAAATCGTAAAATGCATTCCCCCACCCCTCCCTTTTTCCCCGGGCTCAAGTTCACTTCCCATTTCTCTACCTCCTCCCACCAAGCGGTGCAGGGGAACTGGGAAGGGCAGCTGTGGTCAGTTTATCATGTTGTCTCTGTTGCTCCTTCATCCTCAGGGGTAGGACTCCTCACACTTTTCCCCTGCTCCAGTGTGCGCTCCCCTGGGGGCTGTAGGTGGAGCTTTGTTCCCCCTTGGTCCTCCATTGCCAGCAGGGACACAGCTGCCTCACCATGGTCTGCACTACGGGCCGCAGGGGAATCTCTACTCCGGGACCTGGAGCACCTCCTCCTTGTACTTTTTCACCGACCTTGATGTTCACGGAATGGTTCCTCTTGCATATTCTCAGTGCTCTCTTCTCTGGCTGCAATTCACTCCTGCACAGTAAATTTGAGGTGCTATGACTGCCACTTACGGACTCAGCATTTGTCAGTGGCCGGTCTGTCTTGGAGCTGGCTGACATTGGCTCTATTGGACAGAGAAGAAGCTTCTAGCACCTTCTCACAGAAGCCAACCCAGTAGGCCTCTTGCTCTGAAAACCTTTTCCATGCAAACCTAATACAATTGGACATATGTTTTCACCCTCAGCTCTTCTTTTTGTGCAGCTGGTTGGGACATAGCATAGCAGTGCTAGATAAGAGGTGGTATTCCCCCTAGGAAGGGATACTGTACTAGGGAAATTATCTGTATGACCACTTTCAGTTCGAGAGATGTCTGCCACCTTTTGCCTCCTGCAATCATTCCTTTAAGTGAGCCTGGTGACAGTGGTAGGTCATAGTTATGTGTTCTCTCCCTCTGTTTTGGAAGCTTAATGCTTCAACAGAAGCAGCAAGAAAGCAGTTCTTGCACTTCAAGTCCATGACTGAGTTTGAAAAGTTTGAAAGAATTACCTTAGTCATAAAAGCTTTGGTGAAAACTGTGCAAGTCATCTTTCTCTTCTTTTCATCTTAGTTGAAATCATCATGAATGTCAAACTTAGTAAAGAACTTTCAAAAATATGGTGTAGCTGTAGAATGTAAACAGCCATGCTGCAAAAAATGGGCAAAGGTTGTGGTTAAAGAGAAGAGTCAACGCTTGTCAGCATTAACTGGGAGCTACGGCTCATTCCTTCCAAGTTCACATCTTGGCCTTGCAAGGTGCTGAATATCTTTGTCAGTGCATAAGGGTGGTGCTGAGTAAATTATATGCTGAATTGGTAGCACTGCTTAGTATTAAGGCTGCAAACATTTCCTGTTATAAGACCTAGTTGCTTATACTTTTGCCAAACTAACTGTTTAGGTTGAAATTTTCCATGTGCAGCATTTGCCTTGTGAAGAAATCTCTTGGAAAATTTCAGCCAAAATGTTTCTGCTGTGAAGCAAGAGAAAAAAATGCTATTTTTTGCAGTTAAGAAAACAGTCCCGTAACCTTTACTTTGGCGTCTCTTGTGCCCTCCTCATATGTTGAGCAGGAAACTGACATCTGGCAAAAGGGTGGTCTGTGTGTCACTGATGCGCTGTTTGCTATCCATACAAGAAACCACTTATAGCGTAAATCTTGGAAAAGTCCAATTTGTATTAACTCACTAGCAGTTTGCTAAAACTTGACCACAAAAATCCCAGAAACTTCTGTTCTTATGGCGCATACTGACATTTCAGGCCTGTTTCATTTCTTGATTGATGATCTGGATGAGGGGATTGAGTGTGCCCTCAGTAAATTCACAGATGACACTAAGATGGGTGGGAGTGGTGATCTGCTGGAGGGTAGGAAGGCTCTGTAGAGGGATCTGGACAGGCTGCATCGATGGGTCAAGGCCAATAGTGTAGGTTCAACAAGGCCAGGTGCCAAGTCCCGCCCTTGGGTCACAACAACCCCAGGCTGTGCTACAGGCTGTGGAAAGAGTGCCTGGAAAGCTGTCTGGGAAAAACGACCTGGAGATGCTGGTCAACAGCAGCTGAACATGAGCCAGTGTGTGCCCAGGTGGCCAAGAAGGCCAATGGCATCCTGGCCTGTATCAGCAATAGTGTGGCCAGCAGGACCAGGCAGTGATTGTCCCTCTGTAATCAGCACTGGTGAGGCCTTGAGTACTATGTCCAGTTCTGGGCCTTCAATTCAGGAAGGACATTGAGGTGCTGGAGCGAGTCCAGAGAAGAGCAACAGAGCTGCTGAAGGATGTGGAACACAAGCAGCTGAGGGATTTGAGGGTGTTTATGCTGGGGAAGAGGAGGCTCAAGGGACACCTTATCACTCTCTACAACTGCCTGACAGGAGGTTGCAGCTGGGTGGGGGTTGGCCTCTACTCCCAGGTAACAAGTGACAAGATGAAAGGAAATGCTCTCATGTTGCACCAGGGGAGGTTTAGGTTGGACATCAGGAATAATTTCTTCAGTGAAAGCGTGATTTACCATTGGAACTTGCTGCCCAGGGAAGTGGTGGAGTCATCATCTCTGGAAATATTTAAGAAATGCCTGGACATGGTACTTAGTGCTAAGATTTATTTGACATGGCAGTGTTCAGTCCAAGGCTGGCCTCAGTGATGTTGGAGGTCTTTTCAACCGTAATGATTCTATGATTCTATTCTTAACAAGATTATTTCCAGGCTGGGCTGAGGCCAGACATCAAAAGGGAGAGAAAGAAGTTCTTCTCTTCTGCACTGTGAAGTCAAGTGTCAAAGCAAATATGCCCTATGCAAAGACACACAGGACAGGCGGTGAACATAGGGTGCCACAGAAACGGAACAAGCAAGACAGGTGGATGCTACTGCAGGGAAGAGACTAGAAGATGGAAACTGAGACTGATCAAAAATCTACGGCTTGAAACAAAGGAAGGAAATACAGAGTCAAAACAAAATCCATGTAGAATGTAGATTAAAAGAGACTGGATGGCAGGATTGCATTTCTTGTAACTAAAAATCAGCAAGAAAAATCAAAGGATGTTTGGGTTATAAACCAAAAGCCTATGAAAGTGAAGCCTAGATGAAAATCTTATAAAAGATTCAGACTTCTGAGGAAATTAAGGTTTCTGATAAGAAAACAACTTTAGTACCAAGTGTCCTTTTCAGCATGGAATAAGAGGTTCTACAGCGATCCGTCAAGGCCACTGCCATTGCATGTCATGTTTCTATACTGCTGGTCTGCATATTCCTATATTTCTAAGAACACTGAAAGTCATTGTTCAAAGGTGTAACGAAACTTCTGTCACAGATTTAGTTGGATGTACGTTTTCTTGTACTGTAATTTCATAGTTTTTTGTATTTGTAAACTGCATTTGTTCTGCAATCTTTGAAGATTAAAGAACTGTCAGAGTAGTGAAGGACAAAAAGAAACATCACTTGTGAATGTTATCTAAATCCTATATGAAATTTATGCTAACAAATATAGCATTAAATATTGTAATGATAATGAACCCTTTTGAAAAGTATTATGAAAAAGTTAGGGGGACTTATAGCACTGATAAGAATAGGGATTTTTCAGTGGTTTCTAATAAGAAATTTCACTGTCTGTTGCCAATAAATGTTACATTTGACTCATTTAAAACTCAAAAAAAAATCCTGCTGTCAATATGAAGCATGTTATTATTATAACTGTATATACAGTTATTATAACTGTAGCATACAAGTCTGTAATATACCTTCTTAGACCGCTCGTGGCTGAATATTTGTCATAGTACCACAGAATGGTTTTGAAGGGACCTCTGGAGGTCATCTGGTCCAAAAGTCTTGCTCAATCATAGCCACCTAAAGCCAGTTGTTCAAGCTGGTATCCAGACAACTTTTGAATATGTCCATGACCTCTCTGGGCAGTCTCTACCAGTGCTCAGACAACATCACAGAGGAAAAGTGTTTCCAGATTTCAGAGGGAATCTCCTGTATTTCAGTTTCTGTCCACTGACTGCAGTCCTGTCACTGGCCACCACTGAAAAGAGGCTGGCTCCATCTTTTGTACACCCTGCCATCCCATAACATATTTATATACATTAATAAGGTCCCTTTCATGCATATGGAAGGAATTGTTCTCATATTTTTAACATGCTTTATATGTTATCCCCTTCAAATGCTTTGACCATTTAAGCCATTTAAGTGAATGAATTTCAAATGCTAATAACAATATGATACTTCTGGTAGCTTTTGTAAGGCAAAAATTAACCAAACCAAAAAAACAAACCTAGTTATATTTTTTCTTCTTAAAATTATTCAGAGTTTAATTCTGCATTTTTAAAAAATGTATTGCAAACCAGCTTTCTGCCTACTTTTTTTTTTTAATGGCCAAGCGAGCAAAGTTTTGAAGTACGAAGTATGAAGCTGAAAGAAAATATTACTGCATCCAAAAAAATTGTGTTTTTCTGGGTGTCTGCTTTCTAGAAGAACATGGGTTGCCACATAAGAACTTAAATATGATTTTCCTAAATTATATACTGAAATGTTTTAAATTAAACTTGCATATGACCACTCCTGTGTAGACCCAGAAAACCATTTCTGACTGAAATGAAAATACTTTAACACTTTATTTTTCTCATGAAACAGACTTCAGACAGGTGTGATCACAAAGCATCCTAAACAAAAAAGAGGCAATTCTCCAGCATCTGCTGCCATCCTCAGATGTGTTTTCTGTGATATCTTAAAATAACATCAGTAAATCATACCTGGCAGCCTAAATTTTCTTCTGAACTTCTCTTTTTCTCTTTCCTATTAACCTCTTTTTTCCTGAGAATGTTGTGTAATGCTCTTTAAACATGACATTGTTTTCCATTCCTTCCAAGAGACAATAAATTCCTTTACTTTCCAGAATCAAACCTTGTATAATTTTTCTGGTCTGTATGACAGAGAGTCACACCACACATTTAGCTCTTCTATGGCAGTTTCTGGGCCGTGATTGGATTTGCCATTGAGAGGACAAAGAAACTCAATCCTAGTACAAGTTGTGAGTTTTTCTCACATGGATGTGGAGACGAAGAACCTGCATCTGATATAATCACCACCAGGCTCGTAGTGGAGAGTAGAGCTGACAGTGGACTGGAAACCATTCATACACAATGGCACAGGACTGTCTTTGTTGACCAAGCTCTCCCTGTTGAGCGGAAGCATGTATGAGTACAATCACCAGTCATAGGTCAATATGTCTGAACAGCTTCTGGACCAAAGTTGGCTTGGATGCACCAGTCCACATTTGTAGAGCCTGGTCTGTCCCTGTCTGCACCTAAGTATAGAAGCACCTTAACTTCAGTAAAGTTGGATTTTGAATAACTGGAGAAACAGTAATATTTTCTCCAGTAAATTTCCTATTATTCTATGCTACTGAGTGAAGCAGGATTACTTGCCGTTCCAGGCCTCCATCTCAACAGGCACCAGCAACCAGATGTAGAATACGTATCTTTGAGTCAATAGAAAAAGATGTTTCAGCTGTCAACAAGCAGTCATAACAATAATTGAAGTTCAAACCCTTTTATTGAAGTTTTATGCTAAGAGTAATCCAACACATGTTCTTCATAGTGGCTTTGGAATTTTATTTTTCTTAGCCACTTGAAGTTTCAAATTAAATTTATTTATACTTAATTTACATGTGGCATTTGATGGCAAAGCCATGTAGAAGCTCTTTCAGTTCATATGTGACTGAAGCTCGAAACAATCCCCACTCTAAGGAAATGAAGGGCAGCATGTTAGCTTAGCTAGAGAAAAGGCTGCTCTGAATGCCAGGGTGGTGCCTGGTATTAGCCAGGACAGCATAATAACTCATGTACCCTGTACTTACTGACCCTTTTGATTTCTAAAACATCTGTTTCCAGGTGTGAGCACACTTGATGTTCAAGGACATCATTAGGTGTGCCAGTAAATAAGATATAGTCCTGCATCATACACTGGACTGGAGGTTGGACACCCAAAAAGGAAACATTATCCCTCCTCCAGTCTGGTAAATGGGAAAAGGATAATGATAAAAAATTATCACGTGATCACAGTATCAAAAGCTGCATCCATATGCAAGCATAATTCTGCTTTTTAGAACTTCTAACTGCTTGGCTTTGCAATAATATTCTTTTGAAGTTTGAATATGTGAGTAGCGCATATGTGGGATATGCATATTTACCACAAGTCATCACAAACATATATCTTTTAAACCATTAAAATAATTATGAGGAAATACGTGTAACTGTGTTATGTTCAGTATAGATACCAATGAGCACATATGGTTTTGCAATATTTACAAAGCAGATGCCTTTGGTGTTACATAAACAAGAAACAGTTTGCATCTGTAATGTCACTTGTATACATTTAATGCAACCTGGGGCTTAGTGGGGCTGTCTGTGGAAACAACCCTGTATTAAATCCATCTTTTTACATTCTGGAAAGTATTAAAATTATTTAAACAGAAGAATGGAGTGAAACTGCTCTGTGGCTTATGAGGAACAAAGATTGCCAGCTGAAATGCTTGGCAACCCAGCTAAGGTTGGAATACCAATACCAACCACAGGCATGCATTTCATCTTCCACAGAACACTTTGCTGAAGAGGAAAGATTGAGAAGTTCTATTGAGAGTAACTTTATGTAACATTTCTTTTAAAAAATAAATCAATAGCAAACTATGTTATTGTCACAACCTGAATGATTTATGATTAATCAGTTTGATCGTCATGGTCTTCACTACAGCTTTTGAAGTGACAGTATAAAACTATAGGAGCAAAATCATTAAATATTGTGAGAATTTTGTTTAGTCTAAGGGGTAGTGGCTGGCATTAAGATTTTTTCACTGTTTTCAAGTAGAAGGAATTTAAATTGTAAGACCATCACTGCAATGCTACATAGACATTTTTTGCCATAGAAAAGCTATTTATTCCTTCAGGCATGGGCATTATATTTTCCTATCTATATAAGCAAAAGATAAAAAGCACTAATGATGACAATAATAATTACTGCAGTGACATCCTTCAGACATAGATTTAGTTACCCAGAGCTGTTACTTCTTTAGTAACGCTTAAGTCATGAGGAAAACTCCCTTTATCCTCTGCTTCCTCTGAAGAGGGGAAGATGAAGACGAACTTCACTAAAACAAAAATGGACTGGATACATCATTTTCCCAGGTGTAGGATGAGTTTAGGTTAGCACACCTGAAAGAAAGCACTCTACTCTTCATATTATTTAATTTAATATGCTCTTTTCTGTCAGAACTGGGTTAGGGACTGATTGCCTATACTGTTGCACTGAAAGATTTGGTGTGGCATCTGTAGTGGGAAAATTGTGACCAGCAGGAAATAGTCTAGAAGCAGCATCAAACATCAAACATCAAACATCAGCCCAAATGCAGACAAAAGAGCAGATCTGACTGGTATCTGATACCAATCATTGTCCACACGCTTTTCTCACCCTTCCCCCTTACAATGTGACTCATACAGTGCTGGCAATTATAGGCTACCTCATTTGATAAGTTTAACTTACTCTTGTAATTGCAATATTTGTTGTTCAAGGAAATATACTGTTTCCTTTTTATACCGATTTTTTAAGCATGTGTAACAATACTGTTTTCTCCAACTTTGTGACATTTGCAGTAGATTATGGCTAATTATTCTTTCAACCCCACAGAGAATGAAAATCATAGACATATTCCTTTGCCTTCTGAGCTGTGATTCCTTGCAATCATCCTACAGTGCCTAGAACAGAAAATAGCAACATTTCCTTAAAAATTGGTATATTATTCTGTGGAGGCAAATTACTTTTGACTAGAGAGGTTCTTATGGCAGAGAGTTGACAACACTTTTCCATTATCCTTGTCTTCCACCAGGAAATGTAGCATGCCAAGGCAGACTTTCAATCTTTCGAACAGTGAATGTGTCACTAAATATATAAAAATTATAGGGCTCATCTCAGTGGATATGTGCGTATTACTTTTTTTCCATTGCACTCTAAAATTAGAAGTCAGTAAAAACTTCTACATTTTTCAAAGAGAATGTATATTTTTAAAGAAAACCATGACCAATGTATAATTAGAACTGCCAGAACATACATAAAAGCATAGTTTTTATGTTTACGTGTTTGGCAAACTGTTCAATGAAAAAGAGGTTAAATTTCATTTTAATGAGCATGCTGACTCATGCAAACTACATGACTCATCTGCATAGGTATCGGTGAGAAAAAAATATAATTTTATACCTCTCAGTACCTTTAAAGGTAGAAAAGATTTTTCTGAAGTGGCACAAAAGTTCAATCTACAGTAAATATGAAAACTAATTGTTTTCTTTATTTTCCTAATTGTGCTGGAAGGGCGAATAAGTATAGGAACGATTGATACTCATGTTCTGCTCTGTACAGTACTGAGTAACAGAAGAACCTTGCTATGAGCAGATTATGCTTTGAATAGACTTGACAGACACAACAGTAGGAAGGGGAAGTTGCATGTATCTGAGACATGCTGTGTGATGTTGGAAAACGTCTCCTTAGTCTCAAGACAGATGTTGCACTAGTGGGTTTCAACAGGAGTGAGTACAGGGAAGAAGATAAAGCAGTTTCTGTAAGCAAATTCTGCAAAACAAAGAAAAAAGAGGTATTTGTGGTAATGCCACATTAATCAGGCTTCATGTGAGCCTCAAGGTTTGTCTAGCCTAGCTAAATGAGCTGGAAGCCTCTTGCCTTCAGTGGCATATGCAGGAATGATAAAGTCATGATTCACAGTTGTTTCTCTCCTCTCAGAACAGCCACTGAGTAGTGATGATGGTTCAGCTGATGGCAGAGAAGATCTGGCCTGAGTCTAGACTACAATTCAAATCCATGTTATGGACCTGCAGGAAATTGTTATAACCATTCAATTAAGTGTCTGGCTAACAGTTCATGGTCAACAGCCCTTGCCCTTGGGGGAGACATCAACTTGTCAGATGTCTGCTGGAAACGCAACACAGTGAAAAAGAGGGAGTCTAGGAGGCTGCTGGAGTGTATGGAAGACAAATGCCTGACACAGATGGTAAGTGAGCCTGCCAGGAGTGGTGCCCTGCTAGACCTGCTGTTCACAAACAGAGGTAGGACATGTGGTGGTTGGAAGTCATCTTGGGAGTAATGACACTCAGTATTGGGCCAGTCTTGTTTAGTAACTTTATCGATGATCTGGATGAGGGGATCAAGTGCACCCTCAGTAAGCTTGTAGACAACATTAAGTTGGGTGGAAGTGTTGATCTGCTGGAGGGTTGGAAGGCTCTGCAGGAGTATCTGGACAGGCTTCATCAATGGGTCAAGGCCAATTGTATGACGTTCAACAAAGCCAAGAGCTGGGTCCTGCCCTTGGGTACAACCACCCCAGGCTGTGCTACAGGCTATGGAAAGAGTGCCTAGAAAAGCTGTCCAGTGGAAAAGGACCTGGGGGTGCTGGTTGACAGCAGCTGAATGTGAGCCAGAGTGTGCCCAGGTGGCCCAGAGGGCCAATGGCATCCTGGCCTGTATCAGCAATAGTGTGGCCAGCAGGACCAGGCAATGATTGTCCCTCTGTACTTGGCACTGGCGAGGCCACACCTCTAATCCTGGGTCCAGTTATGAGCCATTCACTGCAAGAAAGGCATTGAGGTGCTGGAGTGAGTCCAGAGAAGGGCAATGGAGCTGGTGAAGAGTCTGGAGCACAAGACCTGTGAGGAGCAGCTGAGGGAGATGGGGTTGTTTATGCTGGATAAAAGGAGGCTCGAGGGAGACCTTATTGCTCTCTACAACTCTGAAAGAAGGGTGTAGCCAGGTGGGGATCAGTCTCTTCTCCCAGGCAGGTAATGACAGGACAGGGGGGAATGGCCTCATGTTGCACCAGAGGGAGTTCAGATTGGACATCAGGATAAATTTCTTCACTGAAAGGGTGGTTAAGAATTGGAAGCAACTGCCCAGGGAAGTGGTGGAGTGACCATCCTTGGAAGTGTTCAAGAAATGGCAGGACATTTCATGAGGCACTTAGTACTGCGGTTTAACTGACATGGTGGTGTTCAGTCAAAAGTTGGACTCAAAGATCTTGGAGGTCTTTTCCAACCTTAATGATTCCATGATTCTACGGTAATTCAATCTATACATGGTTTTCCCTCTCTTTATGCTTGTTTCATGTGGTAAATGTAAAACCATCTCTAGAGAAAGATTATATAATAGATTGTTTCTCTAGAGTTGTTACATATAGAGAGAGCAAAAATGAGAACTGGAAAAGTAGTAAACGCAGAATGATGTCATTAGTCCTCTTCTCATGAGCAACCCAAAATCTTAGTTACCTATTTAAGCATGGTTTTCTCTAGTTGTTGCCATATTATTTTTCAACCATGCTCTTTTGAAAATGCAGCCATAGGATATTCAGAAATGAAGCTGGTGTTATTCAATTTAAAATAAAGGCGTGTGCATGTGTAAAACCCTGAGCAGGGAGTTAACTTAATCAGTAACAATATGTTAAAAATATTTTAGCAAATGGTTAGCTCAGTTCCTTCTTTGCATATCCTTATGTTAAATTAAAATACTGGCAGCATTTAATCTTTTAATCTTTGTGATTTATGGGGTTGTTGCTGTCTGACATGGAAACTGTGTCCCAAAATCTTGAGAAATGTGCATTTCCTCAAATTCTCCATCTTTTATTTAGACATGACTAGGATGATGTCAGTGGAACTGTTCATTAGGGTAGTTCATTGTATTCCTCAAGGCTTTGTAAAACCTGGACTTGGTTAGCATACAGATGATACTAGTCCCTCCCAAGAACAAATGGAGACTTCCAACATAAGTAAAGCAAGTAGAATTTTGCTCTTGGAATTCATACATTTATATCTGGTGGATTTGCTACCAAGAAATTTACTAGGTTATTAAACATCAGGTTCAATTACTTTAAAAGTCTGACAATTGCTCTCAGGAATTAACATATGTTTTAACCCAGCACAAATTAGGAGAACATATTTCATTTTACAGGCATGCTGTATTATCAATTATTACTTTTCAGAAACAAAAAATATTGCTATTTTTTAAAAATAGGGCAATATTTCAGAGTAATTTTTTCATTCTGTACTTCAGCCATGACCTCTTCTTGCTTTTCATCAGGGAATCACACCTTTATAAACAATAGCATTCTCAAAGGATGTTTTCACAACATCATGCCTGATTTAGTTTTAACACCTTCCCTGTTTTACTTGCCTACAGATATAAACTTATATCCTCTCCTATGGAGTTGAAGACTTTTGCTTCCTTTACCTCAAAATGAACATTTTATTATTTATATAAAGTAGAACTATTTCTAAGATGCAGAAAAGGTGACAAAGAACTGTAATCCAATAATTAAACATAAATTTGGAAGAGAAATAGAACTTCAGATCCCTGCTCCAAAATATACACAACAGGGATCTTAGCCTGCTCCTCATATTTGAAGTCCCTTGTCATTACACTGCTTTTTATTTATGATTTTGACAAAAAAAAATTGACATACTGGAATGTCTTTAGGAGAAATGAAGAGATGCCAAAATAGTCACGATATTAGAGTACATGAAATGAAAGGACAGCTTGAGGAAGCTGATTTTTTTCACTCTGGAGTGGAGGCTTTGGAGGAAATCTTACTGAAGTCTACAACTGCCTAGTAAGATGATGCAAAGAGGATGGACCCAGACTGTTCTTATGGGTGCACAGACAGGATGAGAGAAAAAACTCAGAAGACGGGAATTTTGTATTAAATATAAGGTGGGGGCGGGGGGGCAGAATCTCCCGGAGAATTTTTTCAGACTCTGGACCAGGTTGCCCGGAGACAATTTTGTTCCTTGGAGATATTCAAAACCCAAATGGACATGGCCCTCAGAAGCCTGATCTGGCTGAGCCAGCCTTGAGCAGATTGTTAGACAAGATGATCTTCATAGATCCCTTCCAACCTAGGTGATTTCATGGTTCTCTGGAAAATAAATTACAATAGAATTGAGAAAAAAAATCTGATGAAAAAATGTTTCACTGAAGTATCCCTGCTCCTTCTATTGAGATATTAAAAAATACGGAAGAGAGAGATGTGTTTTATAAATTGACTAAACCCTTCTTTCCACAATACAAATTCAGCCAAGATTTTTTTTTTTAAATTTAAATAAATTGAAGTTGTTTTTCCTGGAAACACTATCTTACTTGCATTTTCAGATGGATGTGAATTTAAGTCATGAAATATACAGTTCTTAACGAAAAATTCTTAAATGATTGCACATTAATTTGGCATTTGAGATCAGGTTTATGCCTTAACATATTAAGTCTATTTTAGTATGTTTACACACTTGCCATGTCTTAGAACTCTGTTGTTCCACGATATATACCACATATGTGTGTAACTTTTTTTTGTTCAGGTTTTAATGTATTTTTATCCATATCAAGCACAAAATAATGAAATATAGATAAAAATAATGAAAATTAAATGCCTAGGCCAAAGCTTTCATCAAGTGTCAGCAATTTATGGCGACCAAGTTGAAAGTGAACATAGACAGAATTATGAAAAAGTAGCATTTTTATTGGAGTATTTAAAACTATTGAAGCCAACATTCCTCCACTCTGGTGGAAGTGGATTCATTCCCAACTCTTATTTTAGCAACAGATTTTTCATCCAGCAATATTAAAATAACTCCACACCTCACAAATCCTCTGCATCAGAATTTTTGCCCTCCTCCTCTTTCCTGGCATCAGTAATGTACTGTTTTCTCTACTGAGATTGTGATCTACTTAGAGAAATAGAAAGGGAGACTTCATTCACTCCCTGAATTTTCATTTGAGTGATCCCAAATTCTTATTCAAGTACTGATTTATACAAGCTAAGATAGGGAAAAGAGATACAACAATTTGTAGAATTAGATGATGCCTTCAAAATATGTGCACAGCATATGAAATCAGCACTATGTTACACAGCAGACCTTCTCCCGTGTCCAGGTAACTGAAGCAGGGGGACGTTTATATTCTTACTGGGGTCATGGATGTGATCATCATCTAATGTAGAGCTATCTAATCTACCTGTAAATCCTGTAGGCTGCTGAGGGATTTAAGAGTGATGCAGAGGATAGCAGTTTTGTGCATAATTTTTGAGAGTTTCTGAGTGCATCTCAGACTAATTGTGCTTAGAGTTGAAGCTATATTTTCAAGCCTCGATGTCTTTAAATCTAAATATATTTTCATTCTTGCAAAATTTTCAAATTCAATCAGAATTTGCTGATTATTTGTGAATAAATTTTTTTGCATGTCTACATTCACACAATTTTCTCACTTTCGTCTCTCAAAAACACCTGCAGTTTCCTATGTTAAAAGTTATGAGTTACTGACTTGAATTGCATTTTATTTGTCCTGGCTTAAGTCTGACTGGAAAGCATTCCTCAGACAAAAGTGTGAGAACTATATAAACTTGATATTCTGGACACATAAAAAAATATTCATACCTGCTCAGCCCAGCATCCTTTGGTTTTACACAGTAACAGTGTCTGTATGACCTGTGTACCCCATGAGAGCTGGCATTGTAGAGGACAGTGCAGGCAGAAGTGTCCTCTGTGACATTCAAGGTTGTCTGGCATACAGTAAGAGAGCTTGGTGGCATAAGGCAGGAATGCACATTTACAACTTGAAGGTCAACGAAAAATGTCATGCTTATATTAGCTCTTAAGGTAATAAAACCTCAAAGTACTTATTTCTTGCTATTATTTAAAGGAAGTTGGGGATATCTAGACGTAGACATCTGAATTTGATCAGATGAATTTGACTTGTGTGCAATGATGACTGCTATTTAAAGTGGGTGTTAAAACATCCCAGAAAAGGAGATCACTTTTTGTCTTAGATGGCATATAGCCTGGTTGTAAAGGTATTGTCTTGAAATAAGTTCAAAAATGCAGTATCTGGACCTATTTTTCCAAGTATGAGTGAAAAGTCTAACCTTGAACTAGTGACTAAAAGGGAGAGGAAGAGAACAGCAGCAGCTTAAGGAATTTTTATTTTGTGAATCCTCCCTTTTTTGTTTTACTTAGAATATATGAAAACTTTCATCTCAGGACAATGTGTTGCATTGTATTAAACTATTTTTACTACATTTTCATTTCAGCAAGGATGAGAAGCAAAAAATATTCATAGTTTGATCCAAACTTTTTTTCATATTGGCTATTAAACAGAGAAAGCATCTATTCAAGCAGCCTTAAAGCCCTGATACTGATCTCATACCAGACTAAATCAGGAATCTCTCCAATAAGGTTATTTGGGTATGCTGGTATAAAATGGTGCCATATAAATGAAATAAGAATCAGGCCTTGATAGCAGCCCCATGTAGAAGAAACATGCTGAAATCTCATCTAGTCAGAAGGAAAGGAGCAGCAAACCGCGTACTGAGAAGGTATTCCAACAGAATTTAACTGTTCCAGACAAGTTCCCATGTGAAAGCATTCTTTAAAAAAAACAAAAAAAAACCCCCAAACAAACAAAACAGCAGCTTTATTTCAGGTTAAGGCTAAATCAGCTAAACTGATTCTAGTTTTATTTGCAAATCAATTCTTTGGGGTTGAAGTATTTTTCAAATAGCGTCACAGAATCATCAAATCACAGACTGGTTTGAAGACAAAGGGACCTTAAAAGTCATCTAGTTCCAACTTCCCTGCTGTGGGCAGGGACACCTTTCACTAGATCAGATTGCTCAAAGCCACATCCAGCCCAGCCTTGACACTTCCAGGAATGGGAGATCCACCACTTCTCTGGACAACTTGTTCCAGTGCTTCACTTCCCTCACAGGTAAGAAATTCTTTTTAATATCTAATATGCAATCTACCTTCTTTCAGTTTAAAGCCATTACCCCTTGTCTCATCGCTACATGCCCTCATATAAGTCCCTCTCTGACTTGCTTGTAGGCCCCCTTTAGGTACTGAAAGGCTTCTAGGTCTCCTTGGAGCCCTCTCTGCTTCAGGCTGCACAGCCCCAACTCTCTCAGCCTTCGCAGAAGAGGTGCTCCCACCCTCTGACCATCTTCACAACCCTCCTCTGGACCTGCTCCAACAGGTCCACATCTTTCTTGTGTTGGGAGCCCAAGAGACGGACACATTCCTAGTGGGGTCTCATGAGAGCAGAGTAGAGGGGCAGAATCACCTCCCTTAACCTGGTAGCCACACGGCTTTTGATGTAACCAGGATATGTCTGGGCCAGAAGGACATGTTGCTGGGTCATGCTGAGCTTCTCCACCAACAGCCCAGACTCCTTTTCTTCAGGGCTACTAATCCACTAATTTTCCAGCCTGTATTTGTGCTTGGGATTTCCCCAACCCATGTGCGGGACCTTCCATGAGGTTCACACAGGCCACTTCTCCAGCCTGTCTCTGGATGGCAGCCCTTTTTTCCAGTGTGTTGACTTCACCACACAGCTAAGTGTTGTCATTTGATGGTGACAGAGCACTGAAACAGGCTTTGCAGAGAGGTTGTGGAATCTCCTTCCCCAGAGATAGCTAAAACCTGCCTGGATGAAACCCTGGACAACATGCTCTTGGTGAACCTGCTTTATAGGGTGTTGGACTAGATAAGCTGCAAATGTCCGTTCCAACCCCAACCATTCTGTGGACAAACTTGCTGAGAGTTCTCTCAATCCTACTGTTCACATCACCAACAAAGATGTTAAACAATGCCACTCCCAATACCAGCCCCTGATGAATGCCACTCTTCACTGCTTTCCTTTTGGACATCGAGCACTTCACCACAAGTCTCAGACTGCGACCACCCAGCCCATTCCTTATCTACCAAGCCCTCTAGTCAGCAAATCCATGTCTCTCCAGTGTAGAGACAAGGATGACATGCAGGACAGTGTCAAATGCTTTGCACAAGTACAGGTAGATGATATCAGTTTCCCTTCTCCTATCCAGAAATTCTGTAACCATGTCATGGAAGGCCACCAAATTTGTTAGGCACAATTTGTCCT
Organism: Ifrita kowaldi; assembly: GCA_013398055.1. Lineage (NCBI taxonomy): Eukaryota > Metazoa > Chordata > Aves > Passeriformes > Cinclosomatidae > Ifrita > Ifrita kowaldi. The sequence continues at coordinate 67,958 of VZRS01009544.1, forward strand.
CAGTGAAACCACACTGGCTGTCACCAATCATCTTCTTATTTTCCACATGTCTTAGAATAGTTTCCAGGAAGAGCTGCTCCATAGTCTTGTCAAGCACCAAGATCAGACTGACTGGCCTTTAGATACTTTTTTCCCTTTTTAAAAAATGAAGGTTATATTACCACTTTTCCAGATTGTGAGAACTTCACCAGTCTGCCAAGATTTCTCAAATATGATGGATAGTGGCTTAGTCACTTCATCTGCCGTTTCCCTTGGGACGCACTGTTGCACCTCATCAAGTCTCATGGACTTTTGCACCTTCAAGTTCCTTAGATGGTCCTCAAACTGATCTTCTCCTGCATTGGGTGGTGCTTCATTCTCCCAGTCCCTGGCTTGCCTTCTGCAACCTGGGGGGTGTGGCTGGCGCATCCGCCTGCGGAGACTAAGGGAGAAAAGTAACTCAGTACCTCAGGCTTCTCCACCTGGGTAACCAGGCTTCCTGTTTCCTTCCGGAGGGAGACCACATTTTCCCTAGTCTTCCTTTTAACATTGACATACCTATAGGAACTTTCCTTGTTGTCATTGACACCCCTGGTGAGATCTAATTCTCTCAGGGCTTTAGCTTTCCTAACATGATCTCTGGCTGCTTCGAGCAATTTGTTCTGCATTCCTCCCAGGCTACGTGTCCCTGCTTCCACCCTCTGTAGGCTTCCTTTTTGTGCTGAGTTTGTCACAAACTTCTTGTTTGTCCATATGTTAGGCCTCTTGAGCTTTTTGCTTGACTTCCTCTTCATTGGGATTCTCTGTTACTGAGCTTGGAAGAAGTGATTCTTGAACATTGACCAGATTTCTTGAGCCTCTCTTCCCCCAGGGTCTTTGTCCCATGGTAATTTACCAAACAGATTCCTGAAGAGACCAAGGTCTGTTATCTTCAAGCCCAGAGCAGTGAGTGTGCTGGGCACTTTCCTTACTGCCCTAAGGACCTTGAACTCCTCCATTTCATGTCCTCACAGGAGCCATTAAGTAATGGTTATTGTGAAGTAGTTTTTTCAGACGGCTACCAGTCTGATAGCTACCAAAGGACCCCTTATCCAGGGCACATTCCTTTCCTTTTTCAGTGGATGAACATCTCAGCTTCTCTCTGTTCTCTTCTTTCTAGCAATTTCACCCCTCCCTTACTTATTTTAGATTATTTTTTCCTCATCACCTTCTTCTAAGTCTTAACTATAAGAATAATTCTACAGGATTTTTATTTCGCATTCAAGGCATCTTGCAAAAACCAAAAGAAACAAAATCTGTGAGAACAGACAAATAGAAAGACAAAGATATTCCTTAGCTAGCTTAATGATCTGTGGTGTCAGTGTCAAAAATATAAGCAGCAGTGACATAGCTAGATAAAGCAATGTTCTGTTTTGAAGAGTTGGTCTGATATATGAACCTTCAGAAAAAAAACCCAACGATTTACACAGAAAATAAAGTTCAGATGACACAGATGGGGCATAAACCACAATATATTGTTTCTTTCTATTTTGGGCAATTGGTCTCATAGCAACGTCTTCCCAATAGCAGGGAAAACATGGAAAATTACCATGATCATGTATTCCTCATTGACAAAGACTTCAAATTCATTTTGGAAGGAGTCGTGGGAATATAGAACTGGAAGAGTCTGAAAAACAAGACATGAATGAATGACTAGCAGCTGAATAGAAACATGAGACAAACTATATGAATTCATACTAAGGGTCTGGTTTTCTTAGTAGCCTTTCTCCACCAGTGGCCTTTTGAATGGGCTTTCTCTCTCCTTAAGGTCTCTGTTCATGTTACACAGCCACCTCTGCCTGTTTCTTTTGATCCTTACCAGTGACAGACCCTTTTACTGGAAGAATAGCAGTGAGCTTGCCCTCAATGCCATTCATGATCACATAGACCTTTCTCATATCACCAGTGACTTGTAACCACAGACTGGCAGTCTGTGCTGCAAAACCAACCAGCAGCAGGAACCCCATATAGCTACAAAGATAATGCTTCCTTCTTTATGTTTATGTTGGCCTCACACATCACTTCAGGGGGCAGGAGGGAAAGCAGCTGTCATAGTGTGAAGTCAGACAATGAAGAAGAAATCACTCTTTAGAACCTGAAGTTCCCCGAGTTTTTTTAGTATTTCTTGCACCTGGAGTGTTTCACACCCTTGCTTCTTTTGCCTTTTGTGTGGTGTCATGTCATGTAATACACCTTTCCTGGTCAATAATAATCACTAGAAGACACTTCTTTCTCACAGCCTCTTTTGTTACTGTCTCTGAAACAATACATGTGGGGCAGCGAATACTCCTCATTACTTTTTACAAAGATTTGGGACACTGGCCACCCTACACGTTCTGATCACAGCCCTAAAGGACAAAGATAATACACAAAAAATATTCATTTACCAAAAGCAGATTTTATATAACAAAGCAAAGCAAATGAAAAATAGTAAAATAAAACAGAACTGGGGGCCTCTTTCACAAAAAAAAAAGCTTAAGAACATTACAGGATAAGGAAAACCACTGATTCAACTGTAATTGAGAACAACTAGAATGGCATGTTAAACCTTTCTATCTTCCTTAAGTTTGTAAGGAACAGATGTTTTCTTACACAGTGATGGTGTAAGAACAGTTCAGTGTCTCAGCACTCAACCTCTACACAAGTTTGTAATTTGCTAAAGAGCAGTTACTGCATTAAATTATCTACTTTCTAACATACTTTAGTATTTTCACTAAAATATAAAAAAATAATAAACTTTTGAAAAGGTTTTGTCATTAATACAGCTTTCTTTGTTATAGAAATAAAATCAGAAATGTTTTCAGGTACATCAATTAAGATTTCTTGAGACACAGCAAGGAGAATCTCATAAAGCCTCTTTTGCACATTTTAATTTTAACCTAAAAAGAAACAGTTAAAAACATTCTTATAAGTTTGGGTTGGTTTTTTTAAATTATTATTTCACAGAGCTGTCAGATGATGCTAGCATACATTCTTGAAGTATGCTCAAATCATACTAATTTACACCAGCTGACAAGATGATCCAATGTTCTGGAAATCTCATTCAACTTTTTTATGTCCACAGCACAGATTTTTCCACAAAAATACATTTTCTTGACATTTTCTAGGCCTTCAATATACCTAAAAATAGAAGAAAAATCGCACATTCAGACTTTATTGTAATACCTGTTTTGGTAATTTTAAGAAAAATAAGTACATATTAATTGTTCCCTTCACTTGCCAACTTGAGACTTCATGAACAAATTAGAATATAAATATACCTTATTTAGCACCTCATTCTTTCCCTGAAATGAAGATTTATGGATGTCATCAGAGCTAGGATTGTTGTGGTCACATTGTTCTGAAACTGACTTTATACAACAATTGCACATTTTGGAGTTCTCCCATATCAGCTGGGCCTCAAAACTTTAATGCACAGAGTGATCAGTGGAAAAGAAGTTAAAGATGTATTTTGGCTTCTCCTAGCTCGTATGAACCTGGTATTTATAAAGCCCTTTGTTTTTCAGCAGAGATGCCTTCCCAGCAGTGAGTCTATCCTCATACTGGAAAAGAAAAAAACCACAATCCAAATGCATTGGCACTGTTATCGCTCTTCAACTATTAAATAGGGTGTGCTACTTAAAAATTCTGTTAAATTGATAGAATTGATTAAGACCAGTGCTTTCTTAATAAACATCATCAGTTTCTGTTTCAGGCTGTCAGCAGGTAGCTAAGTAAAAGTTTTCTCATGCTGGTAGCAATGGTGTTTGGTAGGGGCAAGTGGCTGGGGCAGCTACATGATCTTTGGAACAGAGAAGTGGAACAGAGAAGTGAATAACAAAAGCTTGTTTAAGGGCTACATTTGTCACTTCAGTGCCCAGCAGCTCCTGCTATCATTGACAACAATTTCTTATCCAATTTATGATCCACAGTGCCTCAAAGTGCTTTTCAAAACCTATGGGCATTTCAAAACCAAAGTGCATTTCAAAACCATGGTAAGTATGTCTGTATCACAGGAAAATTAGCGTCAGTAGTGCTGGAAAACTGGAAATTAATTGAACTCTCATATGAAGGGATGCAGGGTTTCTCAGTGAAATGAAGCAACCTATTTTCCTTATTCATCATGAATGTAAATAAATTCTCTTTGTATTGTACAATTTCTATTATGTCGAGTTCATGTTAATGAACAGTGTGGTTTTTATTGAGTCATGAATTGGAAGAGTGCTTTTTCTTCACTTTAAAATTTTCTTTTTCCAGAGTCAGTCACAGGCTAGTTTCTGTTTGAACTTTCTCTAGAGTTTACCAGATGTTCTGTTGGATTCCATGTTACTGTGTTGTGTTCACTGGAGTCCACAGATGGGCTTTTCACTGAACTAATGAAAACTTAATGAAATCCATATACATATTTAGCATTTGAGAATACAGTCTAATATAATGCTTTCTGTTGCTGTTTGTCATTCATGCTTAAATTGGCAGGACAAATGAAAGCCTCTAAGAGACACTGTGAGTTTGCAAGCAGCCAGAAGATTTTGCTTCTCTTCTTTCCTACTATGTGCCCCTTGCTATCTTGTGGCAGCAGATAACTCCACTTTCAATGGTGCCTGGGTTTTGGTTCTGTTTCAGCTAGTAAAATAGGAAAGCAGAGGGTCAGATAAGAGGTGTCTTCAAAAGCATGTGTCAACAGAGTTGGTTAAACTGGAGGGTGCCTGATTCCTGGAACAGAAATCAGTGAGGAACTGAAAAAAGCCCCCACCAAACCCCAAACATTTTTATCAGTTTCTGTTAAACAGCAGTAGTGGGCAGATAACCCCAAGCACTATACTTCCTGCTGCCGGGTGTGTGAGTACTTGACAGGCACAGAGGGTTTTGCAATATGAGGTCTAACCAGAAGCCAGTTCCAAATGGTGCTGCCCAGAGGCTGATAGTATTCAATGCATGCAAGGATGGAATATACCCTCTGCAAGTTTGCGGGCAATACTATTTCATGGGGAGCAGCCAGCATGGAGGAGCTGAAGACAGACAGATCTGGACAGGCTAAAGAAATGGGCAGACAAGAACCTCATGTAGTTAAAAAGAAATTAATACCAGTCCTGTGCCTGGGATATAATAACCCCAGCAGTGCAAGCTGGGATCTGCCTTGGGAAAAAACCAGCTTTGTACAAGATGCCCTGAGTTCCCAGCAGTCAGCAAGTCAAGCACTGATCAGCAGTCAACATTTACAACAAAGCCTAATGTAGTACTGAGCTATGTTAGCAACAGTGTAGCTAGCAGGTGGGAAAAATTATTTGTTTATCTCCCTCTAGTCAGCCCTTGGGAGCTACTTCTAGAAGTGTCCATGTTGGGACTCTCTAGTGGAAAAAAGACATTGACAAACTGGGGGGTCCAGGGCAAGGCAACAGTGCAGATTAGGTGGTGTGACACATACAGAGGGATTGAAACAGCTGGGTTTGTGCTTCTTTGGAGAAGACAGGGTTAAAGGAGAAATCTGAACACTGACCTCGTCTGTCTAAGAGGACATTTATAGAGAAGATAAAGCCAGACTCTTCTTGAAAGTGCACAGCAAAATAATGAGGGACAATGGCCAAAACCTGCAAATTCCAGTTAACTAGTGGTAAATAATTTCTTACAATATAGTCAAGAGCTGAAATGCATCACCTACAGAGGTTGTAGAACCTCCATCCTTAAAGATAATTGCAATGCAATTGGAGGTGACTGGGCAACCCGGTCCAAATGGTGGATCCAGCTTCAAATCTGGACCTGTTTCAGAACTTCTTTCTGGATCCTATCATAATGATTCTGTGGCTTATTTTAGGTCTTTTAGGCCTCATAGTGACACTCTCCTTTTTAAAAGAAAATATTTATACTGAGAAATTAATGATTAAGGTCAGTACTGGTAATTTTACTCTCCTCTATGTCCAAAGGTACTTTGAATCCTTACAGAGGAAGGCAGTGTTTTGAAAACAGACTTATGACTTTAAGTTCAAAAAGGAAGATTCTTTCAACATTAAAGTCTTTGGAAAATTCTGGAAAAGAATATTCGCAAAGTATCCAAGCAATGAAAATGGTGGATCCAGTAATCATACTGAACGGAACACATCACTTAGTTTCTAAAATACTCACATATCAATTGTATTACCTTTTCACTAATGGTGGTAGAAATTTCTGCATGTAATCTTGGGATTGTGACCCTGTAACATAAAGCTGCAGTTGTTTTCCTTTACTCTGTTACTGAAGATGGACTCTAGGCAGGAAAAAACAACTGTATCACTTTCTTGCCTCAGCATAAAAAAAAAAAAATTTTTTTCTGCTAGGAAGATATACTTGAGGAAATTTTGTAACAGATAGTTTTCCCACAGGAAAATGGGGGTTTATAAGCACCTGGCTTCCTGGCAGCTCATAAGACAGAGTCTTATAGTGCAGCTCTTTGTAGTTCCCTGGTCCTATGACAGCCCCAGGTAGATTCAGGCAGCCATAGCCCAGGGTGCTTCTCAGCTCCCAGGCTCCAGCACTCCTCTGCGGGCTGTCATAGAGGGAGGGAGCCTGGAGGGCACAATGGATTTCAGAAACATGGACATGTTCCTGTAGTGGAAACAGAGAGTTTTGCTTTTCATCCCTCCCCTCCCCCCACCAAACTTTTCAAATCATAAAATCTTTTGCAGAAATTAAGTTAAGCTTCCCAGCCAGGTGGGTGTCTGGGCTGAAGATCCATCCAGTCTTGACTAAGCTTTTCAGTCTGGTCACAGGGAGTGTAGTAGTAGCTGTGTAACCTAGGAACACTCTCCTAAGGCAGAGCTGTCTTCAGATTTTCCAAAGAAATGGGCAGTGAGCATCCCAAAGATGGTACAGGTGTCAGAAAAGTGCTTTCTCTTATTTTTTTAAAAAACTAATGACTTCATAATACATTCATCCAGCACTGACTCATGGAAAGACAAGACAACCTGAGAAAAATCATGGAAGTAAATGAATATTACAGGTGTGTTGCATTCCCTGAAGAAAACACATGTTCTCTGTGCTCTCTGCTCATGGAAGTGTGTCTGGGGGAAGTGAGCACATTTGACTCCATCCATATATCAGTGTCTGAACCCGTTATTTAAAATGTTTGTTACTTTACATTACACCAAGAGTAGTTCTTGGAAATTATTAGGCAGTATAATATATAGTGCAGATGATACTAAATATGATTAACATTTGAATCGTTGCAGTCTGACAAGAAGAATTGCCATAATGAGGAGATAAATACGGGCAATACATAAATCAAGTTCAAACATCAAAATTTTTAGATCTTGGCCCTGTCTAAAGAGAACATGTGTTATTCATACATCTTTGAATTGCAGACATGTGTTTGCACACCTCTGAGAAAACAGATGACATTCCCATATCCAGTTTGAATAATGGTATATATATTTTTGCCTTTGAGCAGGGCTTTACTTCAATTTGCCTGCAGAATTTTTTGTCTTTCTTTACGTTTGTTTTCCATGTTTGGTAAGTAAGTTATTAGGGAATTGGCCCTAATACCAAACAAAGGAAAAGGACCCAGACAGGTACTAGATGAGTGGAGATAAGAGCTTCTTCCTGAACAGCTGATTCTCTAAAACGATGAAATAAAAAAATCCCTCATAAGATAAAGATATGGCTGATCAACAGAACATGTGAGCAGGTCAAACACCCAATTTCAATGCATGAACTGATTTGCTCTTGATTTTATCTTTCACGTTGGAAAACAAGGTTCACTGGAATCCCTTCCAGAGTGCTTTGTTAGCTGGAAGATGGTGGAAGGTGTTGGAGGTGAAGAGAGATGGGAAACAGAAAAGGGCACAAGGGCTGGCATGCTGAGTGGGAAACCTAGAGGGGTAGCAGTGCCTGAAGGTCCCTACTGATGACTGCCTCATTCCCTATTCCAGTTTATTTCCTGAAAGTTGTCTGATTGGAGAGGAGAGGAACTCTATGAGACATAGCTCCGTAGAATTTGTTCTCAGGATCTGCATTCAGGCCAGAGAAGGTATGTTTAACTATTCAGGAACTGCTAAGGCAGTGACAGTGGATGCTCTGGCTTCCAGGGCGTACACCACAGAGAATAGCCAAGTTTATGTGTTTCCTTGAAGCCTGAAAGGAGTGGTTCCTTCATGGGCCACTGATTTGTCCCTGTCAGGCATTTGTTAGGTTCCTGAGAAGGTACAGAGGGATAGCATACCCACTCCAGAAAACCCCGCAAATCTGGAAGAACGCTATGCCAAAGCAGCTGGTGGCTGAGGTCTCACGTGTGTCACTTGGCACTGTGGATTCAGGAGTGCCTGCTGCCTGCCATTACTCCACCATTGCCTCAGTGTTGAAGCACTTCAGTGCCAACAGCTCCACGTCTTTATGTTGCCTTCTTTATCCAGATGTGCTGAGTAATTCACAGCAGCCTCAGACCCCGAGTCCCGACACGGCAGTGAACTGCCCAATCAGCAAAGAGTAAATGCACTGCTCTCTTTGGGGCTTCTTCTGAGAGCAGAAGCAGGTGATGCCTCATGGGAAGAGGCATTCTGATTGCTGTACCTCTACACCTCATGCTGATATTATTCCTGCAGAAGTGCATCACAATGGGCCCATGGCCTGAACAGGACCATGTCATTCCTTTAATCTCCCGACTGACATTAGTGCCAGCTCTGCCTTTCTCTTTACCATGCAGACTATAAGCCTTGAAGGACCAGAGAAAGAAAATCCTCCATTACTATACTTCTTTTCTTTTCAGAAAAGAAACAAAACCTAAGCTCTATGGAGTATGCTTACATACATTGTCTGCCAATCAAAAGCATTTCAGAGAACCTCATAAATCATTTAGTTACACAGAAAATGTGGCCAGTTTGATGATATCTCTCCGCTTCAACTGGGATTTTTTTCTGTATGTATAATTTGTTTGTGGCAATTATATGAACATGAAAACAGAGACAATCATCATTAGATAAGATTTAAAATTTCAGCATTAATCAGCTCCTATTTCTGGCTCTTTAAAAGCATTTGAACTGCCTTCTCTTTTTTGATTTATTTTTATTTCCTTAAAAAAATCAGCTGTGATATTTTCCACTTAAAGCAGTGGAAGTGCTGCCCGTGGTTAATCTCCTATTCTTGGTCATCATGTTTGCTGGCTCCCAGCTCACTTGGAGCCAGCTTACTGGCTGGCCTAATGGGATTTCCAGACCTGCGTCCTCTTCTTATGGTGGCTGTCCCTCACACACCCTCAGAGCTCCCAGAAAGCATGCCAGAGAAGGTGTTGCCCTTCAGAAAAGCTTATCAGAAATGGATTTTAAGGAGGAATCTGTACTTCCCTGGTCTTTAAAGGAAGGCAGTGACCTCTCTGTTTCTCAGCTCAAGCACAAATCAGTAGTCTCAGTTTCAGCACTGAAGCTGTCATTTGAGAGGGGCTTGGGCAATACAATCAAATGAACTGCAAAACAGATTTTCCTGTGCCAGATTTGGACTTTGAAAATCTGCATATTAAGAAATTAGACTGACCATGTGCCAATTCACCACTATACAGAGACACATCCAGAAAATCACAGTTATGAGTCTGTGAGGATTTGTGACATTATGAGAAACAGGCAGCAGCAAAGGAGGTACTGATTTTCCATATTACCTTCAAAACCTTTCATAAAGAGATTTGAAAGGAATTATACATTCTTAAATTGATGTACCTTTTACCAAACTAAATAACCTATTCTTGGGATTTAAAGACACACATCATTTGTCATTAAATGATAATCAAAATAAACTTTAAAATCTGAAGAGCCTATACTAACACCAAACTCAAAGGACACTTCAGATTTCTACCAGTGGCACAAATACGTCTTAGGTTTTATTGCTTTATCCCTCCTAAAGATTTTATGTTGATTTAACAGACTTCATTCACCATGCAGCCTTACAAAAGGTGACATCTTGATGTCTGGTGGTTTACTTCAACAACTACGAAATCTTAAATCACAGCTGAATGTGACCTGACACAAAGGAAAAATAAATCCCTGCGGTCATTTTAGTCAACATTAATAGTATCAACTCCTGATTGTCCAGAAACACAAACTACATATTTCCAGGAATAGTAAGCTGAGATTCAAACTCATGAATTATCTAGTCAATGGAAGAGTCACAAAAGGCCCAGCACATCAAGAACATGTTACTTTTGTGCACATATAGCAAAACAGACATGTAGCCAAAAATGTATATTTTTAACCTGCAAAGGCCCTTGGTAACTTGCTAAAATTCTATTTGCATATTCATGTTAACAGCACCACAAATTAGAGCTGACACTTTTGCTGCAGCCTGTGCTGGTTTTTCCTATATGCATGAAATAGTGACAAAATATCAAAAAGACCCACATTTTCTTTCTGATGGCTGTGCTCAACTGCAGCTTTCCAATAAATTGTTAACTCTTCAGAGTTTCTTCTCTCTAATTTTCCAGTGACTAATTCGAAGAAAGAAATCTGCTCCCAGTTGTTCTAATTGTTACTTGCTTAGATTATTAGAACTAAAATATTGACATCTTTCAAAAAAAAAAGTTTGTGAGAAAAAGTGATAACAGAGTATCCATTAGTAACATTGAATAAAAGAAGATGCTAATGGGAGATGTCTTATGGAGTTAAAATTTACTTGCCTTTTTAGAGCTTTTTGGTCTTTTAAGGATTATTTCCCATTCTATAAGCTATAGATACCTGATAACAGCTCCTCAGCTCTATGATATTAAATAGCTTGTCTGAAGAATGATAGGCTCCTAGAAGCAAATGAGGGGACATTTTTGCCCATGAACAAATTCACACAAAGAATTTTCCACTGCATAAACTGTGGCCATAGCAAAGTTTTTGGAGAAAGTAGGGAAAAGTACTTCACAAAGTTTTTCTAGAAGGTCTTGGAAATCTTATGAGTCTTGCAGTCATTCAGGGGGAACTCATTTTTAATGGCTGCTCCACACTGTTATATATAGGCTTACACATGAATTTCCAACATTTGTAAAGAAATCTTTTCTGTACTCCTTTCCAATATCTGCATCTCTTCTGAAGTCTCAGTCTCTAAAACTGAAAATTGGTTTCCAATCAGTGTCATACCAACCCTGAAGATAGCAAAATATTAATTTCTTTATCTTATAAATGATAGTCTTACATTTGCCCTGTTTTGAGACAAATCACATTTTTGATGGGTTGAACCAAAATGTGTGTGTGTATATATATATATATGTGTGTGTGTGTGTGTGTGTGTGTTTGTAGGCAGATGTCAAATTACATTTATTAACCTCATGGTAGACAGGAAAGGTAAATTTCCTTTTGCGTGGTGCTGATGACAGTGCTGCTACAGCAAAAAGGGCTGTACTTTGTATAGATAGTCTTGTTAGTCTGGACATTTTTATCTGCAGATTCAGTGGGCAGGCAAGTAGGTGAATCAGAGTAGAAGTGACGTTTCCTTTGACAGACGCTTTTCAGAGACAACACATCAGGAGTAAACTGGCCGTGTTTGACACCACCCCAGAGAATGAGATTGGAAGTGACAAACACTGAGCTTTCTTCATTTCTCTCTTGTGATTTGGCAACAAGGGATCTATAATTCAGATTTGTCACTTCTCACTCTTTTCACATTAAGAATTTGCCTTTTATAATGTGACTGGGGCCACATGGCCTCCTTGTTACTTTAAGGGAGATGAAGTTTACACAAGCAAAACTGACTTGCAAAGAAAATAGGGGCAAAAACCTCTACAAGGCAACATAGCACAGTGATGAAATGCAATGTCATGTTGAAATGACTCTTGGTGTCTCTCTTAAAAATATGTCAATATACTTTAAATGTTACAAACACGAGGGTAACATTGAATCAAACAGATATCATTTAGTTTTGTAGGTGTAGCGGATTTCAGCTGCGAATCTCCAGCGCCTTCAGAAAGGATGTCAAGATATAGTCCAGCATCTACCACATGAGCTACTTTGATTTCGGCCTTTTACATATATAATGAAAATAAATCTAGCTGCTATATTTACAACATCTGTTTAGAGAGCATGGTGTTCTGTTAAATCTTTTCGGTACAGGGAAGCTGGACCACCTGAGACACTTGTAACCTGAGAATCAAGGGAGGGATTGAAATTTCCTTGAGTATAATTGCAGTTCTAAAGGCAAGATGTAGGTGTCTAGCTCCCCGTAGAATCAATGGAAAGCAGCAAGCACCTCTACATTATTTTGTGAGTCTTTGGCTCAATAGCTACCATAATTAAAATTGAGGGCATGAAAACCCCTTCTGAAAAGAATGCAAATGTGTAGTATGACAAAAGCTTATACTGGAAGGATTTTGGAAGTTGAACTGAATCAACAGAACAATTCAAAAGATGGTTTCATAGAAGCTCACAGAAACATTCACCATTCCATTGAAAGAGCTAATTTAGAAAGAACATATTTGTACCCTTGCAATAAATTTCCCACGTCCTGCTGAGAATGCCATTCCTTTGAGAAAGGAGCCCTCCAGCCCATATCATCAGAATCAAACATTCAAGAAATGTGATGGGGGGAAGTAGAGGCGTCAGCGGACGGCAGCTCACTTAACCCAACCGCTAGATGAAAAGCAAATGTATTAAGAGCTCTGACGTCAAATGACAGGCATCTTTCCAAGGGAAATTTTGTCAGAACTTCATATAAATCAAAAGACAGATTGTGAAGCTTTTTATTGGCAATTGCACTTGTTCATGAAGTAAGATAAATTAACAGGGAGCAGAAAGGTAAGCCAAAAGGCATCTTCATTTTGCAGACCTTGCCTTGCAGCTCTGGAATTTCCTTAACTGACAATTGTTAAGAAAATCCAGAGATGGTGTGTTCACATCCATGACTAGTTGCAAAGTAAAATAAATTGCAATCAAAAGAAGGGCTTCCTAACTGGATATTTAGATGGAATTCAAGACAAAGAAAAGAAATGGAGAAAGTTTTAGCCAGGATTTTTGCCAGCTTTGCTCTTTGCCAGCCAAGACCTCAAAGCCAAGGAAATTTAGAGTTGTTCTAGACTACTTCTGTCTTTGGATATATTACTCTGAGTTTTATAGTGGCATATAGTTCAGCCAGGAACGCAAATTGTGATCTTGGGTTCAAAAACTCTCTGGAGACTTTTCCAAACTGTTGCTGCTATGACAGTTGGAAAATGGACAAATGTTTCAGTAATAGTCCAAGGGACAGTCTGTCCTCAAAATCACTGCTGGCAATGCAACTTCATTTGCCCAAGCCTAGATTTCTTCTCCAAGACAGAGATAACAGAGCTCAAAGACAGCAGATAAACACTACAGTCTATACATCAAAAATTATCTTGAAGATCACAAAATTTTTTTGCTTTTTTAGTATCTAGTCAAGCCTGACAGCTTTAAAATACTGAAAAAAATATTTTTACACAGTACACTGGATATATATTCCCAAGTTCATATTTTTCTATTCAAAATGATATCAGTAAACAAAATCTAGTAAAGAACTAGTAGACAGACACTGCCAAAGAGTGATTTATCTTTTCCTTACAGAGACATCCCCTCAAGGTGCCTATGTCTCTCCTTTCACTAAAAGAAATTTATAGACAAAATCTAAATTTAGGCAATGAACTTCAGGTCTGAGGCGCATCTTTCCACTGTGACTGAAGGTTCTGATATAAAAAGATCATAACACTGCCTTCATGCTCACATGTCTTGCGTAAATATGTTTTCACATTTAAGTTGTCAGTGTCTTTGTTGCTTCTGTCTGGTTCTGTGAAAGAAGTTGGTTTTCTTCATCTATTCTAAACAAACAGAAGCAATTACATAATTTTTTAACCTAGTTTTCCCAGGTATTTTGTTCTCATCCCAAATTGCTTATTTTGTTTTAGAGAAATCAAGCCTCAAATTTGGAAAAATGCATAATGCTTGTAATTAAAAATTGTCAGTTTTAGGAGATTCTTGCTCTTCAGGAAAACCTTTAACTCAGCAACTAAATCCTGAATAGGGAGACATAAACCAATAGTCTTATCCAAATAATGAATGTTTATGAAAAAATCCCAAAAGTAGAGAAAAGTGAAGAAAAACTTTATATAACCATTCATTAAATATTTTATGAGCTAGAAATTATCTTTTTTTTCATTATATTATCATTATATTTGCTCTTATTCTTATGAGCAATATATCTGCCTTAGAGTTAACTTCTCAAAGAAGTTGCATTAGTTGAGAAAATTATGATTGATTTAATATAATTTTAAATAATAAATTTGCTGGATGGACTGTAAAAATCTCTGGCATTTTAAAACACAGAATTAAAAATAGAAAAAAAATTGCAAAGATTTCAGAATACGCATCTTTCTCACTGCAAGGGAATATGTCATAGGTGTATCCTAATCTTGCACACTTTCAACAAGAAGATTACTATACTTTAGGTGCATGATATAAAGATGTATTTAGGAAAAAAAAAAAAAGCACCTTGATCAACTACCCAAACACACCAAAACCAGGTGTTTTCTAGAAAATAGTCTCTGTGTCCATGGCATGCTTCTTGTACGAGTTCATCTGGAGTCCTTGATGCAGATATGAAAACTTCTTGGGTCCTACCAACCTCTCCAACAACATGAGGAATTGGAATAAATGACACTGACTTAGCTCGCCCAATAATACAAGATTTGACTCAGTAAATGGTGTAGTTTTTGGACTTGCTTGTTGAGGAATGATGAAGTTCACAGTATCAGCATCCGAACTATGATCAAGGACCCTTGCTGAGAAGAACAGGCAATTTGTATTTTTTGGAACTCTTCCCTGGAGCATTTACATTCGTCACAGTTTCTTAGACATTTTTACATTAGTTGTAAAATATGTTCACCACATATGTTTGGTAGCTTTGTACGTTTTAACTTTAGCACCTGTGATTCTAATCTGGTCTGGGAACAGAAAACATGATTTTCTGGGGCAGATAATTTCCACCAGGAAGCGTCTGATATTTCTAGTCAGCCACAAAGCTCCTGTGTGTTAGTGCTGAGACAAAGGGAGCCACTGGGAAGAAAGCTTTGGCTTGGATGGCGTGCTGGGTGATGGGGGAGATTCAGACTCCAGGATGTAGGATGCAGGTTGATTAATTCTTCTGTATTTGTGTTTGCTTGATATTAAGCACATAGAGAACAGAGATACAGCTGTTTAAAAACAAACAAATAAACAAACAAACAAAGACAGAGAGAGAGAGAGAGCGAGAGAAAGAAGCAGATCAAGGAAAAGACAGTAGAGCTGGGAGAATGTCCCACTCACTACCAACCTCAGCAATGTGAAAATGAATGATTAGTGAAATGCAGCAATGCTGCTCTTCTCTCGGGTTTATATGCACACTTCTCTTGTTTTAAATTTCACTTCATCTTCCCAAGCCTCCATATAGACATGTTGCAAAACTAATACTTCTCACCTGTACAGTTACTTGTGTTACAGAACTTTTGGAGAGAACAGAATGCCACAGGATACTTACATATTTACACACTTCCTTACACATTTGAATTGTATTCAGAGGTGTTTAAGTTGACATGGTACTGCAGACTCCGTCTCCTGGCTATTCAAATCCAGAATATGCTGAATTGCATGATGATTTCTTTCCAGTCTACTCAGCTTGATGCAAGCATGCAATGGGGCATAAACAGAAGCCCAGGAGTCACAGCACGCAAAAGGCATAAACTAATTTTCCTTGGGTCTAGATATCAATTTCTAGATCTGAACTGTTTTCCAGACCTCCAGACATTGACTACAGCCATGCTGACATACCTATTTCCATTTGAGGACACAACCTCAATAGTCCACGCTCTCCTGAGATTTGCAAAAAGTAGAGTTAATGTGCCAACTTCACAGATAGGAAAGTGAGGTAAAAAACTAAGGCTGTTCCCTAAATCTTTCAGGTATTAACTTTCCACTGTCATCCATCAGCAAAACTGACAGATTATTATATCCTAACTACAGTGTCATGTTCTACCCCACCCTCCCCTCCCATTTCTTTTGCCTATAGCATATTTTCTCAGGCATGAGAGATTGCTTTCAGCCCTTTTGTGGCCACTGACTTTGAATTAGGTTTATGAATGCAAAGAAGCTGTCTGAAACCTCTCAAAACTTACAGAAGATTCTGCTCTGAATTGAACACCTTGATGCTGAGATGCAAATACAGCTTTCTACAGTGATCAGTGCAGTTAATTTTGAAGTTGTTGGTGTAATTAGTTGGATATGACAGAGCATTGTTTACCATTTCATACAAAATTAGATTTTCACATTTACCACCTCAATGCAACCAACATGCTACAAATATAAAAATGCTCCAGCATTTTTATGATATTTATCTATTGTACATACTCACTCCATACTAACTTAATTCTCCTATTATCTGGAATCTAATTTTTTTTTTCACAGACAAGGAGTAAAAGCTGCTGGAATGTAAAATTATTAGAAAAATTAATTCAAACCAAATGAAGCATGAGAAAAACTAGATAAATTGGCCTTTGCTTCATAACGAAAGCCCAGCTCATTGAGATGAGTTAAGAAAGATAGGAGGGTCAAGGTTGATGTAATATTCTTATCTTGGAAGTACTGACAACCACCCATGAGAAAATTTATGCCATGAAGGTCCATAACCATGTGCAGCAACCGAGTGTAAGAAACTGTACAGTGGACTAGAAACCTCCCAGGGTCCTTTCCTGTCTGAACTACCCTACAATCCTTCATCCTAGTAATTAAGTAAATTAAAAAGAGTAGCATAAAGGAAATGTGATCATCTGACAGTTATGCTAGTATGACTCACACCATGCATGCACGCAGTGATAAGTCCCGTTCCCACTGACGTCAGTGGGAATCCTGCTTGATTTCCAGTAGTCTCTTACTCAGCATGAAAATGAGGAAAAGCAAAATGTTGATTCCTGAAAAATGCAGAAATGGAAAAATATGTGGCACAGCAGATTAAGCAATGATAAAATATGTTCAGTCCAAAACATCTTTATGGTCTTATAAAAATCTTTTACATGATTACAAAATGCAATATTATTTCCCAAATTAAGGAATATCCTTAAAACATCTACCTAAATTACCAACAGCTTTGTCTTTTCTGAATATTGTCTTTTTTGAGCTGTATCTTTGAAGAATCAGAGATTCTACCTTTGGAAGAAACACTGAAATCTTGTAACAGAAATGGTGGGTAGATACCAAATATTCTGTCTGTATACTCCTGTTACATCTTTTGTCTGCAAATGAAATTAAATAACACATTTTATTTTTTGCCTCCTGTGAATAATTTTAAGTTTAGAGTGGTTTTTAAGACTGATTTAGCTATAGTACTTCCAGGCTGTTCTTAGGTATGCTGCTGTGCCGGTTTGGCCAAAATCTAGCAATATATCCTCTGAGAGAAAACCAGGTTACAACCACCCTTCTCCCTCACCAGGTTCAGGAAAAAGGGAAATTTTCCTTGAAGGAAAGTGANAATGTCTTTAAAGTTATTTGTTCCCTTATTCTTGGTCTGAACGTTGAAATCTTATGATGAGTTATGAAATGTGGATATAAAAATTTGCATACCAATACCTAAGGCTTTCCTTTTCCTTATATGGTTCATTACAGCTTGAACTACATAGAAGCTTTAAGAAATCATATTTTTTTCTCTCTTGGACTTACATAGTATACTCCATAAGCTCTTTACTCTCTATGCAGAAAGAGCTGGAAGTGGCAACATTGCCAGGTGTTACTTTGAAATTAGACACCATGTTCTATCCCAGAGTGTGATCTATTTTGAGAGGAAATGGGGCTTTTATCCCTATAGCATGCCACTAACTGGAATGGCCAGAGCCATTCTTTGCCAGTGTAGAAATAGGAGTACCAGAATATAGTCCCACACTCCTGCTCCTTCATGCCTGGGTATAAATACATGGTCATCTGCAAGTGTCTCGTGGTATGTCCTAGGAAGTCTGTGCTCTCAACACCTGTAAGCAGTCAAATACCATTGTATAAAAGGATTACTTTTCAATAATGTGTGTGTCACATTATTTATGATGTAGAAATTGGATTTAAATATACCCTAAGATTTATGAATAGTTGTTAAAGCAAGAATGTTGCTGAGGTGTTTTTATGACTGTAACACTCACTGTTCACATATTAAAGAAGATAACTACAATAAAAAGATACAATGAAGAATTTATTTCTCAAGGTGCAGCAGTTCATTGTGGTTTCCATTTCTACTCCCAGAAATACTTGAACCTAACAAATGTTCCATTCCTGGCATTTGTGAAGATAATCTACTTCAGAAAAAGTCAGCATGGTTTTTCAGCATGTCTTGTGCTCTGGCACAAAGAATACACTTTCCTACTGCAGGATTTCCAGTTTTAAGAATACAAGGAATGCTTGTGGTTCTGACAGAATTATGATGTTTGCAACAGTGCATCTGTCTTAGAGAGATTAACAGCATGTGAGTTCTCTAAAATGGGATTCACTGAGTTTTGTGATCATATACAAAATCTTTCGCCTTTCAAACTCCCTGGTAAAGGATTCTCAATTTTTTTCACAGAAATATGTTTCTGAATACATCAAGATTTCTACAGATATCACACGCAAGAACTATTTAGGATAAACTGCATCGTCTTTCAGATACACTGATGCTAGAAGCTATATTAACTCTTCATTTGACAGGCCTGTCATCATTTGAAAGTTCCTTTAACTGGTCTCACTTCAGAGGAATACTTTAAGTATGAAATTGCACATCTGGACAGAGTCAGAACACCTGGAAGATACCACCAAGCAGCTGAAGTAAATTTGAAGTAAATTTGAATTTGTCTATTTTTTGATAGACACTGTGCAAATGAAATCTGAAATATGACTTATTTCATCCATGTCACAGAAAATGTAAAGTTCACCTTAGTTTAGCCATGATGACCAAGACAAACCTTTTCTCTGCTCCAGTTCTTCTTTCTGGAAACATTTTTGTTCCTACTGGAAACTTTTTTTAAAGTCTTTTCTTTTTACATCTCACTCTTCTTTGTGTCCAATTGTCCTACTTTCCTAAAGGATGGAAGCAGCCGCTGTCACTCCCCTACAAAAGCCTCTCCTTAAGCTTTTCCTCTCCAGAATATTTGCAACCATCTTGACCCTATTGGGGCAAACTAATTTAATAAAATATCTTTGGCTAAGAAACAATAGCAAAGATCAAATAGATCTCTTTTAGCAAAATGATGCTATAAAAAGACTGAAAAATAAAGCAGCAGTACCTCAACCAGACTGAAGGCCAGATTTTCCTTTGCTGCTTGACTTTCCTATCACTGGATACAAACGGCAGTGTTGGACGCCTAAGTATTTTCCACAAAGAGCATATGCATTTTTAAGTACATTTGAAAGAAAGAGTATATGCTGGCTCAAAGAAAGCACAGCACTGCCAGCATTCTTTTTCCTCTCTGAGTCAAGTCATGTTCCTGGAAGCACAGAAGTGTCAATTTAGCAAAGGTCACCATGATACATATTTTTGATGTCTCCAGTGATATTCTTGCTCATCACCACTTAAACACAAGTGTTTGTCATCATAAAAAAGCAAAAAGATCAGTCTTAGAACAAGGTAACAAACTTAAGAAAGATCTAGACCTGAAAAAGATTTCTGCTTTTTCACTTTATACAAAAAATAATAATGTGCAAAACCTATCAAAGTTAAATGCATTTCAACCAAATGTTTGTTTTGGGCTTAAATTTCATTTCTCATATTTATTACACTATTATTTACAATTTCTTTTAAACATTCCCAGCTAGTAATGTATTTAATACCTTCCATCATTCTGTGACTAATTATTCTTTTTCCTGGCAATTTTCCTTTTTTCATTTGTTTCACTTTCCCTGATGTACACATGGCCAAAATATTCAAACCAGTTTCCTATAGTCTGCTAAGCATTCAGTGAAATGAGAATATTTAGTTAAATCTATGTGCTCTTTCAAATTGCCAGCATTTATTTTCTTTAGACGCTGACATGGAAAGGTCATAAGCAGGAGTTAAACATCAATCAGAATAAATAAAAACTAAATAAACAGCCTTATAGAAACGATAAAATTGGTTGCATGGGGTCTTTCAATCCATGTCTCAACTGCAGTCAGAAGCATTTATACCTTCATCAGTCCTGGTAAAAGTTTGTTTCTATTACTCTTTAGGAGCACCACAACTGCAGGAATTCCCTAGTTTCCCAAGCTCTCCAAGGCGTACTTCTACTCCCTATGGTAAGAAAATACCCTGATGTTTAAACTGATTTTCCCTGTTGCAGTGTATCTCATCCACTGGGCAAATCTATATATGCAAATAGACTTTTCAGAAATTTTGTATTTATAAAATTGTTATTAAATTCTTCCTCCTCTCCTTCATCTTTCACCCCTTGCATGTCAAGTTCTCTGGATTTTTTTCCCTCTTTTTGTCTACACTGTTTCTAGTTGGTCTAAACGGATGCACACTGAAAGACCTACTAAAAATTAGATCTAGCTGAGGCCTTACTAATGGTAATAAAGAAGAAGTTTATTTCATGCCTCTTGAAAGCTATGTTATAAAATATCCTAGAACATTCTTATCTGACAGAGTTCATTCATGTTCAGATGGAGATCTATTCCAGCTGTCAAATATGCTGAAGAACAGCTGAAGTAATTATTCCCCTGTCATATTAGTATATTTTTCCCTAAGTTATTGCCTTGCACTTTTTCATAGAGAATTTCATTCCTAATAAATCTCATTCTGTTATTTTAGACTCCTCATTTTGCCTTTTCTTTTTAAGGGCATATGTGAGACTAAAGCAAGTATGACTCTGAATTATTAATGACAGAGTGACTTCCTATGACTGGCTGAGAACTCAAAGACTGAAGTATTTATTACTAAGTCTTAGAGTTTCAGACGTTAATTAGATTTTAGCTTATCCTCAAGTGACAGAGTAATAACTTGCCCTAACTTATGACTTTTTACCTATATTTAAGAGCAGTGCTCTACTCTTGGAGTTGGATGCTGCCCTTCTAACCCTTGCCACTGATTACTCTATAATAAAATACTGTTGTGAGCTCTCTGAATGGTTGCACTTAAGTTCTGTTTATAATATAAATCTAGGCCAAACTTTTGTTAAGCAGAGTCTCTCATCTTGGGGCCTTGGCATCAGGACCTCTGACTTCCACTGTTTATTGGCTTCTAACTGAGAGAATTATGATAGATGGGGAAAATTACTAGACATTAACAACAAGACAAAAATTGATCTTTTCCCCAAAAATACTTTATTTGCAATACATTTTAATGTTTAGCTAAAAAAAGTGAGGAGGCACCTTTATTTTCATAATTTTAATAAAATATTTTGATACTTCACTAGTTCATTCCCAATTTTTCCAAGATCACCCAAATTTCTGTTACGGGAATTACCCAGATAAAATGCTGTATTGTAAAAGAGAAGCCTGTTTTCAGATGATCTTCCTCCAGAGACTCCAATTTAAATTCACTTCCTCCCCTTGGTTTCTTTGGACTAAACATTTACACCAGTCTGAATGCTTCCTCTTTTGTGGAGGAGAGGGCTCACCTTTAGGAGCTATCTTGAAGATAAGTAATAGTCAATTCCCACCGCTGCCAGAAGAGATCAGAATAAGTTTTGGTCAGCAAACTGTGTGCTGGAGGCCTGATAAGAACTCAAGTCCTCAGCTTTCAAGCACAGTTTTCCCCTTGTTTGCCCTCATCCTTGAGTAATCATTGAGATACAAAACTTACAGTGGAATGAGGACAGCTAATGCACCAGAGCTGGAATACACATGGAAATCTTCAGGGTCAGGTCCAATTTTGGATGACAGCACCGTACATCTTGTTAGTAAAGGGGTTTTTATAGCATCATTACCATGAAGAATTGCGGTTCATTTCCCCCACACCTCTGAGCATGTCCAACATATTTGTACTATTTAGCTCAAGCAGCTTCCTCAGAAAAGGATGGATAGAGGACTGTAAGCTGGCTGAGTCTCAACATGACCAAGACCACGTAGAAGAAAAGTTAGGATGTTCAAGGAATCCTTTAGCCTTGTGAACAAGTTCTTATGAGTTCAAATGTGGAGCTGCTCTCATTCTCTTGCACCTGGAAAAATAAATTTGAGGGAAATATTAGGGATGGAAACCTTAAATAAGGCCGAATTTCAAAGATAACAAGTGTTATTTGAAAAAGTTGGCTTCTCAGATGGTCCTCTTCCATGAGAATAGTATTTATGATCTCTTGCTGAGTCTTGGGAAATTATGTGAGAGTTTATCAAAAAAGTCCATAAGAAAATAAACATTTTCCCTCGCTTTTTTTTAAGAGTACACACACAAAACATATATTCATGAATTGTAACAAAAATATTTAATTGTGCCCTATTTTAACTCAGCATCCTTAACTGTACATTAAGCCCATTATGTACCTGTGCCATGTTTAGGCTGCAGAAGGAAATATAATCCTTCCAGTTAACTGCTGTGGGAAAAATATTTGTTTTTCTTAACCCTTTTAATGTTTAAATGTTCTAGTCATTTTTAATAAAAATTTTTCCATTTTTACAATCTCGGAAGATTAATGTGGAACTTCTTATGAAAATGCATATTTGTCTGCTGCCTGGATTAAAAGTATTAAGGTTATATTTTATAAAGATATATTTACACATTTAAAGCCAGAAGGAACAGCTTTTAATGAACTAGAATATTATGTTCCTAGCCTTCTGTTTTGTTTAATTTAACTACAGAAAGATGTAAAATTGTCTTGAAATACTACATTTATTTACTTCCAAATTAGTAACTTCTTCCAGAATAATATGCAGTGTTGTATAATACCACTTTTGGAAAAGAATAATATTCAGTGGTTTATTGCTATCATACTCACGTTCTCACATACTTCATTTTTGTCAGCTACAAAGTGAAGCATTATTCAGTGTGTAATATTCTACGGTCCATGAATTAGAATATGGATTTCTGTTCCAGTTTTTTCCCAAGTTCCTGATCTTCTTTAGTTAAAGGCTAGACATTGATGAAATGAGTGTGTCCTACCACAAGCTACTGAAGAACTTCAATAACTACTTGCTTCTAGAATTGGGATGGAGTTCAAAATCTTCAAGGTTCTTCTTCAGAACTTATGTTGATCAAGCTTGTATTTCTTTGTTCTGGTTTTATTATTTATTATTTGTTCACAAAATAAATATGCCTCCATAGCCCTCCAAGTCAACCTAGAATTAACCTAACATACTTGATATTCTCTTTGCTGTCAAACACTTAAGATTCTTGTGCATACTACAACAAAGACAAAATAAATCAGTTGCAAACAGATAATCCTGCTTCCATATTGTTACAAGGACCAGCAAAGGGAACTGCAAACCCATATGGCTATAAGGCAAATCCAGCAAAAGTTAGCCTGTGTGTTCTGTGTTTATGTGAAATTCATCAGGAAGGGGACACAGAGGTGATAGCAGCAACAGCCCTGTCCTAGCTAGACTGAACCGCACACAAAACCTCACTTCCAGTTTTCCTAGCAAAATCCAATGTCTCATGTTCTCCGGAATGAAAGAAATCAATAAAGGGTCTCATCTGCAGCTGGAAAGAGCATTCTTTTCACCAAATAATGAGCAAGAACACAGCAGATTTTCTTTCCAAAAGGAACATATTTGCCTTTTCCAGGGAATACTTTGTGAGATTCACAATGTGATCTTTTTTTGTATGAAAGGCCAATCTGCTGAACAAATGTGTTCTGCTTATTTGACCAAAAATTAACTGAGATACTAAAGAAGAAATAGCAGGAAAAAATCTCAGTTTTAGGGAAAGGATAGGGGAAAAGTCTTCCTGTTTTCCCCTCTTTTGCTCTAGTGTGAGGCAAACCATCAGCTGGTAAGAGCTGAACTGCAGAAAATACGTGTACAGGTTGGCAAAGAAGTTGCAAGTGTCCTGAGGAGGTTTTCAAAGTGTCCACATGATGTTGACTCCATCACAGGAACAAGCTTGTAAGAGTGGAACCATATCAAAGGGAAAACTACAAGTACAACTGATGCTGCCTGTGCCTAGCGAAGAGCCAAGATGAAATTTCATATGTTTTGTTTATCTCCACCTAACAGGGAGCCTCTAACATTTGAACAGATATTTTCCATCATGGCAGGGATGTTAGAGGCCATTCCATGTGTGTGTGGTTTTTAAGCACAGCTCTTCTTCTTGTGTCTACTTCAGTATAACCTTTTCTTCCTGTACACAAAACATTCTACTAGGTGCTGGTTAAATGGGAATTGTTCATAATCGCATAGAAGGGGGAACAAAATCAAGGAACAAAATATAAAATTCTGATTTTCAGTCCAAGCACATGTCAAAGTTGGACCAGCTACTGGGAGTGTTAATAAACTGGAGTGAGGTGAAATTCCTGCAAACAGTATATGTGCTTCCTATATGTTTCAAGGCCTGTGAAAGAAAGATATTAATGCAGGTCTTTCCACTCAGTACAAGACCTTTTGAGAATTTCTCTTTCTATATGGCCAATTTAATATGCTTTTACTCATTAAAAGGTTGGAAATTTCTATTGCTTGCCAGACAAAACTTTTGGAGAAGGTACTGGAAATTAGTTTGGAAGGTATTTTGTGGCCTGGAAATAACTACTGATGCTAATTGCCAGGTATATATATATTTTTTTAAAAAGTAAAATAGGAAGAAAAGACCCACCTCCAAACTATACGCGATTCATTAATAAAAGAACAGTTGTTTGAGGAGGTTATTTACATCTTTCTTTAGGTATCTAGAGGGCAGAAACCCAGGCAAGGAGATGGGGCTCCATCTGTAATCAACACAATGAAATATACCTCTTCAAAGATGACTGCTAGAGTCAGTTATAGCCCAACTTTGTGCTCTGATTTGTCCTCTTCAAGCACCATTCTTTCTCCATTCACTGTGGAGATGGATGCTTTTGGGTATCTAACAGTTTCTTCCCCACCTCTGTTGGACTGCAGCAAAGAGCCACGTTGCCCTGAACAGAACATCTGCTGCGTAGTGGCCATGAGACACCGTATCGCAATCATCAGGCATAAATACATCACCTCGTATCTCTATCCCTTTGTTTCTTGTCCTCCATGACTGTGCCATTCACCATACGTAAAGATCCTGTAAAGAAACTAGGGAAGAATCAAACGTGTCCCATACTTTGTTTCCTCTCTAAAAATCTGAGTATTTGAAAGACAAGTCTGCTTGATAGTGTTTCCAGATATTTTCTGATTCATATTATTACTGCTTCTTGAAATTTAATTGTGTTACCTAGAGAAATTACAGTAAACAAATGTCTAAAAATCCAACTGCATGTTAAGTAGTCTGATGAACATTAATTTTGATGGCAGAAGCAAGTAAAGAATGATTTCCAGTTGGGAAGGGGGCGGCGGGGGGGGGAATGTATCATTAAGAAGTCCCAACAAGATCTATTGCCATAGATGGTGGATAGTGGCTGTACCACACAAGGCCTAGCTACTTGAGTCAAGGTCCTATTTCAGCTTTACACTTAGAAATGTAGCTCTCGATTTCATTACAGAGCAGTGAAATTATTGTACAGTTATCTGTAATACTACTTTGACACAGGCCTGAAACACAA
The DNA here is from genome assembly GCA_013398055.1 of Ifrita kowaldi. Lineage (NCBI taxonomy): Eukaryota > Metazoa > Chordata > Aves > Passeriformes > Cinclosomatidae > Ifrita > Ifrita kowaldi. Next base: position 93,504 of record VZRS01009544.1, read on the forward strand.
ATTCTTTAATCTGTTAAACCAATGATCAGAAAGTTGTATCACACTTGTAGGAAAGGACATAGATATCACCCTTGTGTGCCCCATTTTTATTAAGAGAATCATAAACAATCTTGACACATTGTGCTGATGGCACTCTGGTGCCCAGACTGATCATGGAATTTGGACTTTAAATCACTAAGGCAAAAAAAGGTCAAATTTTCTAAAGATTGTATCTCTCATTTCAAAAAATTAAGCAACTGCATTACAGCTTGATCCCACAGATCTTTCTGTCCCTAATTATTTTTCCTGACCCATATTCTGACCTGCTTAAGCCTTGGTTTAATATCTCAATGGATTCCACAAGGAATTCCCAAAATAAAGGAGCATTTAAAAGCAATAAAGCAATAAAAGTGATAAAGATGACAAAATGCGACCCAGTAGTTTGCAAAACTGTTCTGTTATGGAAACTATTTTTTCTGAGTAAAATGCGAGGGAATAACACCATTGCTAAAAATCCTTTTGCTCCATATTTTCTCATGAGAGAAAATTTATTTATCATACTCAGGATGACAAAAACTATAAGCACTAAACAGGAATTCAAGGTTATTAACTACAGATTACTAAATTTGGAGGATTTAGTATATGAATATAGCATTTCTGTTATACTTGTCTATCCCTGAGTTAAAGAAAGAAAAAAACCATCTTAAACATTGCAAGGCAATCTTTATCTGGAACCAAAATGGGTTACATAGCAGAGAAAAAATGTGTACAGACACCAGAGGTCAGTGAAACCTATCTTGTCAGCAGGGACTGAGTCGAAGAGTAGGACAAAGGTGCAACTTCAACCAGCATCTGAAATTCATTAGATTTCCAAATGTAAATTCCAACACACATAGGGAATTTGAGCTCTGAGTCTCTATGATATTCCGTGCTTATATCACCCCCCTGCCAAACCGTCTATTATTCTTGAAGGCTTTCTCTGCTTTATTTTGCCTGTTTCAATCATAGTGATGGTCATCTGAACTACATATGTGTTACATAGGAATTAACAACATATCCTCTAATTAAACTGTAAAGAAACACAATATTGTGTCTTAGCCCAAACCTGCAAACACCATTAAAAGGAGATAATGAAACACAGGATGTGCATTTTTCATGTTTAGTATAGGAGGTGATATACAAATTTTGTAGTGCTCTTTTTCACACAGCCATGTTTCCTAAAGAATTATACCCCATCTGGTTGAAAGTGACCACAAAACAGATCAAAGCCACAGGGAGATCAGGGCTGGAATGTCACTCTGGCTCAGAACAGCAAAGAATAGCTTTTCTGAAGTATTATGAAAAATTCTTAATGCCCTGTTCTTTCTTCCCCAGCTGTCATCCCTCTTTTTACTGGATTTTTCCCCCTCTATTTCTTTCCTACTCCTCTTTTCACAGGTTTTCTAACAGGAAAAACAAATCAAAGAGCTCTTCATTTGAATCTAGCTTTAAAAGCTCCAAAGCATAAGTGAATCTGAGATCAGATACAGTTAATAAACCCCAGCTCTAACAGGAATCATCTATGATAGTTCACATTTAAATTCCTCCATGATTTTCTGCTTAGGAATACAGCTGTCATCTTTCATCTTCTCCTTTTATCTAGACTGTTCTTTCACTCATCTTTGATGATACAAATCACTGTAGCTCCAATGAAACCAACTCAATTGTACTAATTTAGAGCAGCTGAGATATTTTTCTGTCCTCAACTCTGTACTTTTGTGGCAACAAGAAGTCCTTACGTTACCACTTTATAGTTTTGATGCTTAGACAATTGCTCTACATGAATTTTGCCAATTTGATTTTATTTTTCATTCAAGATTGCTTATAACTTTCTTACAGTTTGAAGACATACTCCTGTTCCTCTTCAGCTTTTCTCTGACAAACATTTTCTCTTGGAACATCCTGTAACTCTATAATGCAACCTCTTCCTTTGCGAGGAACCAAGCCTCTGTAATAACTATTATGACCTAACTTCCATTTGTCATGCTTGTGTCGACGACTGAGCTTTTTGCTCTGTTTGCATTTAGTTGAAGCACTTAATTTATTTTCCAGTTTTGTCAAAAAACAATAATGACTTTCTACATTTTTCCTTTTTTTAACTCTGCATACCTTTATGTGGTCTGTATAATTGAAATATTAGAAACATTTACTCAAAACAAACATATCCATCTCTCTTCATGATAAAATAGAATCATTTTCCTTTCTCTTCACCTGAAGGAATTAATTATTCCTTAATTTGTTAAATTTTCTTTATTATTCTTGATATCTTGTTAGGCTAGAGCAGTGGGTCCATGGGAACCCCATGAAGTTCAACAAGGCCAAAGGCAAGGTCCTGCATGTAGGACAGGACAGTCCCAAGCACAAAAAAAAAACCTGGGCAGAGAATAGAGCCAGGGCAGCACTGAGGAGAAGGACTTGAGACACTCCCTGTATGAGAAGCTCAACATGAGCCAGCAATGTGCACTTGCAGTCCAGAAAGCCAAACACATCCTGGGCTGTGTCAAATGCAGCGTGGCCAGCAGGGCAAGGGAGGTGGTTTTCCCCTTCTGCTTCACTCTCCTCAGCACCTGCAGTGCTGCATCCAGCTCTGGGACCTCATCATAAGAAGGATGTGGATTTCTTGGAGCAGGTCCCGTGGAGGGCCAAAAAGATGACTAGGAGGCTGGAGCACCTCTCCTATGAATGAACAGTCTTGGGGTTGTTGAGATGAGAAGAGAAGGTTCCAGTGAGACTTCACTGCAGCCTTCCAGTAGGTAAGGGGGGCACAAGAAGAGAGCTGGAGAGGGACTTTTTCAAGGGCATGTAATGAAAGGACAAGGAGCGATGACTTCAAACTAAAGGATGGTAGTTTTAGATTAGATATTAAGAAGAAATTCTTTACTGTGAGGGTGGTGAGTCATTGGAACAGGCTAGCCAGAGAAGTTGTGGATGCCCCATCCCCAGAAGTGTTTAAAACCAGGTTGGGAGGGGACCTGAGCAACCTGGTCTATTGGGACGTTTCCCTGCCCAAGGTAGAAGGGTTGGAATTAGACAATCTTTAAGGGTCCATTCCAATCCAAATCTTTCTGTGATCCTTTTCTCTCACTCTCCCATGTTTAAGCAGGTATATTAGGTTGAATATCTGCTGCTTTCCTCAACGATAATATTCTTTCTTTTGTTATGGGCAAAATGAAATTCATAGCCTATATGAAAAGCTATGAATTTATTACAAGTTCAACTAATTCTACAGTCATATAATCAAAATTCTTAACTAATATGAAAAGCTTTTTAATAAAGTAGTTTAAATTGCTGCCAAAATCCCAAAATTTACCCTTTTCTTAGGATGTTATATTCAACCTGCCAGGGTGCCTCTGGGTCCTAAGCTTGACAAAGTCTTGAAAAAAAGAAAAAAAAAGGTGAAAAGGTCTGGTGCTTACGTAAGTTGTCAGCATCTCAGAATCTTCACCAGAAGGAGCATGATTCATATGAAGGTTTCTTTCTTCTCAGGAGGTGCATGATGTCCATAGTGATCCTTTTTTCCTCCTTTCTCTTGGGGTTCACTTCTGTTTATTTTCTTGTTTTTAAGAAAGTCTGCTCACATGTTCTTTCTTTTTATTGGAACCCAGTTAAACAGTGCTTGTGTTCTCATTATTTCTACCATCTCTACCTCTTTTCTTTTCCAGCTCCCAAGTTTGCACTCGTGCCGATTGATGGATAAGTCTGATTTGTTGCAACTAGTCTGAGAGATCTGCTACCATCTTGAGCCTGTGCTCTTCTGCCCTGCATTTTATGCTGGTCGCATAGAATTCGTTTTATACAGAATAGCTACTTGTAATTAGTATAAACTGAATCTGAACTACAACAATCTTAGGTAATGGTTAACTGACTGCTAGACAGTTGCTGCCACAACTGAAACAAGATAACATAAGCTCAGCCCAAGAAAATCCTAGGTAAATCCAGAGACCTGTAGTGTTAGCTAGTGCAAAAGCAGGAGGAAGGACACCAAGTTTTGACTTCTAGCAAAAAAAAAATCATTGTTTAAAAAGAATAAGATATTTTATTCAGCAATTGTCTGAAATTGTAAGCCAAAATTAATACTTCTACAGTAATAGCACAACCTAATGAAAGGCAGCCATAGAGAAAAATTAAATAAATGCTGCTTATCTGCATCATCATTTTACAGGAATATCTGCTTAGACTGTGTTTTTCCTGAGGAATAAAACTACGTGAGCAAAAGCCTCTTTGTGATAGAGTATATTAGAAGATGGAAAAAACCCCCAGTACTTTCCCCTTATAAAACCAGAATTTAGCCATTCCGAGATGCCAGGAAAATGGCTCATGAAACCAGAAAACCTTGAAAAGGGTACTAGGGACTTGAATAGCTCCAGTGTGTTTGGTATACTGGCAGCAAAATGCTGTTTCCACTAGAACTTCTGCCACAGATCACTACACTTCTTAAGAAATATGGGCCACTTGAAGCCACATCAAAGCAGGTTTGAATTCCAGTGGAGAACTTTAAGCGGAGAACAAATGAAACAACAATAAATTATTATTATCTTATGCAAAAGGACAGGAAGTTTGGGTGAAGGGGACCGCTTTCTTCTCTGTTGTAATGGCCACAAATCAATTTCCTGGCACTACTCAATGAAGAATCATAATTACACTCTCCAGAAGTGGCTGTCTTGGTCCGCAACCTATTACCACACTCATTCCAAGTGAGATTTATATTCTTTACTGGCGACTCTTTCTACACCTCACAACAATGAGGCAGGAAGTTCTGGAAGTCCTGCAAGATACCAGATCCACCTCTGCAATAGATCCGTATCTTCCTTTGATGACACAAAGTTACCCAGAAGTTACAAGTCGACTTAAAATAAAAATGCTGTGTTAAAGGAAATCATCTCCACATCCTCAGAAATCCATTAAGGGAATCAATCTAAGTTTAGCTGCTGAAGCAGTGAACCTCAGTAAATCATCCTCACTGTTTGTTTCTCATTCCCTCCAGAGCTATTAGCGCAAAATGAAGATCTGATTTCAACGCCACTTTGGCTACACTAGCATTCTTGATCTGAAACCTATATGAAGTCTACAGAAAAACAAAGGCAATCGGAACACTGGGATTAGATTTTATGTTTATATTACTATACAGAAGGAGGTTTGGTTTCAACTTCAAGAAAACGGCTACCTTATTAAGGATGATGTTTCCATACATCAGCTGAAATGGGTTTGAATGTCTGGGGTATTAAATCATCCATTTCCTAGCAGAAACCCACAGAAGACAGGCTGGAAAAATAATTTCTGACTGATATTTCTGTAGTGATACTGCCATGGGACTGCAAAAGCGGTAAGCAAAAGGGGTCAAATACCTCCACATTTCACTTGCTGCTGCTGCCTAGGAAAAAAGGCAAAAACTCCAAAGTGGGGGAGCAGAGGGGAAGCAGCAGCAGATGGAAGGAAGATGATGTTACCCCACTTATTTTGGGTCAGTTTGTATGGTCATTTTTTTTATTTGGTTCAAAGACTCTGTAAGCAGGATACAGGCAACTTGAAAGTGAAAAGGAATTTTTAATTGATTATCACATGAAAAAAATATTTAGACTTTGAAGAACTGTTAGACTATGCATCCATGTGCTCAGCACCTCCATACAGCACACAGAAAGTTTGCTGGCTAGACAGGAGTGGAAAGTTGGCCCTTGTGGCTTCTGAGGAGAGGGTCTCAGTCCTGTAGAGTTGCCCTTGTCCTCCAGTCCTGTTGACACTGGTAACTTTAACAAGTTGACCCAAAACTCCCTAACCAACCACAAGAAGAGCTTCTTGTTTTTTCCACTGGCATTGTATCTTTCCAAGTTGATATTTCTCCTCTAGTCGTTACCTGGGATCCTGGGCTGGCAAAGGGGAAAGTTTGCAGTAGGACTTACAGAGACAGTAAGGAGAGATGAAGGTGTAGGGACAGAATGTATATCTGGCCTCAAATATGTGCTGTCAGATCTATGTGGATTCAGTGAGAATTTGAGAACATCATGCTCAAAAGCAAATTAAAACCAAAAAAAAGTAAATAAAAAAGTTAATAAACTGGTTCTGCCAAGCATTAAGTGCTTCATGTTACACTGAGAAATTAAGTAGTTTTCAACCAAGCTATACTCAATAGGATTTATTTTAGTTGTAGCATTTCAAAAGTACTACAAACTAACATATTTTGCATATCGCCTTGATTAAAGATATAAATGAAAATGTTCATTGCAATAACCTCAGGTTAGCATACAAGCACTTGAACTACAACAATTTTAAAATGTTTGGTACAGCAGGCAGGAAGTATTCTTGTTAATTTAATTAGAAAATTCTGAGTGCCCTGATTGTGACTTGGATGTTGCCTGTCAGAGAGCAAGCCTGATCATCCACATATTGAGAATAGTTTGACTGATGTTTCTGTTCTTCTCAGGCTCAAGTAGATGGATGTTTGAGACAGTCATGTTCTTTCTTTTTTCTTTTTCTTTTCCTGTTCAAAATTATTTGCAAGACACACCTTAACATATTTTATTTTATTTGTAAGATGTTTATCTGTACATTTATGCTTCCAGGTTGTTGTAGGATGAGGATGCTTTAGATTTGGATAGCTTTAGGTAGGTGTTTGCTGTTATCTGAAGCTCTCTGCTATATGACACATTTCCTAAAAAACAGAAGGATTTTGAAGGATGGATAATCTAGAGATTCATGCGAGGTTTTAATTTCTTATGAAAAGAAAGAAGTGAGAGGATTTTTTATGTTCTGTGAAACTCTTTCTCTTCCTAAGAGTCAAAATTAGTATTTAAATTTTTTATCTTTCACATACGAAAGAAATTATCCTTTATCACGAAGATGCATATCCTACACCAGAAAACACCTAGACTTGCTGATTGAAGGACCACGACATCCATGAGGCTGTAGTCTTGCTAAGCAGAATTTACATTTAATTTTATGTTGCCAAATTCCATGAAGCCCATGCACCTGAAGGGAAATTCAGTCCATTTTTCAGAGCCATAAGTAGCTTTTTCTGCGTCTTATTTAATTGTGCAGTACCTTAAACCCCTTTGAAATCAATAGCTTCCATTTTGGCATACTGCTGTTCTCACTAGTGTCTATCTTTCTCTATCATTTCATTTACCAAAAAAGGAGAGAGTATCACTTCCCTCCAGTTCTCCCCAATGGCATTTTGAAATAGGAAAAGAATAAGTAGTTCATAAGAAAATTGTTCTCATTCCGGTACAATCATCCGTACATTGCCCAAAAATACTGTGGTCATTGCAATGACTTTAATTAGAGAAAGATGCTCTCTAAAAATACCTTTGAACAGTACTTCATTCTTTATTTGCTGAACAAAACAAAATTGTTTCTAACTGAGTCCCAGACTCAAAGAATTGAGTCCGTATTATTTCTGTTTATAAATATTTAGTCATAATGATTTTCAGCCAGTAAACCTCCTGACGTTAAGGGGCAGAAACTTGTACACATTAGTCTGCTCCAGATACCACTGCTCTCTATTAGCTCAACAGCTTCTGACTACTGAATACACAATTTTATTGCAAAATTTGAAGTGCTTTGTATTGAAAAATGAATAAAGGATCACGGATATGTAATTTTTCTGATTATGTTGAAAATCTGTGTCAGAATTAATATCTCAGTAGCTTTCCCTCTCTTTGCATATTGTAAAATAAAACCATGTTTCTTAATATTCTTTAAAATTACAGAAATGTTGATGGCATGGTTGTAAAATTCAACCTTACACTACTTTCCAGATAAATCCAAGATTTTCGATCAGTGATAATTCAGAGATATCAAAAATTTATAATTGTGTGGTAACATTTCCAGAAAGTTTATGAACGCATTGTGTTTTCTACACTGTTTCTATCTCAGCATTGCACAATAGTTTGCTTCACTCCTGAAAGGATTATGTTGCTTGCTTTTGGTCTTGCTTGCAGTGAGCTTTATTATTCTCTCTAGGGTAGCACTAAAAAAGGTTTGGTCCTGGTAAGTTGAAAAAGCTGCTAAAACTCACAACCAATTCCCATATCACCTGCTAAAAATGCACTTCCCATCTGCCCTGCTTCCTGCTGCTGCTGTTTCCTCTCTGTTGTGGGTTGACCTTGAGTTGATGGACAGTTTTTTAGACTAATGACGCTTCTCGCAATTTACCTATTTAAACCACGTGGAAGAGGCGGGACTCTCTCTTTCGTTCCGGCCGGCCTGCGGAAAGGNGCTTCCTGCTGCTGCTGTTTCCTCTCTCGTTGGACAAGACAGGTATTCTTAGCTGAGAAAGCAGTGCTGTTTGAGAAGTTCACGACGTTGAAGGATGGGAAGAGGAGATTCCTCCCTGCCAGCTTCTCACCACAACCCTTACCACTTGTTTTCAATGTCACTGTTATCACCCACATTTAGTAATAACTGGTACCCAGATAAGAGTGTGTCTGGCTTTCTATAGCTGATTTGCCTAACAAATAAAAGCACACACAATACTTGTAGGGATCTTTTTGTCGCACTTGGACACGAAAGAACCACGCAGACACCTTGTCAGGAGAGAAGCAAGGAAGCAAGCGAGGGGCAGAGACCCCGTGCTTTATTATATATGTTCTTAGAAATCACCGTGGATTGGAGGGAGAAATTACCACCCCTCAATCACACTGGCCAAAGGGAAAATCCATCAAACGTCTCCGCCTAGGAGAATGGAATGAAAACAATAAGGGACAGTTAACAAAACATGGCTATGTTTACAGAAAGTGCGTGAGAAACTGTTACAGCAAATGAAAACATCGAAGAACTGCAAAACTCAGGGCGACATCTTTTTCGACTGTGAGCCGTTTGCATTACTGTACTCATTCCATACAGTAAACCTCAAATAATATTGATTAATTTTAATTATAGAAATCTGAAAAACACTATTAAATCTCAATTAAGGGGGACCGCAAATAGACAAGTGTTCTTTCACAAGGATGGTAGGTAATGTGGCTCCTACCCAGAGGCTGTGTCCAAGGCAGGGAGTACTACCAGGGAACAGTCTGGGGCTTAGAATGCCTGTATTCAAATTTCTGTGGCCAATACATTTCAGGATGTTTACTTTTATTGTAAATGTGATATTACTTATCTTTTCTACATCCATTGCAACCCTTAGATAACCAATATAGAACATAGAATCATAGAATGGCTAGGTTTGGAAGGAATCTTAAAGATCACCTCATTCCAACACCCCTGCCATGGACAGGGTCACCTTCCACTAGATCAGGTAGCTCCAGGCCCCATCCAAACTGGCCTTAAACACTTTCAGGAATGGGGCATCCACAACTTCGCTGGGCCAACTGTTCCAGTGTCTCACCACCCTCACAGTAATGAATCTCTTTCTAATATATAATCTCAACCTATTCTTCTCCAGTTTGAAGCCATTTTTATTGTGTGTAATAAGTGTAAAGGTGCTTAGAATCACTTAAGTAGAATTCATTATATGCTATTATATTCTGCTAGTACTACGTAGTCAGGTTTTATTGCTACAATAATTTCTTCATCTCTGATTCCAAGTATGGTAGCTGAAAATGGCATATTTCTCATATAAATCATTTCAGTCACTCATGAAGTCTCTTGAATCTGTGTATTTAAATAGTTCAAATAGGGAAAACAGTAATGTTTTGACATTTTGGTTTTTCGTACATGCTTTGGTATTAACTAGTAGCAGAAAGCTTCCTGTGTTAGGCAATATAACACAGAATTTTTTTCCATAAGCAGAATGTCATGTATTATCAAACTGAGTCCTCTCTGTTTCTAATAGTTTTCCCATGTTTTTATTTAAAGGGCCTTACCGAATCACGGCTCAAATATTTTGATCCCAATTTATTTTGGACCTTTTATTAATTTTGGGTGAGCTGTCAACTTGTGTAATTGTTATTTATTACTATGCTGCTCCATTGGTATGTATGTGGAAGAGAATATTAATTTTTTTAATTGTTTAGATGACATTTAGTAGAATATTCATCACAATTTATTTAATAGAGACTAGAGATCTTATGATATTTTGCTAATGAAAACATGGAATAAATCTCTCAGAAGCAAAACTTTGACATGTATTTTTATTCTTCGTTTATATTCTGTAATTTAACATTCAGATGTTTTCTTCACATGTTATGGAATAGTTGCATTAAAATCCATATTGAAGTTACATTTTACACAAATACATCTTAAGACACAACATTTAAACTCTGTACACTTCAGGAAGAGTTTACTTGTTCTCCATGTAAACAGTATTATACAACAGGCACAGGACTTATGTCCCAGACTTTGATGTTTTATAATGGAGACATTTTTTTCAAAATGCTATGGGATCTGTGTGTTTCCCAGTAAATCCTTAGAAATCTTTTACTCAAAACAGAAGTTTAAAATTTTTTATACAATTAAGAGTTCTTCTGTATTAAAGTTTCTAATCACATTTAGTCCTTGTTGACCACTACAGTATCGCTCCAATTCCGTAACATATTTGGAAGGGTTATCTCTTAGTTTGGAAACAGTGTGGGCACATGTTTTGGAGACTGCTCCCTTGACAGCTTATATATACATTTTGCACATAGTTTTAGTAGAGCCTTGCATAAAAATGGAGAAAACCATTTTTATCATCAGAAAATACACAAACAATTGCACATCTGTGTCAAAATTTGTAGGGATCCTTGAAGAGCTGCTTGAATGATTTTTCAAACTTAATTAAATTAAAATAAATTAGAAATAGGAGAGAAACTAAAAGACAAGAAGTTTGACAGATGTTTAGACAGAGCAACATAGATCCTGCAATTCTCTGTCCTACTTTAAGGAATGAAATGTCCCAGCTGTATCCTATCTTGTGAATTGTCTTCAAAGGTCACCACTCTTTTTCAGTTTATTTGAAATCTTTTTTACTAGTGTGCCTTTTCCCATTGTTTCAGATACAAGTATTCAGTTTGTCAGGAAAAACATGAGTTAGTACCAGACAGAATATTCTTGAGGGCTAATCTCTTTCCCAGCTTCTTTAGGCAATAAGAGAGTAAAGAGGAGACAAAAGGACAGACAGGCAGATTCTCCTTTGGAGAACGACTCAAAAGAGGAGTTTAATTTAGATCTGTATTTAAAAATAGCTGTTGTGAATAAGCCTTCTTTATCCACCCCCACTAATTCTGAGATAGTATTGACAAAATTTAAGGTCCCTTTAGATGAACTTTAAAGACCCCTTCCAACCCAAACCATTCAATGGTTCTATCAAAAAATTAAAACATCCAGTCTCAAAGAGAGGAACCAAATACTAGCCCAAAAGAGGCATGTTGAACTATGTACTTAATGGTAATGTAAGCATGGATATAGGGAACAAACATGTACAATGAAATAATTTCTCATAAAATGAGAACTTAATTTTTACTGTCATTCCCCCTTTAAACAAACCAGGCCTGATCATCCTTTGCAGGATTCATCCTGCAAAGCTCTGAAACATTTGCAAGCTCTGAAACTTCAGTCAGACAGGTATGCTGTATTAGCCAAAGATACATAAGTTTTCTGTAAACCCCATAGATTCATGGAGCTAAATCCCTACCTCACTCTTTGTTCGGTTTACAGCAGTATGTCTGCTTACTGCTATGTGACATAGATTGTTTTAATAGTGACAATAATTAATCCAATATGTTTAGAAAAGTATTGAATTTCCCAATTAACATGAAAAACTAAGAAATATTTTTTCAACAGTTAAGGTTTTACAAAGAGATAAATTTATGAAAATCAACAAATAAATCCACAAAAAGAAAGAACTGTGGATTAGACAACAGTTTGTAGTTCAATAATCACGGTGAGTTTTTTTATTAAAGTATACTTAGCTTGTGAGAGGATTACATGTCTTCATCTTCCTTTCTTTTAATTTCCCACGAGCATGAAACATGGTTAACTTTCCCATTGGGAGTCACATTTCATTGTAAAAGTGCTAACTGGTGATTGTAGGGTAAAAATAAGTCTTCAATCATTTACCTTTACTTCTCACTGACTTTCATCTACTTTCTTCGACATTTATACAACTCAGACTTGTACTTCATGAAGTCACTTCTCCATACCAGTAACCTAGTTAGTAGAAGCATAACTGGGCAGATAATGCTTGTTAGATACCAAAGTTGACATTCCTCCATTCCTTTTTGTTGATTTTTGAGGATATATATTTGACCCTTCCTGATGTCTTTAGGATGAGTCCTGTTCAAGCTTGCGACATTCCCCATTTTTTTACTGGGAGAACTAAGCACCCATAACGAAGCACCTTTGCTCAGCAATTGGACTGATGGATCCTCCTGAAATAAGAAAAAATACTATTTGTAGTGGATTTCTCTTAATTGTCTACTTCAGGTTTCCTGTGTTTCCCTCTGATACACTCAGCACCACTCACTGCCCTGGGGTTGGGACATAAGGGTGCAATGGATATTTATTTTAACCTGATACTCTTGTTGCAGAGAAAATGCATCCCACATCTGTCATGGCTCAGATCCGGAGGCACTGGGGTGAGGTTATAACTTTGTTAAAGAGGTTGTCACAAAGAGGTGTTTCAGGAGAGAAATTAGCTTAGGTGTTTGCTGGAAGCCATGATAGGCAGTAATCAGCTAGCAGAAGGGAATATAGAGTTGTAAGTAGGAACTAAGTCTTGCAACAGGGAGGTGCTGTCGCAGTCAATAGAGCTTTATAGAGTTCTTGCAAAACACAACAGGGACAAAGCACCAGGGCACAGATGAAAGACAAAAAAGAAAAAAGGTGCAGTACTTAAGAAAACAGTTGGTCAAACCCAGGGTAGACAGATATGCCATCAGGGAATAAAATATTAAAAATAATCTCAGTATATTTTCCTCTTTTTCATGAAAAATTCATAATATATTTTTAAAAGCTATTTTACACAATGTTTCAAAGAGAGGCTGTGCTCAGGTCAGCCCTATTTCTCTTGCATGCAATCGTTTGATAATCATCTGCTACAAATGCTTCACAGCATATGGTATTCCCAAAAATGTTGTTTCAGATCCAATAAAGAAAGCCACTTGCTGTTCTCGAAATGCCATTCCAGACAAAGCAACTCCAACTCAGCAGTTCATAAGGCATCAAAGACTGATTATTTGCAAAAAATCACTAGGAGTTAGTATTTATTTCTTTGCCTGAAATCCTTGTGAAAGTTGGACCAGTATTATCCCAGTTTGCAGAAGGACTGCACTGAGATGATTTTGAGGGCTATGCATCTTCCCTTACTAGGAATGTCAATGGATCCCAGGACAAGTACTGGGACTAGTCACTTTTATGCTTTAATTCCTGTTCTGATACCTCTGGGATTCTTCAGTAATCAAATACTTTTTTGACTGGAGGGACACTGGGTATCTATTCTAATTTTGTGTTTCAAACGTGAGACGTTTGTCCATTTTACGATGTGCAGAAGATTGCACAGATTCCTGCTGTATTTAGAGAAAGGACTATAACATCTGTTCGTGTTGTGAAGTCCAACAACTGAAGTGACTACCAAATGATGAGCTAAGCTCTACAGTTTCCACAAGTCATTCGTTTCCAGTAAGCATCCTCATCTTTGTGGCACTTATTTTTTCAGGAAAGGGGATCTTCTCACTGGCTTTCTTCAGAAATCTAGGTTTTGACAATGTGAGAGGCAGTTTGAAAGCTTAAACAGATTTTTCCTTGTTTATCTTATGTTTAAGTAAACTTGGATTTAAAACCACAACCCAGTCAGATCGTTACTCTCCAGTGAGTTATATTCCCATGGAAGCAGCTATTTTTACGTGAGTCAGAAACACAAACTACTGTTTTGTTTCATGCATGCTATTTTTCAATCAATGTTTCACATCAGAAAATTCTGCCAACTTGACAAGAGGAAGGAAGGTGTGGGATATTCAGAAGACAACTAGAGCATCCAGATGCCAAGTTTCCATTGATTTTAATGGAAATTGGCACCCTCACCCTTCAGGCATGTTTGAACACTTTGTCTTTACAACACACACTGCAGACATCTTGTGGGTTATTTTTCTTAAATCAGAACAATTTTGTTATTTCTCCCTTTACTGATGTCACTTAGAAAGCAAAGAATATCTTTGTTCAGACTGTAAAGATAAAATTGCTCAGAGAAGCATACTTATTGGAAATTGTTGTGATCATAAGCTTTTGAAAAAATATGGATGTTTCCTAGACATATTTTCCTTGCTTTGGAAGTGTCTTTATTCTTGGAGCAGAAGATGACAGACCTGTAAAAGCACTCCAGGCTAACCCACTGTCATCTCATTCACGTGTTACCACACGGCAAATGAGCTCTGTACTCTTCACAATGGAAGAGTTCAATTTAGAGCAGGATCCACTGCTATCCCAGATCCCAAACTTGTATCTCATCTTTTCTCTTTTCAGTATTTATCTTTTTTCACTGATAAAAAATTTTTCTCTGGGCAAGTTTAACTGGTTGAAGTTAACATTATCGAAATAAAAAATTTTGGTTGTGATTAATCAATTTTTTTTAGAGATATAAAAATACCACAGCAATTCACGTCACTGATGAAGTTTCTTAGAAACTCCTACATGGCTCATAAATAAAGGAGGGAGTATATTAGGGGCAGTAAAACTTGCTCAGCTAACATAGAGACATAGAGGTGCCCATGATAAACATGCATTGCAGTGGGCTTGCTCCTTCCTTGGATCTTTTGCAGGGGAGTATGAGTCCTCTGGATGGAAAATGAAGTGTGGAATGGGCCTTCTACCAACCAAAATGAACCTTTACTCATGCCTGGATTTAAGGGCAGAGGCTCTGGTTTTGCTCTGTTTTAGGCAAGTGTACCATGTAGGTCAGATCTTACAAAGGCTGAAGTAAAAGCCTGGAAAGCTACCAATAAAACGAACTGAACTTTTCTCAGATTGATGCTGCTGGCCTGACCTACTCAATTCACAGCTCTTCTTTGCCTCTCAGTCTGATTTCAATATTGCACCTTGAAGGACCAAATTTAGTGTTTCCGGTCACTGCATCCCCACATTTCAATAAACACTTTGGATGAATATTGGAACTCTGGTTTTCCTACCATAAATGTCTCTTAGCTCATTACCAGTGATTACACAACATATTGTTCTGCTGAGTCAGTGTACTTATTGGAAACATTTGAACGTCTCTTTCAAGATGACACATGCAAGATGGGGACATTTTCACCTCACAGATTTAAGAGAGAAAAAAGCTTCATCAGCCAGAACCCTGTGCAACAGAAGCATTGCCCAGCTGGCCATTTGGCTATCAGTCTTCATTCAGTTAAAACTCTTGGCCACACCTGGGACCTTAGAAATAAAGCTGTATACATTCTTTTGATTCAGTGAAAACTTCTATCAAGCACTCAATTACACCATAGCCACGTTCCTTCTTGCTACCTCATGCATGTTCCCGTATAAGGTCAGCCTGACACTCACATGCTTCAGACATGAAAATGTCTTACACTCTTTCTAATCTTTTTTACCACGTGTCACTGGTCATTGTGTTAATTCTCCATTGGCATCTGCAACTTTCATCAAATACCCTTAAGAAGAGATTGTGACAAACCAGAAGACCAGTGGCTGGGTGAAGCTGTCTGCACAGTGTTACCAATTTACTGGCTACAGTTGCAGCTCAAGTCCAATGGATGTTGGGTTGGGCCCATGTTCCAGTTAAGAATGGAAAGTGCATGGAATGATTCCCCTTGATTTGAAAGTGAACTTTCAATCAAGCCCATTAACCACAAAATAAATTGTTCCTTTTGTACAGGCACAACAAGGACTTATAGGTTGCTTGGCTGGTTGGTTTCTTATGTCTCATATTTCTTATGTTCAATCTTAATGAGGTTTTCTAATACTGCAGGCATGAAAACATTGCTTCAAAACATTTCTAGTGCTGAAAATGTATCCTTCCATAGAAAGATTACATTATATGGGTCCACATTGCTTGTTTTAAAAAGATCTATAAGGCATACTGCCTAAGACTTAGGAGTATCTGCAAGAGACACCAATGCGCAGATCTTCCAGTTGCCATCCTCCTTTGTTCACAGTTATTTCCTTCTAACTATACGAGCCTAAATATCAACTATTCTTATCAAACAATGAGAAATAGACCTGTAAAAATTGGAGAGGAAAACCTGTTTTCCTGCAGATGCTGATCCACGCCTTTTACCTGCAATTCAGAAGCAAAATAAACTGCTCGGTGTGTTTTCTCCTTTTTGTTTGCTCAGATGATGCACTCCCTCCACTTGTATCAAAACCATTTAAACCCTTCAAATGGCCTCTGACTGTCCTTGACCAATTCTTTGTGCCAGAATAAGTGTTATACACTAAGTGTAACTAATGAGCACCTCAGAAAAAATTCAATGGCTTTGAAACTGAGCTTGAAAGAAGGCTAGCTAATTGCAGAATTAAAAGGAAATAAAAAATAAAAAATCACACTACCTGAATGAGTCCATGCTCCTGGGCACTGCAAGATTCTCATGGTATCCTTTACGTTGATGACATTGTATGTAATGTCTGTTTATCAGCAAACTTATGAGAAGGGCAGGAGCAGTAGGGTTCAGGATGCGTTCTTTAGTAGAAAGCAAAATAGTACATTGAAACTGATTTCTGGTAGGCTGCAAGAGGATGAAGCAGATGGGTTAAAAGATGCGGAGACAGAAATAAACTGATGAGAAAGTACAAATTAAGATCCCTGCAAATAATCTCCTTGATCAAAATGATAACAAACTTGCTTTCAATATGACCTTTCTCTCCTCTCCCTGTACT
This sequence comes from Ifrita kowaldi, assembly GCA_013398055.1. NCBI lineage: Eukaryota > Metazoa > Chordata > Aves > Passeriformes > Cinclosomatidae > Ifrita > Ifrita kowaldi. The sequence continues at coordinate 110,265 of VZRS01009544.1, forward strand.
GAAACTTCATTGTTCTTTTTCTCCCCAGAGCATAATTCTCCTGGAGAAGTCTAAACTCAGCAAATGAGAATGTTCCCTGACTGCCAGGCGTGGGTGAGCACTTGAGCAGTGCCCTGGATGGATGCATGTCAGAGAGCAATGTGGGCGTAGAGCATCCACCCTGTACATGCCAGATTCTGCTAGAAACAAGTTCATAACAAGGGGCTTGCAATGCACTGCTACAAGTCTGCCAGGTGGGATAAGAAGGAATTGCAGACAACACTGTATTTTGCCCAGAATAAGAGAATAAGACTGAAATTAAAGTAGGAATCTTTGTAATGAGGTACTATATTGTCGAAGGTGAGAAATTATGTTGAGTAATCAATTGGTTGAGTAATTCCTCATTTTATTGTTTGTTGACTGCTTTTTTAGTCCTCTGGTGAAAACACTGAATAAAAGGACAGCAATTTGTGAGAAACTAAAATGCAAAGAGATTGTGGCCTAGGAACAGTCACTGAATGAGGGGCAGATCCGGCTGGTGATTGCTGTCATGGCTTCACTGAACTTCCCGGAGGTATCACAGCATTATATGAGGAGTGGCTCAAAGCATTAATTAAATGAGAGAAAAAAAAGTCTAGCATTTATTGGTAATAGAGTAATCTTATAGAAAAGTGTAAATCCAGTGCAATGGTGACTAACAATAAAATTAATAAAGGTGAGAATTTTAAAGTGTCTGATTTATTAACATAATGATGACAACTGTTACCCTCTATGGAAAGTAAGACTTGTGAGATAAAATATCCTGAATCAAAATGGACATAGAAAGGTAATGTCTATCTGTAGCATAAGCAGGCTGAAAGTGAATGGGAAATTAAAGTGAAGAAGTTGCACATGTCAGAATGACAGAAGACTGATGCAAAGGCATATGCAGAAGTTAGAAATATGCACAGAAAAAATTTTATTTATTCCCCATTCTACACGAGCACAATGTGAAAAATATACAATTAAGTAAAGGAGAAATGCATTAAATACCTCATTCCAACTCACTATGCTTTTTCTTGCTCTTACAGCTGCCCCAAATACTGTTCCTCAGCCTGTTTTCAATCAGATCTAAGTCAGTTTGAATTGGAAATGAAATGTAAAAAGATATAGAACTGTTTCTACAAATATTCAACCTCAGACACAGGCAAATACTGAGTTTATTCTCTGAATTCAAAATTCTGTTTTTAAACTAGGAAGTGCCATCAGCTGTGTCACTTCTTTGTATTTTGTTCATTTCTCAGAGTTTTTGCTTTCTGGAAGTTAAAAACAGGTAGTGCTTCTGACTATTTTATTTTCCTTGTTCAAGACATTTCCCAGAAGATATGTCTCTTCAGTGTAATCCCTGGCTTGCACTCTGTCTTCCCTCTCAAAAGCTAACACAGCAGGCCCTACACCCCTTCCGTGTCTGGCCAGGGACTAAAAAGAAAAACAGCTTCTCTGAAACTAATGGCTTCTGATTTACTCAAATGATTTCCACAATCAGAGAAAACTTTTAAAATAAATCGTACTACATACATCAGCATACCCTAAACATTTTCTTCCCTTAAAAGTTAGGACGGGGTCCATTCAAAATTTCTGTCCCTCACTAGACAGCAAAGTACTTACAGACACACTGCAGTTTCCACTTCTGCTAGCATCTTCCTCTCAAAGGTTAGTATACATAGCTAAGATTAAGATTTTTTTTTCTTATCTCAACATTCTGAACTGTATCAAAAAGTTTCTGGGCTTCACTTGGAAGTTAAGCCACCATGACTCACCCAGAGAAGTCACGGATCCCTGGAAATGTTGAAGGCCAGGTTTGAGATGGGGCTTTGAGCAACCTGGTCTAGTGGAAGGTGTCCTGCCATGACAGGGGGGTTGGAACTAGATGATCTTTAAGGTCCCTTCCAACCCAAGCCATTCTATGATTCTATAATAATTCTATGGCTTCAGGGCATACCCCCTCAAGCATTTTCTGGATATGCCTCATGTGTATAGCGTGATGCTTTTCTGCTTATTTCACTAGAGATTATTATTAAAAGGCATATGAATATTCTTATTTTTCTGGAAAATAACATAAGTAGGCATACCTTAGAATGTCCACCTTTATAAACAATTCATCTATTTACAGAGAAAGTTACACTTTAAACCTGCAGTCTCATAATTTTTGCTTCTGCAGGCCTGAACTTTGTAAAGATATAGCCACATATTTAACACCAGCAATTAGGAGTCAGAATGCATTATAACATACTTACTTCCACATCATTTTAAAAAATAGTGAAAATATTAAAACACTTTCCAAGGTTTTTGTTGTACGCTACATGCTACTTGGAAATAAAGCTATTAAACTTCTGTTGGCTCTGAGGGAAACCACAGAAAACGGGTCCAGGTGCCACTGCGGTATCGTGCAGAGTTCCTTTTTTAAGACTTGTGCCAATTTTTAGTATTGAAGTTAGTTAGTGATTAGCAGTGGTAGTTAAGGGGACCTGAGAAATCCTCTTTAGCAAATAGATTTTTAAAAAAATCTCTCAGCCGAATCGCACAGCTCAAGGGCTCCTCTGCACAGACTAGAAAACACTGATCAACTCAGTCACAGATTCCATCTGATGAACTATGCTGAATTAACTACCAGAAATTTTGAAAAGTTGGATGAAGTCTATGGAGAAATGGTTCCTCTTTCCAAATAAGTTCCCCATATCCACCAATGTCTTGAATCCATTGAAAAGCACTCCAAATGCCAGATTGTTGACATCACTCCTCTGCCAAAATCTCATAAAGTGTTTTTGGCTTGATACAGAATCATATACACTAAGGAAGGCTTTGACGTAGAAAACGATTGCCTTGAAGTGCACTAAAAATACCAAAGTTCTTCAAACTGTCCTCATCTTGCAGCAACCTCACCTGAGAAGTGCTGCAGAAGTCCTAAATAAGAGGAGAGGGAAAAAAGTTAGGAAACCTGAAACATAAGAATAATTTCTTCCGTAAAAAATATTGCCTTGGAATCTCAGTCTAAGATCCAACTTTCTATAAATATACAGCATACAGAAACATGCACATGTTAAATATTAATTTGAATTCTTAGCAGAATTCTCATTAGAATCTATCAGTTCTATCCAAACTTTCCAGCTAAACATATTTGCATTTCCATAGCAAAGAGTTGCAAGAATTTCAGGAAGCGTGACATGTCACAAGAAGTTGTGGAAATGATGCAGACATCTTTTCCTCTGAAAAAATATATAAATTCACTGCCTCAGTGTGTCTTCTACAGCACCTTCAGCTTCCAATATGTGTATAAAAATTTAACAATATGTTGTAGTTCCCAAAGAATTTATGGAATTTTCTATATGAGAAGGCATAAGAGACATAGGATGAGAAGCAGTGTGCAGAGCTGACTAGTTCCTGATGAGAACTCCAATAATGTTTTGGAAGTGTATGTGCAGATGTGCTGTAAAAATCAAATAAAGCCTTAAAGATACTCTCACAGGGGTACAGTTTGACATACCACCAATCTGAACAAATGAATAACAGGAATGTAAAATTTAGAGTCTCTCATTCATTTGATCAACAGGCAAAAGTCAAAGGGTGTTTAACCAGGCAAGGTACTGAAAAGAATCCAAGTCTAAGATGGAAGAACCTTGAAAGAAGTACAGGGGGTCAGAACACCATGTTACATAAACACAGATCCTCCAAATTTACCAGCTCTCTAGATTTAGTCCAGTGTTTCATGGCAATATCAAAATTCTCCTTGTCTCAAGACAATAAAAGTATTTAAAACATTGCTTTCTGATTTTAACTGGTTTTATTTGTTAATTATGTAACTTAATACATGTAAAATTCTACTCTTAATTTTTTTCCAGTTTTGAATATCATTATGAGAGTAGTCGCAGACTAAGTCATAACAGTTAATGTTGTTTGTGAAACCTACTATGTATTTTTATTATTTATTTCCCACTTGTGTTTTATATAATGCTAAAATTTGAAATTGTCATTAAAGAGAGAAACTTTAAAAGATGACAGACATATTCCTTGAAAATCCGGAAGAAACCAGTAATTTCATTTTTAGACAGTAAAACTATCTAATAAATTCAGTAAATCCAGCATCAAGTATCAAAAGATCGGCATCTTTTATCGTAGTAGGGCCACAAAGAATTTTTGATCAGTTTAAAACCAATTGAGCAGCTGCTGTCTTCAGACTTTTATTCTGAATGTAACATGCACTCAGTTTTAATCCAGCTCAATATTTCAGAGAGATGAACAAACAAATGCCTTTTCTCTTTCTACCTGAGGATACCTTTTCATGTAATTTTTTTTGGTTGCCATATGAAAGTCTGATACTGTTTAAAGCATCACATGAACCAAAGTAACCAAAAATACTTTATGGTATCTGACAGCTAGATACTATTTCATTCCCATCATAACACAGTTTATGCTTACGTTTCTTTCTCTCCATACTGATGAAACTGTAGACAAATTAAGAATGGATTGGTGCAATATGTAACATAACTTTTTGATACAGGGAAAAGCATTCAGACAAATGTAGCACAAGTTCAGAAAAAGAAACAGAGACGTAATTACTGTAAAGCCACAGTGTTAGCAAAGGACATTGTCATGTAGATGCAAAATCAATTTGCAAGCCAAAAAAGTTTCAGCACAAATTTACCAAATGTTCCAATAAGCAGATTCAAGAGGCATGCCTAATGTTCTTGGAATTTAGCTTCCTGGAAATTTCCTCTTTCATTGCTCAGGCGTATTGCTTTTTGTCCATCTTCACAGAAATGTAAAAATGTTAATGCAGTCTCGCCTGACCCCTGGGCCCCCCGGTGGCCTGGTCAGGAGACAGCACTTGCGACCAAGGTGCAAGATTGGCAAAAGCCCAAAGTCTCTTTATAAAAGGCTCACCGCCGTGTTGCGGGTCGAGCTGGGGTAGATGTGAAGGAGAGGCGAAACGACGGAGACAAAGACACCGGAGAGGTCCTCTTGGGTGGAGAAACAGGAACAGGTTTATTGAGGCGAAGGTGTCGGGGTCCCAAAGAGGCGCAGAGAACTCAGGGCGTGGGGTTTTATACAGGGCTAAACCAAGGGGAGGAGATAGGGCGGAGAAACGATACGACCAATTACAGCATGATGGGTAGTGACAGGCAACCAATGGATACAGATGAGAGGAGGGACAGCAGCGTATAAACCAATTGGGAAACAGGAACAAGAGAAGTTTCTGGAACACAATACAAATTCAAACCTGAGAACATAAATATGCGCAGCTTAATTAACCAATGAACAAACAGAACAGGCGGAACCTTCTGGAACGGGGGAAGAGACAAATTGCAGGCAGGCACGCCCCAAAGGCGGAGATTTTAGATTGGCAGAGCAGGCAATGTGCTGTTGTCAAGGGTAGGCGTGTCATCTCCTGGGTCCGAACTGGAATCATCCATTCCATCATTATCGCGGGGGGGAAAACGAACCCAGGAGATCAATTCAGGGCCTTGCGGGGCCTGAGCCACCGCAACATGTTAAAAAGAAAAGATTTCTGCTAATTCATGTTACCAGGAAACAGAAAGAAATTTCCTATGCTAGACTTGCATATTTTTGGTCCATAGCGCAGTGTATAACATTGAGAATTGTGAGGACTTTTTGAAACCTGAGATACACTAATGGTATTGAATGGGTGCAAATGGCATAATAATTATGGACTTAATACTTCTCGCCACTTGTATGCAAGAATTCTTCTATATTAATGGCAATATTCCTTTAACCTAGAAAAAGTTTTTCCATGCAACAATTTCTCTATTCCTGGGTTGCCCAGCAGATCTGAGGAACTGAATTAGAAAAGGAAGACACCTATAATTAATACTTGTATTTGTAAAGATAAGGGAGGCTTTTGATACTTGTGCCTTTCTTCAGTCAGGTGGAGTTGACTACAAGAATGGCAAATGATTTTATGAGCTTCTGGCTACTCCAGGGACTGGGGAGACCTCATGAATCTGCAGGGTCTCAGGAAATATTCTGAGAACTGTTCATTGGCCAAGAGGGGAAATGAATGAGGAAACTTCATGATGCAAGCCTGTGAGGACCTCCTTTCCCTTGGCCTTCTCTGCACTTTCTCCCCAGGGAAGGGTGTTGATTTTGTCCCTGATTTAGGGCATAAGGGTTTGGCTCTCCAACAAGTGACTGAATATAACCTACATTCCTAAAGTTGGAACTGTATTGAAAAGGTGCCAAGTAGTCAGAAGAACACATCTGAAACAGACAGCTTCTTCATTTGCTATCTGCTTTCTCTCCCCAAAAAGGTTTCTTTGTAATATGTTCATCTGTGAAATCAAAGCTTTCTGCTCCTCAGACTTTAGAAACATCACATTGTTAGGTCATGTTTTAGTGAAGTGTCATCTAAAAAGGCACATGCAGGCTCTAAGCAAAAGTAAGACAAGTCTGATTCAAAAGCACTGGTATAACCACACTTTTGCTGAGCACTGAGGGGAATTCAAGTGTTAAGTACTCCCATAGCATCAGAGATACAGCTCTGTTGAGGGTGTGAATGGCCAGTGATCATGCCAAAGACTGCCTTAAGCCAGCAGAATATTAGTATGATTTATGTAATCACGCATACTTTAAACTTAGTTTAAAGTAAACCTGTCTAAAACTTACCCGGGATAGTACTCAATTGCAAGCAGTTTTTGAAGGGTCCTGAACTTCAGAAAAATATCTTTTAAAGTCTCTGTAAGGATTCTGGTGCATTCTGATATAATTTTCATGTTTTCAAAGAAAAATTTTAAATCCAAGAAAAGAACAAATGTTTCAGAAAATATGCTGGAAATATGTCCCCTTTCTAAACCGACCTTGTTTTTAGTAACATTTTCATGAATGAAGTAACAAATAATCTCACGAAAATATCTTCGCTGTCACACAAAAAGGGTTTCTCTGACATACCCCCATAAATTTTCTCTAAATTTAAAAATTTTGTTCAACTTTGCAAAGAGAACTTGTTCTGCCTAGAATAAGATTATAGAATAAGAATCAGAATAACAAAAAACCCTATTTTTTGCTCTCTGCTGAGCAATCTACTGTTTTTGAGAAGTTTTTCTCATTGGAAAATACTTCTAATGCTGCCCAAGGTCAAAAAGAGACTGCCATTAGCTGGGTGTTTTGTAGGCTGCGTGAAAGGGATCTGCAAGCTCGGTTTAGTTCCCAGACAACAAATGTCCAACACAGCTGTCATTAATCAGCATTCCTGCTGGCAGCCTCTGCAAAGAGGGCAAAGGGTAATGTACATGGAAGCTGACCTATTTTATGACTTTATTAGTAATTCTTCAGAACAGGCTGCTCAGTGTGAGGAAGTGAACACTGGTTCTTACCGCTGTTGCTGGGGCTGTAGGCTTCCTTTGGATGAATAAGCTTGGTTTCCAAAGCTCCCAGTCTGGCATCTTTCATACATGCTAAAACCCACTAAAAAAGAAATATTCGTACAAGTTGCACTGTTTGAAATAAAGCATATTAGCACTCATGCTGAGAAGGCTATATCTGTTAAGTTTCTTTCCAGAAAGCTGTTTGCTAATTAATTATTCCTGTTTCTTTTTCCAATAACATTGTCACGCAGATATGGAGATCTTCTGCCAGAACTAATTCTCATTCTGTTATTTAGCCATCTTTAATTTCTAACACTCTTAACCAAGCTAATTTTCCAGGCAACATTTATTGAGCTTGATGAGCACCAGGCAACATCTTTGTAGGCTAACCCATAATAAAGTACTACTTCCTATCTACAATACCACATATGCCCATTCATTTTCCGCATTCACTTTCCTGTAACAAGCAAAGTTTTCACTATCACTGATGACCTTGTTTATAGACAAAAAACTTGCTCCTACAACAAGCAGTTTGCTAGCTATGCCCCAACAGCATAACTTGTAGGGAAGGGTACAAGAGAGGGAAGAGATGTTAATTTTGGGGTTGTAAATACAGTTTGCAATCATGGTATTACAGAATATTGATCTTTGGTCTTATAAACTGAGCTAGCTTAATATGGAAAAAAGAGTATTATGGAAACTGAGGGAAATTAATTACAAAACATGGTGATGTAATTCCTTCCTTGCATAGTTGCACTTCAAACTGTGATGCCATTGTTTTGCTTATAATATAAATCCTAAACTGACCACAAACCACTACTTATTTACCATGCAGATACTGATATTGCTGTCTAGAAATAAAAATTAATTTATTGAATTACAAGAACTATAGCTTTTTGCTATATTTCTATCTGTTTGACAAACTTGAAGGACTCACATTCCTTGATCAGGAAGCATAAAAAGCAACGCAAAAGACTGACATTGTGCAAAAGAATGTTTCATGTTTTTTCTAATCCAATTTTCTCACTTTAAAAATACATTTTAAACTTAAAACAATTTGTTTCCATTTCCTTTTACAAATGTTTATTCCTGGCTTTATAAGCTTTAATTTTATAAGAATCTTTTGCCTTAAATCAGCTTCTGAATTGGACATATTCATTTTCCTTTTGCTCACCAAGCAGACAAGTATAAAATGCTCCAAGTTTTTATAAAAAGCATTTTTTTCTGTTTATAGCATAGTTGTACAGCTTTTAACATTCATGTATGCTTTGGGCCATCAAGACTTTTTTCATTGCTCTAAATGTACTTGTTTATTTACCCTTCAAATAGTTTGACATTTGATGTGTTGAATTTTCTCTATGGAAAAACATTAAAGGGAAATTATTCACAGTACATTGCTCCTGCATATTTTTCCCTCATAAAGCAGATTTTCATACATAGCAGACCTCTTGACAAGATGAGGTCCATTAAGTGCAGCACACACATCTTTTTAACCATTTTCATACCACATGGCAATATTCAAGGGCAGAGTAACTGATCACTGGTCACCTAATCTAATCTCTCATAAATTTGTCGTTTAGGACTGTTTTATTTGAATGCCACGTAAGCACATATTTTTGACTTACAATGAATCACCAGTCAGGACAACATATCAAACCATCTGAAATAAGCTTGATAACCTTTTCCATCTGTAATGAATGAGTGACATATATGGCAAATCACAGCGCTCGTGATTTTTTCTCCTTGATAAACACAGAAGTTTTAGAACTATTTTATCAGGTTGCATGAAAGTTGTGCAAACAACCAAACAAAAAGTGAGCAATGGCTTTATTGTATGAATAGACATGAAGGAACCAAACATCACACATAAACACTCTCAACCCAAAATGAGTTATGTGTGTGTCCACTATAAGGCCTTACGTGTTACAAATTGCTCATCTTTCCCATAATGTGTCTATTAAGAAAGGTTCACAAATGTATCATTCAGCTGGATGCTCATCATATCACTGAACATTTGTGTACATGATCCCCATCTTTCTGTCTCTGTGTCTCACTTTTTCCTTCAAAGTTTAGAGGTTATGTAGACCTCCATGGCAATATCGAGTTGCCATAATAGCAGATAAATATTTCACAGGAGACAGTGAGACTACTAGAGAGGAAAAGGGATGGCACCAACATTTTCAAAGAATAAATTCCATGTACCCCATCTAAATCTGTCACTTACTCTTCATATTGGAATTGCTTGAGGTTTTTTCTTATATTTTTCTCAGGCTTTCTGGTTGCTTTAGTTTCACTGGTTGCAGCTTCAGCAGCATGTTTTCATCACATCCATACTTCTGCTCCAAATACGGTGTTCAAGGAAGAAAACGGGCTCTAACCTGTTCTCTCAAATTAGTGTTTTCCAGGGATGATCAATGCAAAATCTTTTCCCATTGCAGAGGTGCAGAGCAGGACCCTCTTCCTTTCTATTGTTAATATACCGACAGAAATATACTTATTCCTATTGCACTCAATACCTGTCACTTTCTTTTGATGACCAGAGTTATCCAGTATTTTAAATGCATAATCATTGACATCTTCTTAACAATTTAACCTATATTTGAAGCTATCAAAGGTCTTGTCTACACAATAAGTTTCACAGCCTAGTCTGCAGTATCATTTGAAATAGTTTTACTCATATCCATGTACTTGCAAGCAAGACTCAGATTCCTCCTGCATATCTTTCCAATTCTTGCATATGATAAATCACTCTCTGGTGAAGTTGATTTCTCCTCAGTGCTTGAAGATAACAATTAGACATTAATCTATCTAGATATTTCTATTAACTCACAAAAGCAAGACAGGATGAACTCAAACATCTTATTGGTTTGAGACCAGATTATTTCCATTGAATTTACATCAGCTTCTAAAATTAATTTTGGACTCATAACCAAAGGGTTTGTACCAGATTTGTAAAAACACTATTAAAAAATAATGCACATTGCTGTTGCTTTACAGATCAACAAACCCAACCTGAAAATAATTCTTGCCACATTTAAGAGAAAAAAAAATGAAGGAATAAGGACAAAGTTATTTCTGTCATTCTGTCACAACACATTGATTGTACTCTAACATCAGCAATTTGAATACTACAGTAGAAAACCCAAGTCTTTTTCTAAGGTGCTGAAATATGTCCTCACTGAAAGAACAATACATGATTTGACAAAATAGACATCGGCCTATTTTCAACATCATTCTCATTTAAAAGCAAATCTACCCCACTCTTTTTAAATAATAGGTTTTTTACGGTTCAGGTTATAGAGGAAAATATCCAAGTCTCACATTGATATTACCAGAGCTGATGAAAAGACTGATGGTAGGACCATATGAACTTGAGAGTCACCAGCAGTGAAGTTATCCCACCTGCATAGGTCAGTGGACCAGTTAAGCCAAGATGAATTTTACGAATTTTATAAATTTTATGAAAAGGAAGTCATAAGATTCTTCACCTCCATGAGAATTCAGACAGTAATTCAACATCTTGTTACAAATGAGTAGTTACTTAACATCATAACACTGAAGATTGATGGTGATCCAGCTCATTCAAAACCCCACAGGCAGGTAGAGCGTGGCACCATGATCTGAATGCACTTTGGTGAGGACTAATAATACAGTTCTTATTTTGGGTTTAGGAGCAAAACATCCATATGACTTACTGGAAACAGAATGAAATAGGTAATACAGTGAAATAAGTGGAAATTAGACACATTAATTTCCTGCAATTTATAGTAATAACTTGCACGTATGCCACTCAGACTACATTTCTGTCAGATCTCATAAGTTCAGAAGGGTTGGGTCTGGCTAGCAACAGAACCAGAAATCTCAAAGGAATATCATACATACAGCTTGAAGCGATGCTGACAAGTCAGACAATGATTCCCTTCCCTTTGGCTCTACAATGACACAAGCTCTCTCAGTGTGAAATGTGCCATCATGCTGAGTTGGTAACATCTGAAGGAAAGAGATTCAAATAAGTAATTTCTGTTTTCTTGGCTCAGTTTCAACTGGATATAAGATTTTTCTTCACATCCTGCTCTCTGAAGAACTCCTGCAAAGTGCTGGAATATATTCTGAAGGGCTTGCAGTGCTTCATCCCAGAGGTGGCTTGAACGTCTGCAAGCACTCTGCGTTTGGTAGATTGCCTACATTTTCACAAAAATGAACCAGATAAAACTGCACACCATTTTACTGATACAATTTTATACTGAGTCCAGACATGAATATTTGCTATCAAATTAGTTACCTACACAGTGTTCCTTCAACAATTACATTATTCACATTTAATTTTTTCTCCACTGCTACCTTAGCAAAATTTGTTTGATACACATACTCTTTTGTGCTATAACCTATCTATTGGTCACAAAATTCCTTAAAAAATACGGCTGTGCTTTGAAGGACAGGATCTCCTTTTCTGTAGATAAATGTAAATCATAAGGTTTCTGGTGGGCAGGCCATAAATTTAAAACATCATACTATGCTTCACATTTCCATATCAAAAAAAGTCAACCATATCCTACAGAACTGTAACAGAATATTTTATAAAAAGGACCTTTTTTAAATTCAATAAGAAGGAAGCAGACTACATCAGAAAGGTAAGAGCAAGTACACAAAGAGCCAGAACTGGTATATAGTATCTTTTTGTCCTTCACAAAATTGCTACATCAGAACTATTGTTTCAGGTCTCAGTGGTGTTTCAGCAGAATGGCTACCTTGCACTCGCATCTGGCACAGGTATTTGTCCAGTTGGAATATTATGGACAGTTGGATATCCACATTGTTGTGTTTTAACCCCTATGGACAGCTAAACCACACATAATGGCTCACTTACTCCCTCTTCAATAGGGTGGGGGAGAGAATAGAAAGGTAAATAAAAGTATGAAAACTTGTGGTTTGAGATAAAGACAGTTTGATAAAGAAAAAGTAGCACACGAAAGCAAAGCAAAATAAGGACTTAATTCACTACTTCCCATGGGCAGGCAGGGGTTCATCTCCAGGAGAGCAGGGCCCCACCGCTTGTGACAGTTGCTTGGGAAGACAAATGTCAGAACTCCAAATACCCCCTTTCCTCCTCATCCCCTTCCTGAGCTTTTATTGTTGAACATGACATCATATGGTATGGAATATCCCTTTGGTCAGTTGGTGTGGCCCCTCACAACTGTTTGTTGACCCCAGCCTACCCACTGGTGGGTGTGGTGAGAAGCAGGAAAGTCCTCTGTGTAAGCCCTGCTCAGCGATAATGAAAACATCTATATCATCAACACTGTTTCCAGCACAAATTGGCAACATAGCCCAGTACCAGCTATTGTGTAGAAAATTATCTCAGCCAAAATCAGTACACACGTTTAAGGAAAGATGTTGATATGCAAAAGTATTCAGGGAAAAGCCAGAAAGCTCCCTGCAGGATTGGAAACAGCATTTAACAATTAAAAATTTGAAGAGACCAATATAAATATTTCAGAAGAAAGTTAGCATCCCAGCTACAGCCATAAAAGTATTGACATGGAACAACAGTTTTCAACACAGAATTATTTGTCAGAGAAATCTGCAGCACCAGAACACTCCTTGGATGGTAAAGTTGGACAAATTCAGCTTAGGGAAGAATTGAAGGCTTGTTTGGTGGTGATTTTTCCTTTGAAACTAATTTATCAGAGTAATATTTTGCTAATGATTATAAGAACCCTTGTGAAGAAGATATGCTATAACTCTGAGAGCCATGCTCTAGTTCAAAGTAGGGAAGGCCTATGGCTTACGTGATATTGGAGGTCAAATTAAATTATCAAAGTGATCCCTTCTGGCATTCTGGAAATGGCATCTTAGATTAAGTCTTTCTACAGCTGATGTTTCAAAAGTGTCTAATATAAACTTTAAGAAGAAAACAAGAAAATCTAACTAAATCTAACTAATCTAAAATTGTAACTTTACAATCCAGAGCCAAAGAACACCTCTGTGACTTTCCAATGTTTTGTTCTCGAGCCAGAGGCAGACATGAACACCAGCACAACACATATTTTTAGGAGTTTATTTATTTATTAGTGTGTGATAATCTAAAAAGACCTTCATGTAGACACTATTACCTATCAGGAAATCAACCGTATTTCTACTTATTTTGAAAGGAATTCAAAACAGCAACCACAAGTTACAATGCCAAACCAGATCTTTTTGAGAAAGCCTATTTTCAGCCTATTTTTGCAGACAGATTTGTCTATCATTTCCTTTATGATGGTAACCCAAGACGGAAAGAAAACAGAAAGGAAATAACATGTTCTAAATGTAATAACAAAAGCCATGTTCCACTTTTCTCATTTGCTTAGTCTGCACGGTAAAACCAAAAGGGATATGATGCTTCCAAAGCCATTATATTCTGTACTGGAGGTTTATATCTAAAACATGCAGCTTTTTATAACAGAAGTGACAGCAGTAAAAATGGACAATTAAATAATAGTTTAAGTGCCCTTATTTTTAAAGTGGTATAAGTTATATTCCATCTCAAGACATAAATACAATCCCAAACCTATCTCTGAACCAAAGAATATTCAGTGGTAGCTTCTTTTCTATGATTAACCTTAAAGATGTGAGTCTGAACTCCAGACCTTCTACATGTAGGTGTCTAAATGCACATTAGAGATGTCCCAGGACTCTAGAAATTCCCGAAATGCTGAGGTTACTGTCTGATATCCGGCTGCTCCACATCTCTCATAGATTTGCATCTGGCATCGTGAACATATCAGACATGCATAGCTCACATGGGTTCTAGCAGGCAGGCTGGATGGACTCAGTTGTATGGGTCCTCTATCTTATCTCACAACATCAGATGGACGACTTAAACAGGAAAAGGCTTTGGGTTTTGTGTAGCTGAACTAGACACAGATGTTTCCTCTAAAATGATCTGAATCAGCTGATGCTTGAATCCCAGCAAATACGGAATTTGTATCTTCTTGAGTACCTGAATCTCAAAAGGATGAAAGAAATTCCAGAATGCAGTGTTTCCTGCATAATTTATAAGTTCAGGACACAATGATTCACAAAGTTTATTTGATTTCAATAAAATTCTGACTGGAACCAGTTCAAATTCAGATTAAATTCTTATCAATTTTCTATCATCAGGCTACACTTCAAGGATCCATCATGCACTCTCACAGCACAAGTTGAGGAGCCTCCTGTTTGGACAAGAGTGTTGATATCTTCTGCTTTCATGAAAAAAATCAAACTGAAACCAAGCTTAAAATTATGGAACACCCTTCAGGGAACACAATTACCTTTCCCCATGCAGTTCTCCTCACCACCCTGTATGAATGTGATCCAGTAACAGATAGAGCATGTGTGAATTCTGCTATTTACTGTCCATCTTGGGTTACAGTTGTAAAATAAATGATAGACAAATCTGTCTGCAAAAGTAGGCTGGAAATAGGGTTTCTCAAGGGATTTCTAACATCTTTGGCTTCCCTTCAGGCTGGAAATACCACAAAAGCAAGCTTTTCATGCTGTTTGTATTTCAGCACATGTGTTTTTATGGCCTGCCGAAACCAGGAAGTTTAGAGCACATACAAATGAAAAATCACCTCAAGAAAGCTAAGCAAAGAGTCAGCAGTCCAAGTTTAAAGAAATATTCAATTACATTGTTATTTTAGCTTATGTGCTCGCTTGCCCCTAACTGTTGAAACAGTTGTTTTAAACCTCTGTTAAATAAGTATGTAAAGGCATAGTACAGAAATGAAGGTGTCAAAATAATTCTCATATTCTATTTTTCATTAATGTTTGATAGGTCACCTTCACCTTCTATTTACAGTTGGCAGAAGTTAACAGAAATAATGGATGGCACTCCTAAATCAGTGATGGGATCAACAGCAGAGATGGTATTAAAGCCCAGAGGGCTTTTTTTCTCTAAACCATATCCATTGCCCTACTAATCCTTAACTATATTCTTTTTGCTATCAGTCATTATTCAGCTTCTCTTCTGTCATATTCTCTTTCCCCTTCATTTTCTACTCACATTTTTCAGTAGGAAAAAGTTTCCCAAGGATTGTAATGTAAACAAAATTGTACAAAGGAGCAAAAGTCCTTTAAGGAAATCTTACACTCTTATAAGATGCCTGGCATGATAAAAAGTTCATTTTACAAATATCTCCAAGCATTTAATAGAGCTTTTCATTGGCACAGATATATAGAAAGTTTAACCATATATATGAGTGCCTATTATCTTCTAATTGAGATAATTGCTTAGAAAATTCTGCATTTTTGTATTTTAGGTTGCTTGTAGGAAGATCTATGCAGTATACAAAACAGTCATTTGTATTAATAGATGTAGGAAAGGGCCTCAGAAGAGAAAACTTGAAAGGAGCAAAGTTTCTTTGGTAAATTTGTACCATTTGTAATGATACTTATGGTTTCTTATTAAAGAATTTCGTTGCATTTTTCAGCCACGCATGATCACCTTTGGAACAAGATTTTACAGAGCAGAGGACCCCCAAAACCTTTGATAACTCCTTTTTTAGGTGTATTGTCTAGCAGTTTTAAGCATGGCCAAAAGGCCTTTAAGACATTACAGTGGCTGAATGAGCTCTTCTCCCATGACAAGATGTGCCGGAGCTCACAGTCTTCTGAGCCTTGGATTATGATTTCTCAGCGATGAGCACCACACCACAATCAGGAACAACCACCCCAACCTTGGCTCCTCCCAGGGCTAGATTTATAGGGCTTGTGCCCGCCCTGCAGCTACAGCTGTTTGTAGGAGGTTAACGAGCACTTTAGGTTGAGGTGGCCTGAACTCTATTTGAATAACAATTGAGTCCAGGTGTTGAGTCCAGTCCTGAGTGAGAGCTTGGCTAGTGCACACCATCAGGGTTTAAATACATATTACTAAAATAAGAAGCCAAAAGATACAAGCCAAATCAATTCTTCTTCTGTTTTCCCTTGAATAATAGAGAACACACAAATTCTTTTACACTTTCTTTAAAAAAGTAAGTATTCTAAAATGCCAGCAGTTATTTCTGTCCACTTTGTTCTAGCTATGCCGGATGCCACAAGGAAAGCTTTTACCTCCATTTTGAAGACCAATGTCATCTGCAGTCTGTTAGATGTGCTTAATCACAAAACAATCCAACTTTCTCAGTGAAGGAATCTTTAAATATAAACTTCTGTGTTAATTTTATGGATATTTTTACTGTTTATTGTCAGATTCACTTTCTCTAGCACTGTCAAAGGTATTTTTGAATGGAAATATATTCAAACACCTAAGCTTGGGTTTTGCCTGTACCTCACATAAAATATGGCTGACTGGCACCCAGAGATGAAATTCTGTCAAGCTGGAATATTCACCTATGCTAGAACCATAAATTGGGAAATTTTCTAATGCCAGAACAAAATATGCCTCCTTGGAATGCAGACAAATTCTACTATCTCATCCTGACTTCTTCCACCTAACAGGCATTTTGCAAGACACTGAAATATCAGCTTGATGTATGTGAATCAAAATATTACTCCTTTCATTGCCGTGTCAATCTGCAGCTGCTGTACTGTGAGGCTGAAGCTGTACTTTTGCAGGCACACTCTAATTTGCTTCAGGCATTGCAAGCTCTCTCTGTCACTGAAGAAATGTGACATATTCCAACTTTTGTGGGACAATTCTTGGTAGTTTTTACCCAGTGCATATGCAATTTATTCTGTTTGTGGGATCAGAAAGCCCAAAGGCCACAGAAATCTCCAAGGTCAGTGAAGGTTGACAGAGGATTGGAAAAAACTGGCAGAGGAGAAGGATATGTGCTATAGTTGAGATGGGGGTATTCTCCATGCCCTCCTCCAGGAATTCAGGGACAAACTGCTCCTCATTTTAACACAGCTGGTGGCAGTGTGTGGAGTTACAGTCCAGGAAGCAGCTCATAAATACTGGCTGAGGCATAACATTGTCAAATTGCATAAGTATCTGAGAAGCCACAGACATCTGAATTCATTAACAGTTCATTTCCAAGAGCAAAAAATTTGAGGTTTATTTTCAATGTTGTTTTGAAAAATGATAAACTTTCTGTTAGGAGAAAGACTATAAAACACAAATGTTTTAATTTGTACAGCACTAAATTTTGTACAGCGCTAAATGTCTAAGCCTTTATTTGTATCTTGCCTTCTTTCTCCAGTTTTCTCCAGCTCCCTTCCTTTCTTTCCATCCTTCTTCTCCCCCATAATTAGAAAGATAATGGATAGAAAAAATTAAAACAACAATGTTCATGGAATGATTCCTTTTCTGTTGAAGACAGAAGGGTACCATAATCATACCCACCGAATTAGCACAGTTTCAGCAAGTGTTTGAAGAGATTAACACAGACGATCTCTTAATGTTGTTTTAATGAAATATTCTGGATAAAAATTCACAGAATTTCTACTGTTTCAGGAGAAGAATTAGTGCTAGCTCCCCATAAAGTGTTGTAACAATAGGATAACTTAAAAGGTAAGGAATATTTAATCTCTCACGTAAAAATAAGTGAAATACAATCCGTTTACACAGACATCTTCCTCAGCTCTGTCTCCTTCCTGCTAAAAGTGCTGAAGAGGGTGGTTGTAAAGCAATACTGGGGTTCCTCAGCAGCAATGACCATTTTCTGATTTGGACTTAGATTTATGGACAAAATTACCTTATTTACAACAGTCACTGTTTTCATCATGATTAACAGTACTATTTTACTATTCCTGTTTTGAAACACATGGATTTAGAGGTAAACCTGCGGATGCCAAACAAGGTTAAAGGAACTGCTTTGAAGAAAGTCCTGTCTATCTTCACAAATGTTTTGGAGTTCAATACTTAGAAATGGTTGGTCTGTGCACAAAGAGCAACTTTCTCTCCCCTCTTTTTTGTGTAAATTCAGAAAGACAGGTTGGATATGCCTTCACTGGGTTGTATCCCTACCTCATTTTACCCACTGATGGTAGATAATTCATTTTTAGACAGAGAACGAGCATCATTAAGTTTGGTTTTATATCAGTGTTTCTGAAAGGGAATGTGCTTAGATATTAATATTTTGGAATTGAAGTTAGTGTAGGTGAAGCTGTACCAACAGCACACTAAAGGATTCTTATACTGGAGTGTGGGGGAGACACAACGAAGGAGCTGTGTTTTTTCTCAAGAATACCCTACATAGTTTACACCTGAATGCTTAAAGGTAACAACTTTCCTAGATTTACTGGACGTGAAGGAGCTAAAAGATCATAATTTAAATGGTGATGCTGTTGGATGGATGTTCTTTATGAGATAGTCTCTATTTTGGCATTTGTTTCTGAAACCCTCTCAACAGATGTACTAACTTTCCAGCTATGCTACAAATTCTTTTTGTTCTCATAGAATTTTCTCAAGGAAAAAAAAAAAGAAGGATTGTAAAAATCAGTTTTCATGTGAATTGATGCAGCAGGAAGATAAATTGTCTGTAATAGTCTCCACCTCTATCCCACCCTTCCTGGGAAGGATGAGTGCAGAGTAGGCCTAAGGAGCAGAAAAAGTTAGCGATTTGAATAAACAGTAATAAACTGGCATAAGAAAGCCTTGCAATTTGCATGTTGCTACGTGCCAAGTAGCAAGGCAAGTCTCTGCTTTTTAGTCTCTTCTCAAGAGAATGAAGCAGTCACAAGCAATTTGCCTTTCACACATGAAATTCAGTACTAATTTGCAACTTTAATTTACAAATTCTACACACCACTTTCAAGGTCTGTTCATTCAGTCTCCCCCCACACAGTGGACTTCACCCTGAATTTGCTTTCTTTTAATATTTTGATGCTTCTACTCTTCTTCCTCTTAAGAAAGCCAATTACAAAAACTATACTTTAACTGAAAAAGCTAATTTTTTTTTTTTAAGCTAGTTACTGCTTCTCATTTTCAACATTCTCTTCCTTGTCTGTTTCTAAACATTGGAAGGAATAGCCAATGAGAAACTTGCAAAGGTCAAAATATTAAAGAAAATAAATTGCATTTTTGAGAGTCAATGATTCATTCCAACTTGGCCTGCAAAATTGTAATATAAGTATATTAACACAAAAGGATTAGAATTTCCCTATAACCTTTCCCATGTACATGAAGAGGGAAAATGTGGATTTTTGGTGATATTAATATGGGAAGTAAAACAAAATAATATAAGTAACATAATATAAGAGTAGAGTATTAAATGAACCGATTCTTTTTGGTTCACCTGTAATATAAGTGAGACTGCTTCAAGCAGTGTCAATTAAGGCCTGAATAGGTAAATTGTATATTGCCTGAGGTTGAAAGCAAACTAGAATGGAAAACCTATCCCAAATCTTGATGTAATGAGACAGAATGCTCTCCAACACTTTGTTACTTTTCCACCTATAGGTCAGAGTAATGTCTAGGAGGTGAGCAAAAAGCTGAAAATTGCCAGTATAACTGTAGCTTTCTGATGTCCTTAGCTCAACTAGTCTTCTGTGCCAATTTCACATAGGCATAATACTTCTGTGGAACTTGTAATGAGTCTCTCCTCAATGACATTCATCATTTATATCAGTAGCTAAATGCACAGCTGTGTGCAATGACACATCCATCACCAAGTACCATATTTCTGGGTGAAACCAGGTCATGGCACTAGATTAGTTTTGCGCAGAACTTTGTGCTTTTCTACTGATTTAGCAATCATCTGAGCCTGGTTTGATACTTCAGGTTTTAGCAAGCTTTTTGGTCCCTCCTGAACTATCTGTAAAGAGTTTAAGAGGAAATACCTTGAGCAAGCCCAAGCAGCCAAAAACATAACCTTACATCTGCTGGTGATGCAACAGAGCAAAGCACAAACACTCCAGGAGGTTTCTGGAAAACATTGGTGACAACTTCCTGCACAGGTAGTGGAGGATCTGATGCCTTTTCCATGGTCCTAGAATTAAGAGCCAGACATGGTTAAGGGATAAAAGGGTTTTTTTACCTCAGTGTTTAATAAGGTTTCTAATGGTGCAACAGTTCGTCAAGGTGGAATACGCAGAAAGGCACACACACAGTATATCAAGTATACAATTTTACAGACCTTGCAAATTAGCATATCTGACAAAGATTCCCCAGTAAGAGGCTTAAATGAATGGCATGACATCTCTCTATTATAAAGTATTGCCCCCCAGATGGGCTTAATCCCAGTTTACAGAATATGTTCTAGAGGACGCCTTGGTTTCTCAAGATAGCGTAAGGCTTTTCAGCCTCCAACTGTGAGGCCTTTGAGATGTTTGGTCTTCTGGCCTAGCAGAATACCAGGACTATGCTGAAATATCAGGCTTAAAGAATTATAAGTATGAATGCTAAGAATACTGTGAATACATAAAGGTATAAAAAAATAAAACGCAAAAAATCATCGTGGCATCAGATCTTACAAGGAATGGTGTGCTGTTACTGTACTAACAGGGAAGGCCTCACTGGAGATGTGAATGTTGGGTGCAGCCTTGGCTGCAGTGACAATGAGATTGTGGAGTTCAGTATCGGACGAGGAGGGAGCAGAACAACAAGTAAGATGAAAACCATGGACTTCAGAGGGATCACTTTAGCCTCTTCAGGGATCTTCTTGGAAGAATCCAGCAGAAAGAGGCCCCGCAGGGAAGAGGGGTCCAAGATAGCTGGTTGATATTCACAGATCACTTCCTCCAGGCTCATGAAAGATGCATCTGGATGAGCAAAAAATCAAGCAAAGAGAGCAAGAGACCTTCGTGGATGAAGAAAGAATTCCTGTCTTTACTGCAGTGTAAGCAGGAAATACACAGGAGATGGAAACAGAGTCAGGCCACTTGGAATGAATATAGAGAGGTTGTCAGAGTAAGCAGAAATGAGACAAGGAAGGCCAAGGTCCATTTGGAATTAAAACTGGCCAAAGACATCGAGGACAACAAGAAAGGCTTCTTCAAATACATCAATAACAAGGAAAACTAAGGATAATGTGGCCCTGTTATGTGGAGGGGGCACCCTGGCAACAGAGGATGCAGAGAAGGCAGAGTTATTGAATGCCCTCTTTGCACTGGTCTTCACTGACAAGACCAGCCCTTGGGAATATCTGACCCAGGAGACCATGGTAAACGAGCGTTGGAAGAAAGGCTTCCCCTTGGTCAAGGAGAATTAGTTTAGAGGACACTTAGGCAAACTTGACATCCACAAGTCCACGGGCCCTGATGAGCACATGAGCATCTACCAGTGCTGAGAGACCTGGTGGACACCATAGCAAGACCACTCACAATCAATCATCTTTGAAAGGTCACAGAGATGAGGAGAGGTGCCTGAGGGTTGGAAGATGGCAAATGCCACCCTTGTCTCCAAAAGGACAACCTGAACAACGTTTGATCTCCAAAGTGATGTATCTGCTCTACATGTTCCTCTCTAGCGTAACCTGGCTCATTATAACCAGATCTAGTGGGTGATATCCCACTATGTCATGGCACTGTGTGAGGGATTGGAATTAAATGATCATTAAGATCTAATACAACTCAAGGCATTCTGTGATTCTATTAATGACACCATCTTTCTTCTCATGAGTCCTTTTGGCTGTTCCAACTGCAAAGGTCAAGATAAATGTCAACACTTTACCTGTTGGTTCATTTCCTCAGCTAAAGGCCCACTGCACTGCAATAAATACTTAGGGACAGGGTTTAGTAATGGACTTGGCAGCTGGACTCAATGATCTTAAAGGTTTTTTCCAATCTAAATAATTCTATAATTCTATAGATCCCCTGGGGCCATAGTAAGAAAAAAAAATCAAGACGATTAGAATGGAGTAATGAAGCTTTGAGGTATATAACTTTCCTTCTTAGAAAATAGAATAAAAGTGGAAATGTGTATCTCTGACAATTAAGGAATTTATTCTTAAATATAAACAATAGGCATATTTAAAATATGAAATTACAGTCCAATATTTTCAAGTCAAAAATTGTAGATGTTTGTTTGCTCTCAATAGAAATTCAGTGCGTTGTATCAAACAAAAAATCACAACCAACCTTCACAATAAAAACAAAAACAACTTGGGCAATCCAAAGTTTTGCATACTATTTTGTTTATTTAGTCTGTTACTATAGTTACCTTGGTTTCAGAAGAAGATGCCAGCTCAAATGGCGGAATGAACATCATTTGTCAAAAGTTCAATCAAAATATTGATACATTTAAAACATTTTTGGTTTTAGTTAAGGAATTTGGTGACACTCAATTTTGTCAGAAACACATTTTTTGACAAATTAGGATCTTTCAGACACCAAAGCTTCTTGAAAATGCCTTGGCTGACTGAATAGTCTATGAAGGCATAAAACCCAGTCCTTTTTAAGTTTGAGATAAAACTTTCCCATGCTGTCAGTATAGACTAACTTGAGCTTTCTCCTACTCCTGCCTTTTATAAGCAGTGATTTTAATTAGATATCCAATACTTTCTGTTCTTCTCTCTCACATAATGAGAAAAGAGCGAGCTGATAGCTGTTTTCTATTACTGGCTTCCATATGACATGCATGGCAAAGTATTCATGTTTTATACTTCCACTCAGGATAGTCCACCATTTTCCAGTTTCCTTAGTCCTATTTACATCACATACAACACAGATATGTTTTCATAATTTGATGAAAGTCTTTGGTTTTCTTCTGTCCTGAAATGACATAAATTATAAACAAATGATCTTACAAGCCCAGCTGTGTAGCTCTGCCTCATTTTCTATAAATAAATGTGTTTAGGCTTTTATATACTTTTTCTGAAACATTTTTAAGTGTTTTGATTAAATCTCTACAGTTGTGTGCTAAGAGCGTTTTTTCCTCACGCCATTCTCCTTTATTGATGATAACAAGTAGCTGCCTTTTCATGCAATATTTTCCATTAATTACCAAAAAGTCTAAATTTGAAAAAATAATGGATAATCATAGACAGGCTGCTGCACAAAAATATACAAAAAATGAAAAAAGGAAGTGAACAAACCTGTCTTTCGTATTGTTCCTTTTCTGCAGACTTAATAAAAAGCAGACATATTCCTAATTTAAAATAGAATACATTCCAAACCTGCCTACAATTTCGTAGAGGAGCTGTGTTCTTCTCAGGAAAATCAATAATTACAAAAAATGTGTTTGCAGTTATGAAATCACACAAAGATTTTTAATAGAGAAAAGCTATTAATATTATTTATTTATATTCACATTTAATATTATAAATAAAATGGGCTTAGTCTGACTTCCAGATTCCAGTCCAGTGAATCTAGCTGGTGCATGGTGGAAAAATCTCATTAGTCAACAGAAAAATAACACTTTGGTGTATTCCTTGCTGATATGTATGTACATCCTTTCCCCCTTGCTGTGCTTTCAGAGTTTTTGTGCTGAAGATCTCCTTTTAACCCTATCAGAGACTTGAGCTCCTCACTAGGCATTTCCTGAGATGTCCTGGAAGATCCATGGACTAGTGTGAAATCCATCATGATGAGTCTACTCAAGAAGTTTTCTGTTTCACCTCGCTGCCTACTGCCACACATACCCAAACATGGCACTCATGGGCTCCTCAGTACAGGAGAAACATGGAGCTCCTGGAGCAGGTCCAGTGGGTGAAAAAGATGATTTTCTCTCTTACAAGGAAAAGCTCTAGGAGCTGGGCCTGTTCAGTCTGGAGAAGAGATGACTGAGAGAGGAACTCATCAATGTCTATCAGTATCTGAAGGAAGGGTGCCAAGAGGATGTTTCTGAGCTCTTCTTGGTAGTGCCAAGCAATAGGACAAGAGGCAGTGGGGCAAAAACTGAGGCACAAGAAGTTCCACCTGAACCTGAGGAAGAACTTCATTACTGTGCAGGTGACCGAGCACTGGAACAGATTGCCCAGAGACACTGTGGAGTCTCCCTCACTGCAGATATTCAAGAACTGTCTGGACATATTAGGGATGACCCTAAGCAGGCAGGTTGGACCAGATGACCCACTGTGGTCCCTTCCAATCTTACCCATTCTGTTATTCTGTGATTATTGGTGCAGAAGAGAATCTTGGGATTGTACAAGTCTTATTATGGCATGTTTTATGGGAAGAACTAAGGATGTAGAAAGGGAAGGATCAAGGTAGTTTGTGGAGAAACAAACAAGGATGGAAAAATAAATAAGGGGCTTAAGGGGGGCAGTCACATGTAAACAGGACCTGGTCAGGACACTTGTCCAACCATGTGTTTGAACAGACATGTGGCTGATCACTGCAGCCTACTCTGTCTTATCAAACTCCTTATTTTCCTGGGTAGAAGGACTCAGTACTCTGCATGCATGCATGAGATTTGGGAGACAGCTACTGAAGCAGCCATAAGTCTGTGCTGGATACTGGAGAGACCAGAGGACCTCAGAGCTGGCTACTGCAGGGACCTAGGTATCCAAGCCAAGGACTGATGAAATGGTGTGTCTGAATTGTTTGGTTGAGAACCACCCATTTGCTTGAGTATGTCTATGTCTGAGGCAGCTGGGCCATGAGGTTCCAAGGGCCAGGACCTGGCTAAACTGAATCTGAGGCCAGTTATGCTCAAGACTGCTGCTATGTTTTATTACATGGTTTCTGTGCAATAGCAACTTTTCCTTCTATTTGCCATTGCATTTTTGCAATGTGTGAAAGATGTTCCACCCACAGTCTGACCGCTCTGCCATTGACAAAAATACTGCTAAAGCTATGACACAGAAAACTTGCTTCCTCAGGTGTTTTTCATATTCTTACATCTTAATGCCAGTTTTTACTTTTATGGAAATTTCTAAATTTATTAAAATAAAGTGGCCACTTTTCTTTCCTTTTCCTTAATCTGTATTAGAGTTGAATAAAATTTTGCTCTCCCAACAGGTATTTCTCAGTTGCACTGTACTTTTCTGCTCTGTACTCATTCTCCCTTCTCCCAGGCACTTTACTTTTCTAATAGCTGTGAATCAGAGGCTGCTACACACCTCCACTTAAAAGCTCTGTAAGGCTGGTTTTTTTGCTGTTGCATTCAATCCTCCAATCAACCTAATTCTTCATCACACCTCTTTTTTTTTTATCATCTGCCTAGTGCAACTTTCATCTGCTCTTCAGCTGTCACATGCACCCTACCAAATAGTTTTCCTAAAGTCAAATTGCCCGCAGTTAGTCATTTTTCTTGTAGCTATTTTGAGCTTAATCATATAGAGAACTGTTCCCCCAGCTTGCCAACCCCATCAATGAATGCAGTGTTCTCTTATGAACTGCACTTAGAGGTAAGCTATTCCTCAGAAGTTTCATCTAAGCGTGTCTTTCTATGGAGTTATTTTTTCCAAATCCTGACATCAAAATTGTCAAGTAACATGTCTAGAATTTGTTTTCTATGGGTTTCCTCAAATATTTCTTCTTTAGTACTTTGCAACGGCTTCAGGCTCTGCAAGGAGGAATTTTGTCAACTTTATTTACCAGTCTCATTCTTTGCACTGTTTCCAGTATTGAATTCCATAGGCTGACCACTTCTGGTGTCAGTCTGAGTATCAGGCATGCCACAATCGCCTGTCTTGTTCTAGACTGATGGCAGGAATGGGGACTCACAGAGGAAACAGTAAACTAAACAGAATCTGATTAAGACCCTTTTAAAGCATGTGTTAATCTCGGAAGTTCAGCTAAGCAAGGAACTATCTTAGATTTAACTCCTTCATTGTTTTTTAAAGGCATAGATCATTACTTACCTCACCCTTCATGACACTACACAAATAGTACATAGTTGACAGTTTGGACACATTTACCAGATAATTACAATCTAAATATTTATTCTCAAGCTGTACTCACTTTCCAGTACTGTTGAAAATGTCATGCTTTTTGATCTCTTTATGTGATGCAGTTAGGGAAAGGAAACTTCCACCTCTTGCATCGCAACGTACATGTTCCAATTATATTGTTTCATTTACATGAAATTTAAAGCTCCATAAACTGTGCGGACTTTCATGTTCTAGAAAGATAATTGCGAAATTGATTTTTATATGGCTAGAGGTTTTGAGTGATTAACAGACCACGACTATCTCCTTTCATGATCTTTCAAGAATATTTTACTGAAAATTCAAAAAACAATATATCTGTGTATTACAAGAGATTAATACTTTTATTTTCTTTTTGATTTCCTGGCTGTTTGAATTTTAATTGCACATGCTCCCATTTAAATTAAAAGTACTGTGATATCTCTGTGAGGAAAAAGTAGTTTTACACTTAGTTAACAGAGATGTAACTCAGACCCTAAAGCCATATAATTGCTGTCAGTTCAGTATTAAATGAAAACAAAAAAGAAAATATAGACAAAGAAATATAAATTTCCCTGATTTAAACCAATTTCCTTTTGATTAAAATTGCACATTTACTCTTGCCAAAACTCTACTGGAAAAGGAAAAATAAAAAAGGACTTGAAAATTTTGGACCTGGAACTGACATTTGCAGACATGAGCAAGACATAAGGAGGGATACACTTTTTTGCCAGTTTAGATAAACTTAAGGATTTTCACTGGAGAAATTACACAAGGAATTCTAGGACCTTTAGTAGGTCTGAGAAGGCATGAGTACACAACCAATCACACCTATCAGCTCACTTCAGTTAATATTCTCTCAGTAAGGATATTGCTCGCCTCCCTTTGGCCCTGTTCAAGCAATCTTTATTGTTCTAGTCTCCAGTTTCCATCTGGCAAGCTCTCCCTCATGAATAATCATTCCTTTTGTCATTCTATGACTGTGCTGAATTCAGTCTCCCTTATATTTTACCTTTACTTCAGTGCCTCCCCTTGCTGCCCTCAGTTTCTTTCACCCTCACCTTTCTGTACTATGTCATTTGCTCCTGTTCTAGTCTCATCATCCTGTTATCTTCATGAGTCTTTGCTGGGGACATAAATAACAAGATAATTTTTTTTTTTTTTAGAGTCTGATAGACTATCCCATCATTCTGTCATGGAGTTCAGGTGAGAGAGGGTATACAAATGAGATTTTTAAAGAATTTATAAAGAAAAGACTCTTTCAAAAAGCTGTGATCCATGTCCTCTATTACTATGTGTGTGGTCTGGTGCTGCTGCAGCAACAGTGACTCTGGCTGTAAATGAGAATAGTCAGCCCCATTACTGATGTCAATTACTGCATTGATAACATCAGATCAGAATGTTACTTGCAGGATGGCCTGCAAGAAATGCTGAACTGAAAAGAAAGTAGAACACTGGAAAACTTTCAAACTTGTGTGCTTATCATTCACTGATAACATGGTTTATCTAGCAAAGGAGGAGGGGGAGCAAAAACTGTCATTAATTTTCTCTTTAAGAACATTTTTCAAGCTCATTCCAAGTGTTTGTGGTTTGAAATCAGTAAAAACTAGGAAGATGTGTTACTTTTACAGAAACCTTTTTTTCAGGCAAGCCAGTCAAAATTGCCTTGAAACTGAAAATTGAATTATACTTCTTTGCACAATTTCTGTAACATTTTGAAAGTCTGTATTAGATTTATTTTGAAGGGAGACGGAACACCTTCAGTTTTACACAGTTTTTCCATCTCGTGATGGAAAGACTAGTTCAGGTTACAAAATGAGCAAGCTTTACGGTTTGATTAATTCATGTTTCCTTGTGATGACTCTAAAAACCTACCACACTCTTCATAATATTCAATCAATGAGAACTACGTGTGAATTAACTGTCTGGATATTGTTTATCGGATTACATTGATAAATCACCCCGCACTTTACCTTATCTGCTTAGTGGTATCAGGAGCTCACATTCACATTCATTAGGAAAAATTAAAACTATAATTTGCTAGTTATTCATCAAAAATTCACTCTTTATTTGTCAAAACAGTTGTCTGTGTTTGGTTTAATGGGCTGCATTTTTCTGTATAGTTTACATACAGCCATAAGTCAAAGACACTTTTTACTGCCTTAAAGGAAAACTATATATGAATTAACAAATACTTGTGACAATATTCAGAAAATATATCATCTGCACCACTGAACAGAGCCAGTAGCATGTATGGTACATGGCATTTCAACAGAGAATTACCAACAGCTCCCATTTATGCAATAACATTTCCAGCTTCTCATACAAGACAGCCTAAAACAAATGCCTGGATTCTGCTTCTTCCAGATGCCTCCCTGGTACACGCAACCCTATCCAAGTATGTGTGAAAAGTGACACGTTGGATCTCAGTCACAAAAGGCCCTCCACACTTGTGCTGGAACACCTCACTGAACATGGGTTTTCATTTCTAACACTCACTCTCCCCAGAGAATCCTGCTGTTATATTTCAGGCCTGGTTTATATCGATACAGTCATAATCAAAATTATTGCTTAAGTCTGAGAGTTTAAAGCATTTGTTAAATATAGCTGTTGGTGCACAGAAAGCTGAATACTTCATGTTATATTTCAGGTGGAGAACCTGAAAACCTATTCCAGTAACAGTCCTAACGCCAACACACACATCATAAAATCTTTCTACTTACTGCTAACAGCAGTGGTTTTAGAGAGCAACCTTTCTCCCACTGAATTAATGAATAAAAATATTTTTGGCTTCAGTTATCATGGTGATCCCAGTTCCTAAATAAAAATTTCCTTCTCTGGACTTAAATAGGAGGGAGAGAGTGAAAATAAATTCTGGATTCCCATCCCCCAGTGTGCTTCTGGGAAGGTAAGTTCCCCTGAGAATGGACAAGACCATGTGGGAACCAGTGAGGAGAAGGTTCACCCTAGAAATACAATCACACTTGAAATCAATCAATTCTAAACAGTCAATCCCTGGCAAAAAATCACAAATGCAAACTATGGGAAAAAGTTATTTTTTCCCAAAATCCATCATAAAAATAAGTGGCAAGTACCTCTTAGTGTAAAAATAACCACTTGCAGGTTTAGAAGTCTTTATGAGCATGTACAAAGATTTGTAGCCAAGTCAAGTAGCTTACAGAAAAGAACAGTGCCCTGAGCAGATGATGGGTCCAAGGACTCGCCTAAATTCTTGTTTCTTCCCTAAAGTGTAGTCTTCTGTTTACACTGGTTGCTTGGTATTCCTGTTCAGTGGATAGACACAGTCATCTTCAAATGGCAATGTGCCCTGTCTTGAGACAGAAGCCAAGATTCTGCGCGCTGTGCTATCCTGGGGCAGGCTTTTCTCTGCATTCACAGCAGGCAGAGCTTAGGCAGCCATCTAAGAGCCTGCCTTAGCTTTTGGATGGCTCATGTTTAATGAGCTGAACCTCAACCATAGTCACAAGTTTGAGAGACTCCAAAAGAACCAAACCTTGCTGAGTTATTTATCTAAAGTCTAACATGAACCCTTTACTAACAATATCTTGTTCAGTACCTGACTTTCAAATTGTAAAGCTTCACCATGCACGTCAATCAGACAAGGGTATGACTTTAAGATCACTGCAGCTGATGTTAATCAGAAATTTTATGATTATATGTTGGATATTTGACTAGTACAGGGAATAAAACACATGGTATGGCACAAAAGAGAAGCTGAAATACTCAGCTTAAAGCTTTGTTGAAACTGAAATTCTTCTCATAAACATTCTCAAGCAAACATGAACAGAGATTCAGGTTTAAGAAACACACAGCTATGATATGGTATGCACTCCTTTTGAGTAAGAATTCTGCTTAACTTCAAGTTTGAACAGTTTATTTTTATTAATATCAATGTCTGACAACAAAGAGAAACAGCATACTCCTAAACAAAACTTTCCCATCCCTATCTCCTCTGAGAGGAAGTTTCAGAGAAGCAAAAAATAAAATATAAATCAAGAATTATTTGGGCTTTATTTTCATGTAAATGCTAAGAAAAAACTCGATTTCTGTTGATATTATCTCAAAGACAATTCATAAAATTTTCTTCCTACCCACAAAGCTAAATTTATTTTAAGTTGAAACAGCAGATATAAAATGACAAACAGCCCCATAAAGGTAAGCTTTACTATATCTGTCATAAGGACACGGTAAAGAGGAAAAAGTATTACAATAATTTTATAATGATCACAAATCAAACTAAAGGTAAAAAAGAAATTGTGGATTTTTTTTTATCTTTCCACTTAATTTTCAGTTTCATTTTACCCAGGACACAGCCAACAAGTTACCTCTTCTGGCACATTAGAGTATTTTGTGCAGCCATCCATTTGGTCTTTGAGGAAAAACAGCTTTAGTTAATTTTCCATATTGGATAAAGCTATTTGTGATAACCTAGTTAGGAATAGGAGCTGCCTATCACTATTTCTGCTATTCTGAGAAAATATATCCAGTTCCTGATTTCTTACTGAAGAAATAGAAGAATTACTTGGTGTTTTGCTGTATTGCTCAGGTCCAGACTGTACCACAGATCTGAGTCAACTTCATGTCCAGGATGCATGGAATGAACATTATTGGAGTACTAGGAATGTGCAACATGGGCAACTCCATGCTCTAACTCAATTCTAAACTATTTCAACATCACATATTACCATTTACTCGATGGTAAATGATTAGACTTTTTATTAACATAGTTACACATTAAAAATTGATACAAAAATTTCCAGATGTTAACTGTGTATTCTACATAAAGGACTACTTTTACAGAAAAACAACAGTGAAGTTCAAAGTTACACATACTATTTTTCACATTATTTGTGTTTTCAAAAAGATGGCTTATAGTCTATTTTTTTCATTCTTTCTTGCATATTGTCGTAATTTTGATGTGTAACAAAATTTGGGATCACTCATTAACACATTTAATGAGTTAATGAGATTTATTTCCAAACTTCGCATTTTATTCTTTGCCCAACTTTTTCAAATAAAAACTGGTTTGTGTTACTTTAACTGCATGCATAATTAGCCATTTGCCCAATTTTATATGAAGTTTGCTTATAGGAAGTCTTCTGCAAGCAAAATCTGAAGAAGGAATTGGTGGAAACTAAAGACAAAGTACTAATTTTTCATGTGCACTGCAGTAATGCAATTATCACTATATTAACACCAGTGTCTTCTTTATGGTGTTTAAAGGACTTCGACATTGGAGAGATTCCCTGTCCCACATTATTGCAGGCAGTTAGACCACCTAATCCCTTCCAAAGGCTGATGAAGCTATGGACTAAGGCTTGTGCTTGCTCAGCTTTTATTCCTACTTCAGCAGGCACAGGAATACAGTGAACGTATAACAAGAGGAATTAAATAAGCATCACTTATTTCAGCTGGCCTTAAAAAAAAGGAGCATAATCTGGAGTTCCTAGGGTTTAGGAGATGCCTCTACTTCTGCAAAATGCAGACTCATATAAAAATTTACATTAAAATGTGACTTTGCTTTAAAGTTTTTGCTTTGTAAGATGGCTTTTTTGACACTGAATCACTGCATCCCAGTCGCCTTCCAGCACAAACATGGACACTGCAAGTAAAAATATTTTTTCCAGTTGCTAGGATGGCAAAGAATGCAGGAACTGAAAAAGGCTATTGCAGACATACTGTGGCTAGCACGATGAAAAGATCCATTTTATTTCTTTTTTCCAAAATTTTTTACCTCCTGCTTAAGAGTTCAGTTGTGGTCACTGAACACCAGATCTTATAGTTTTGAAAATGTTGTTATGATAAAACCTGCATCGAAACATACATTAATGACGAACACATAACAGGACAAAATATCAAGGCAAAACAAATACAAATGGTCATGTAAAGAATAGGAAGAGTTGCCTCTGACAAAAAATCCATTCTGTCCTTTTTAAACAGGCAGCAGCCAGTCTTCCAACCTCTCGTGAATTAGCAAGTTCTCATGCAATCCTTTAGGAATGCAAGAAATTCTCTTCTTTAGCTTACATTCTTCTACAGAGGGAGAATCTCATGGAAACACCAGTATTTTTTACATTCAGATTTTTGTTTCCCATTAAAAATAGCATTTATTTAAGGCACATCCATTGATATAATAGTTTATAGCTGGGGTTAAACCATAAGACACAATAAAGCTCATTCTAAGAGAGATTTCCTGATCTTTTATCAGTTTTGAAGGTTTCTGGCCCAAATATCAGTCTGTGTCTTCTGGTATCACCTGGATGAGAGGAAGCACTTGAGGTAACAGACTTTGTCTTATTTACAGCCCAATATTGGGGAAATTTAAGCTAGTTTTTGAGGAACTCAACAATGTACCTGATAAAAAAATACATGGCTATAAGTATTTAGGAGGAAAAAAGTAATGTTATTATCTTCGTTACACATGGTATTTACCACGTCTTGCTTGTATAAGCACAATTTTGTCTCCTCAGAATCACTCTAGACTTCTGACATATCTATGTAGTTACTTTTGAACACTAAAGAAGTGATTAATCTGAAAAGATATTGAATGGGGATAATGCCTTCACAAGATCTGTTTTACAGATTTTGTTAATAGTGTTTTTACCCCTAAGCACTGCTCTCACCAGAAATCTGCTTATACCACATAAAGATGCTGGAAAACAGATCCTGCTGAGAGTTATCAGACAGAGCTATTTCTACCATTTTGCCTCTGATGTTTCCCACACCTTAGTCCACATAAGATTTTTTCTTGTCTTTATGGCAAATATATCGCTTCAAGTAAACAAAACATTGCTGCCATGGACTTTACCTGAGTTTCTTTATGCCTTATGTTAATGAAATATCTTCAAAGTTATTGTGCTCCTGAATTTCCACAGTGCTTTTCTTTGGGGAGATTGTGTTCTGAAATGAGGCTTTGTATTATTTTGCTGCTTGCTCTGACCAAGCTCCTTCATTTCTCTAGCAGGGTCAAATGGCTTTATTGTCTGCTTGTCCTTCTCCTTTTAAACTTTTGTAAGTCTTATTTCTGTTTCTTGGATTTTTATTCAAATGAAATTTGTAAATACCTGAGATTACAGAATCCCTTGGCTGAGACAAAGTCTAGCACCAGCTCAGATGAAATAGCCAAAAACATTTTAAAAGGGATGGGTAAATAAAGCCAGGCTCAAAGTAATATGATTTTATGATACTCTTTCCTTTTCCTATGAGATTGCATGTCCTATCTCATTCTTACTACACATCCTGCCACATTAAAAAATTACCCTGAGCAGTCACGCCAACCATCTCCAAAACAAAGGTGTTTCTCACTTCTGTTTCATTAAACCAGGGCAAAGATCCAGCAGGATGTATTATGTCAGAAGGCTTTATGTACCAGTTATTATTTTCAAATTATGTATTTTCTCAGGATTTTGTGACACTTGGTTCCAAATGAGCTCCACAAGAAGAATGTGGCCCTTTGGGAGCTTAGTAGGTTTTTTGGTGCAGTAAACATTATAAAGGAACCCAGTAAAATTTCCAAATACTTATATGAGTAAGTATTAAACATTGGGTTTTGCCATTCAGAAAAAAAAACCAAGCTACATATAACAGGTAAACTTCTCATACTGTCACTGTTTTAATAAAGCAGGTTTTCTGTGGAAGGCTTTCATTTTCCTAATATATTTCCTAATACAAACCGATACTTTGTGTGATTCATAATGTAAATGTTTGTGTTTCACATCAGTAATATCAGTGTGAAATATGTACTGCAAAGAAAATACTTAATTTCTCACAGTCCTCCTGCTGACAGCTTTTGTAAGCAAAACCATAGTTCTTTTTCTTATATGTACAACACCAGTAACTATCCCCATATAAAAACAAACTGAATAATTTTTAACAGAATAAACTTTGAGTTACATTTTATTTTTTTTACCTTCAAAATTATATAAACCATAAATATCTCCAGTCTTCCAGCGGCTGATAAAACTCTGAAATTCCTTCTCATATTTGTTTCTTCCTCTTTTTCTTCTGGTTTATTGGTGACCAGTGTTTCTCAGTATGAGATACGTAATAGGTGGTGAAGGAGGAGCACCCCAATTTGCAAACAGCAAATGTTCCTTGTCCTCAGAACCATAAAATTTCGAGTGGAGAAATGTGGTAACAAAAACATTTCCTATTCATTCTGACAGCAAATATTTCTAGCTCACAAGTTGCAAAACAAAGAGAAAATTTCAACATTGGATGAAGCATCAGAAAATATGGCGTGCTCCCAAGAGATGCTCTCTCTTGATCGTGATGTATCTTAAAAGAAAATACAGACATCATATGGGATTCAAAACATTTTCCTGGAAACAGTCATATCAGAAGAGCAGAGCAGTGGTGGAGACATATTATCAGGAGTAGACAGTGGAACATCACACCACTTTCAACCACACTTTTCAGCAAGACCTATAGACTGATAGGGGATAATTGGTCCACTTCCTAAAATGTCTCTGTTTTCTGCATGGGTCTTTCCTGTTAAGGCTGGCATTAAGAAACAACATGGTTTTCACAGTCAACAAAAATGTGGTGAACGGCAGATTTGTATTTTATTTTTTTTCCAGATGCAGCCAGTACCACCACAAAGATACCCCAGTGTCAGCTAGATATGTATACCTAAATAAACAACTCCCTGTTCCATGTGGAACCAGAGAAGACTGAAGATACTCTCTACTAATAAAACACACGATATTCAAGAAGGTTGCCAAGAAACCTCTTTTTCCAGCTTAAAACATCAACAGGTTATTGCCAATGCAGAGAATGGGATTGCTTTAAATTGGATACCATAAAAATCCCAGAGATATATCCTATAAGGTCATTTTAGAAAAGAATATTTTTTTTCTGTTAAAGAAGAATACGGAATGAAACTCGAAATGTAAATAGCACTGACCATGAAATATATCCTATTTCATATGTACCTACTCATCTTCAGAATGATTCATGATTTATTCAGTCTTACATGAAGGGCAAATTCATCTATCTGTTCTTTCTTAGACTCACAAAGAAAAGGAAGTAAAAATGAATTCATTTTACTGAAGTATGAAAAATTGACTTCAAGTAATAGAACAAACTTCTTTTAGGAATGACCTGAGAAATTTATATGGTGATGTGAAAATATTTGTTTAACCTCCTTTGAATCTGTTTTCTCTTAACCTCTAAACCACACCAACAGACCGTGCATGGCATTCCCATCAGAAAATCAACATATTCTCTTTAAAAGACAAAGGAATGTGAAACAAATATGCAAATAGCAGAAGGCAAAACATGGCTTGATATATTGTTTTAATAACAAGACATTCTGGTGATGAGAAGGAAGAAACAGTGACTAATTGATAGTGCTATTTTCATTTGTTGTGTTCAACAAAGGAATTGAGATGTGGACAAGAAACAACAGTCAAAGCCCAGAAGAAAACAAGAAATTTCAGCAAGTAAACAAGCAACAAAGGTGGCTCTGGAATTCAGATCTTCTAGGTGAAGGGCTTATGCACATGCAAGGAGGGCATTCGTTCTTTAAGAATACTGCAGATCCATAAGTTATAATTTTTATTATGCATTATTTATTGACATTTTTTCCTCTGGTTTATGTTTAGGAAGCCATTATTAGTGGGCAAGTCAGAATATTTAAAATAGAAATAGTCCAAGAACACCAATGACAAACTTAGGAAAGAGAATATGGTTAGTAGAAAGAGGACATTAGGTCTGTGTGCAACAGAATTTTAATCTTCAGTAACACTGAAGACATACTTATATTTTTTAATAAATGAAAGTTAGAGCTAGCACTTCTTTGATTTAGGATCTAAATGCTCAGTTATGCCCTAAAAAGGAATCCTGACATCTATTTTACAGTACTTCTTGCCTCTCAGACCAGCTAATATTTTTTATCTGAGTCAGAAGACTGCTTCCCAGGTTAAACTTCTTGCCTTGCTCATCTTCAGGAAGACTTTGTTTTATGGAATAAATGACTGGGTGTCTCTGCAGTCTAAGTTTAGGCATCTCTCTAATTGAGCTCTAGGAA
Organism: Ifrita kowaldi; assembly: GCA_013398055.1. Taxonomy (NCBI): domain Eukaryota; kingdom Metazoa; phylum Chordata; class Aves; order Passeriformes; family Cinclosomatidae; genus Ifrita; species Ifrita kowaldi. The sequence goes on from VZRS01009544.1 coordinate 146,351, forward strand.
GCCTGAAAAGTTAGTTCTGATTACAGCCAACACTTGCTTTCTGCTCAGTTATTAAGCTAAATAAAGCGCTTAAAATAAGACATATTAGCTTCTTCTCAAGCTGAGAAACTTCAATAATTTTCCACAGGGTAGTCTAGAAACAGTCTTCTCTGCTTGTACTAAAACAGGGCAATTCTCCAATCACACACAAGGTGACAAAGATCCTCGGTTTAACAAAGGCATCAGTGTGCTGGGCAATACTCTGTTTTCCTCCAAATGATCTTTAAGAGGAGAGCTAGTGTTCTGAAACGAAACTAAATGCGCAGATAGTTAAAGACTATTAGTCCACCGGGGGCTTGTTCAATGTTTTACAACTTGCGCTCCCAGCATGTACAGGGAAGTAAGATTTCTTCATCGTATTATCTCTAACAAATAGCATTTTAAATGGTGCTTCACAGAACCTGAACACCTTTCACACTGAGGTGATAACAAATCAGCACCTCCTGGTGCAAAACAGCTAACATGGAAGTGTGGTGTAATGGAGCTTAGGAAAGGGAGAAGGGATTGGCGAATAGAGATGCTGGTGAAGTAACCGTGAAAGGGAGGAAAATCAACAATGAGATGAGAAGGTGAGCAGGAGATGGGAAAGGTTAAAAAGACAAAAGCTCAGCAAATCTGCTGCAGCCACCATAGACATAAAGTAACGGGTAAATGTAATAGGGTTAAGCTAGTTGAGTTATGCGGGACCTACAGTCTGATGCAATAACAAGCATGTTGTGAACTAGTTTATCAAACGTAGTTTTAGGAAATTGTTTCAAAATTTGAATCATAAATTCAAATATACTTCCAAAATGTCCAGGATTAATGCCAAGAATATTTTCTACTAGGTGTCTAAAATCCAGACAGGAAGGCAAAATACCTTCCAGAAGGCTTCCAGACTGAAAGGCAAAGTGCCAGCCTGAAAATCAAGTCAATACTAGTTCTTCACATAGCTCCTCATCATTCCCACTCCCACTCCTCCCTCTGATGTGCTCATATCTTTCCAGAAAGGAACACAATTTAAGAATCCAGTGTAAAACTGAAAATAGACAAATACCTGTTTCTGTCCTGAACACTAACTAGATCACATACCACTGGTATGGTATTAGTTGTCTTTAAAGTTCCAGTCTTAAAATATCCTGTTCAGATAATCAAGATAAAAATAAACAAGCAGAGTAACTCAAGAACGTTGTTAAAAAAGATGATGTTTGTATGCAATGTGAAAAAATGGCTATTTAGAATTCTAGACAAGATTCCCAGCTAGGTAAAAGCAGTAAAGATTTTATTTCCAGAAAACTGCTAGAATGCCTCAGGCATTTCCTGAGGCAACATGTGCTTCCACGATACTATTCCCCTGTCCTTCTCACTCCCCTTCCCTAGTGAGGTCATGGACTTTCTACCATACAGAGCAATCAAGGACCAGTAAGCTCTAATTCAGCCATCTGTTGAAAGTGAAAGTTTGTGTGGTAGGGTGTACTGATGAGGGAATAAGGTCCTTCTTTGCTGGAGAAGGTTGCTGGTAGATTGGCCAAGATCACTGGTGCCAGAAGAAGCCGACAGAGGTTATCCCATCAGGGTAGGAGGCCGTCACAGGAGGTGTTTTACAGTCTGATGCCAGACCTTATCCTTGTGGGTTACACCTGTGGGACTAGTGACATTTATACTGGCACATGTGGTGAGCAGCATCAAACTGGATTTCTCTGTCTTTTTGCCTGTGCTGGAAGCCTGATAAGGCTGCTGGCTGCTGCAGCAACAGCTGCCAGTAGGCAAACCAGTGCGTACATAGCAGTCTTGGAATAGCAAAAACATCTGTCTCCCTTCACACTTGGCTACCATTTACCCTTTTCACCATCCCCTAAGGAGGAGGGTCTCAGCCAAAACATGATGGTAGAATTTAAATTTTGTTTCCAGTGCTGAGGGGCTCTGAGCTGCTCTGAGCTGCTCTGCTGGCAAGACAGGTTTCTGCAGGACTGCCTGGTGACTACAGGCTAAATGACGCTATCTCTTTTATTGCATTTGCCAAACGCAAAGTGAAAACTAAAAGAATTCTTTTTGACGGGATTTACTGCAATTATATCACCACAATGAATTTGGTTGGGAAATGACATTTAATACTACAGAAGGGCTTTAAACTCTGTAAAACCATGGAAATAATGGAAACAATGAAGACTTTGAGCAACGTGGTTTAGTGGAAGGTGTTCCTGCCCATGGCAGGTCGGAACTAGATTATCCTTAAGGTCCCTTCCAACCCAAAGGATTATGATTCTGTGAATATTTCCATTCTCTTTGGAACTCACACTCAGTCCCAAACAGTCTCAGAATTCAGCCACAGTGACCCTGACTTGGATAGGTCATTCCAGGCAGGACTCCTGTAAAGTGTGTGACTTCTAGGTGTCTGTTTCAAATTTATTTTTAGTTTCTGAGTAGTCTGAGCCAGTGTCTTTTCATATTAAAATAGCAACTAAAGCAGGTTTTACCTATATTTAGACTTCTATTTCTGACAGCTTAATCCCCTATAGTTCTGGAGGCTTTTTTAACTGGTTTACTTTGGAGGACTGAGAAAAAGTAACCTATCTGGAATCAGGAAATGATTATCTGAAATTGTTACAGGAAGCATACTTATAAAACTACTTCCTCTTAATTGACAAAAAATCCCCTCAACACCTAAATATTAATTATTTTATTCTGTAAAAATTGATTCAAGTACACAAATTTCCACTGTCTGTTCCTGTAACTTTGTCTCATTGATTGTGCAATGATTTGAAGGCCGTTTTTTATTTTAGCTTTGCATAAACCACACTTTATTTCACACAGCAGGAAAAGTGCTCTTCAAAAGAAAGTGTTATAGTTGCAAATTTGAACATCAAAAGTTTTTAAATGCTGAAGTCAATTTTACTCAATCATCCTTAATTTATTCCTGTCACACATGTATGCACTGTCTTCTCTCAAGTCCCCATTACCAACAACTTGCCCAAAGTCTCCTGAAATCTTTGCAGCAGTAAGTTTGTGAGAGGAAGCCAGCAGGGTCAAGAAGCCACTGTGATGATGGAAGCAATGTAAGGAATCCGTTACCTGATGTTCTGGAGGTCAGCACACAGAGAGCATTGCCCTGAAAAAGGTTGTTGTGGTTGAGGCAAAAAGACTTTCTGATTCTTGGTGTCCCTTTCAGGTCTCATTATATCCTACATATTTGAGATGCCTGTTATAGTCCAAGAGCTGCTGCCTTTGAGAAAGGTAGAAACAACATGGACCCTTTTGCAAAGTAAGTACATGTTATATTGTCAATGGCTTACCTTTGGATTTACGTGTGGCTGTGAATGCAAACTGATTAGACAAAGCTCTTTTGTCTGTTTACTGGGACACACAGTGTCCTAGACACAGCCTCCAAGTGAGACTGGAATTAGGAGCTATGGTCCTTTACACGGCACATATCTTCCCTGAATCTGCTTGCTTGTTTGAAGCACATCTATATCAGCATGCTTAAGGGTTTTAAGTAAATATTCAGAAATAATTGCAATTGCTAAAAACACAGAGTAATAAGAGCTGTTAAATCCCAGGATGTTCCAGAATATGTTTCCAGCTTCCCAGTGAGCAGGGAAGAAGGAGTGCTTCCGAGAAGTAGGCCCCATCCTGTCCCACATATTAATGCAATGCTCCAGAATTAAACTAGTGGTTGTTTTCAGTGGACGCATTGTATCATCCCCAGTTCGCCTTTATCCCTAGGCTACAGTTTTTGCACCCTTTGCCTGACACCTGTTTCAAACTTAATCCATTAGTATCCATCAATTTTCCCCAGTAACAATATGCACATTGTTTATTTTTCCAAACATTTGTCCACAGTGTTTAAATTGCTTTCAGACTCTCAGTCTTTGTTTTCAGAACTGGAACATTGTTTTTTTTCTAGATGAACTAAGAAGCACCAAGCACACCTTTTTTCTTCTTCCCTCTATTTCTCCGCTCCTGGCTAGAAATGGAAGCACAGGACAGGTCTTTCTACAAAGCTCTACCTGAAGATTTAGAAGGTGAAAGACCATCCAGCTCAGCTCCTTACACTGTGGTTTAACAGGTTAAGTATCTCTTTCTCGATTATGTATGGTGAAAGCCATGAATAAATAGCAAGAAATAAAGAGAGAGTTTCTGAACTAGTTGTTTAGTCCCTGCAAATAAGTCCATCATTCGGCTGGCCTGTGGGTTATATTTATTAGGAGCCCCTCTTCCCACCCCAACCGGCAACTGTCCTTCCATCTAAGTGACTTCCTTCTAAGCTCCACTTTTCTCCAAAAATGGGATGTCTTCACTGACGAGAGCAACTCCCATCCTCTAGAGGTTCCATGTTCTCACAGGACTAATTTAACTCCCTTATTTTTCCACATGATACAGACAAGGTGCCAGTGGTACAGTCCTGAAGGTAGAATTCACTTTCAAGGGAACTTCCACTTCACAAGCTTGACTGTAGTCTTGGATAAAGTCTGATGCAGAAAAGAAACTGTTCAGAGTTTTGTATACATTTTCCCCATCGGGCTTAGGGAGACCCTGGTGTTTTAAAGGCTGCCACACAGCTCGCCACAATCACTAACATGCCAGAAGCAATTACAGGATCTCTTAACAAAAGGAAAAGATAAAAACCCCTGAATGTTCTCAGATTCTGACCATTTCTTCTATGTCATCAGTAACTCCAACTATTCTTTTCTTTGTGTTAGAGCAGTTCTTTCCATTCTTCCCTTACCTGTTTCTAACACAGACCACAATCCAGATTTTTCCTAAACAGCGTCCAGTCTAGCCTTTTTCTATAAAATCTGTCTGTAATTTATTTATTCCTCTCCTAAGTCCTCATTTCCTCCCTTTTCCCACTACTGCATTGTGCAAAAGATGATGTAACATGTCTATTCTTAACCTCAGCTATGTCTGTGACACAGTTCTTTTTTCATGCTAAGGGACTAAACTATGTATGTTAGCTTTTTCCAGACATAAGTCTATTTCTTTTCCTTCTTCTGCCTCTCCATATTTTCTCAGTCACTAGGAATGTGACCTAAATGCCTTTTTTTTTCCTTGTCCTTACTGAACTGTTGCCATATTAAACTATTTGGTATTATAGGTCTTACAGTAAGCCACAGGAGCTCACTGAAAAATAGCTTTGTTCAGTACAAAAGCAGCTCCTTCTCCAAGAGGCTTTAACTGCTGAATAGACAAGAGACAGAGGGCAAGAAAAAGGACAGAACATGCAGAACACTGAGCCCAGGGATGGTGTTCAGAAGACTGTGTTAGCGCCTTTTGTTCACTAAATCCAGACGTGTCTTCATTAGAAGGGGAAATAGTTAACAAAAAACAGGAAGACAAGACAAGACAAGGCAAGGAGGAGATCTTCAGGTGAAAATTGTATGCTGGGTATTTCATTCCAAGGAATTTGAAGAGATCATACAGATGCTGATTCTCGGAATAGGTACAACAGTCCCTTTCAAGACTAAAAATAACTTCTGAGTTGTAGTTCACAGTTTCAGATGTATGCTTACGCTGCTTCCATGATGATGTAATGGTGGTAATCTTTCCTCAAGAAGGAGTTGATCCATGAGGGATACAAAGTTCAGCTCAACTTTGCATTAGAAACTTTACATGGTTATAAATTGCAGTGTGCCTTCTAGCAGCGGTGTTGATGTCCAGTATGGGGTGGTAACAGAAGTTGTTTAGAGGATGATAATGGCTGCAAAGGGGTTGTGAATTAGCCAGAACCGTTTGCTAGTAAATCAAGCGTACTGGTCTCACACACTTACTGAAGTTTCTACAGGTAGTTTCTGTGCACTGCTGTAAATCTTTGTCAAATTTACCAGACCAAAATCAACAACTGACTTTATAAAAGTGAGTAACAAATTGCTATTGAAGTGTTCATCGCTGGTTGCAAGTCAGCATTACCTGTTTTCTCTCTTCTCAAAGGCTCCCTGCAAATGCCTGATCACTCCTGGCATGTGGACATCTCAGAGAACCTAATGGAAGGGAAAAGCACAAATACCCTCCTGAGCCAAGCACAGCCCTCCCTTCTTTGTTACAGACTCAAGAGAAGTGCAGAAGGACATACTTCCTAAAAGCATATGATCAGTGCCATGAAAAGCAATGGGGCTTATAGCTAATCATAGTTTCAGGTTCTTTGCTTGAACAAGTGTTAAGCCAAGGATTTGTCAGTTCAAATATCTAAGCTGATCTCCAATACCACAGTGTCTCAGGAAAAAAGAAATGACTTCTCAGCAAAGACAATAATTGACCACACAAAGTCAAATTTTAAGTGTAGTCAAGAGAGTGCAAGAAGGCAACCCACAGAAGAATGTGACCTGATACACATGAAATTAAAACAAGTATTGAACTCACACATGAACAAAAACATAGTTTCATTTTTCCTAAAGTTCTACTCTAATACTATATTCATAATACAAAATTCACTGATCTTTTATAAGATTGCTATAATTTTTAGAGTGAAATGCTATTTTTGCTAGTTTATAACTTTGTGTGTGCCAAAACCAAAGTATATAATCAATGAAATAGAAGTCCTCTGCAACAGAAAATAAACAAAAATAAGTAAATAAAAATAATTAATCAACAATGACAGTTAAATGAGCGATCTGAAGCCACTCCAACTATTAATCATACTAACATGTTTACCAAATACGAATGTTTTAAAGAGTTTATAAAGGGACCGAACTGCCAAAGCTGACGACATGAATGAAGCAAATCAAGTTGGAACGGAATAGTGTTCATTTAATCTTTCCAAGAGAAAAATCATCTTATGTACAGTTGGCATTTCCCCAGCCATGAAGTTTCTATGCTCTCCTCAGGCCAGTAGAGTAATTTTCCCAACAATAAATACAGTATCTAAGTAAACATGTTCTTATAAACTGAACCTTCAACTTCAGTGTTTCTTCATCAGTAACAGGAAAGTTCAAGATGACTGTGATTAATATGGAATAGTTTAACTCATCCAGTGTAACAAGATGAGGGTCTGCTGTTGGGAGTATGTGGAGAGAAGACGAGACAAAAGTTGAATCATCCACACCACTTCTGTGAGGTTTACCCTGCAGACAAATAGACATACTCCAATGTTACATGCCTATTTGTTTGTCACAAGCCAGACAATGAAAACATAACAGGGCATGGAACTAAAGAAGGAATAGGGGATATATTTTTAAATTATTTATGGATCTGAAAACAAAGTTCCTCAAGAATAAGCCCCCCCTGTTCTGTTGGGATTTCAATGCCTGGACATGGCTTCCTGGAGGACTTTCGCCACAACTTGTTACACAGTTAAGCTGACTAGTCTACATCCCTGATTTGTCCTTCTTTGAGGATGTTTCAGCCATGTTGGAAGGTGGGTGCAACACTTGCCTTGCAGTTGTTCTGTGGCAGTGGAGACCAGCTATGTAAGTACCTCAGCCAGTTCACCACACTGCGCTCCACCTGGTCCCACAGACTTACACATGTTGAGTTTATTCAAGCTGTGCCAACACTAATCACCTTTACCATGGGTAGTGTTTCTCTCCCCCCAGATTTGCTGCCAGCCACGGAGGTCTGGCAGGTCCAAGATTAGCTCCAATGTCTATCATTCATTCCTGTAGCTGTGTTACCTTTCCAGTCCTCAGTGGCAGAGCAATCTTTGTCAGCATATATAAATAACATATCTCCCTGTCTAAAGGTCATAGGATTCTCTCTTCCCTTTGCCCACTACATATCTGCTTGCTCTCCTATTGTGTCTTTAGATTATGGGAGCTATTCTCAAAAGAGCTAGTTTGTGTTAGATGTGATATATGAGTATTCCCTTCAGTGTCAGTAATTGGAAAGCTATTCAAAACACACTAAATACCTCACAGTGGGGATGTCTCATGCATTGTTGCTAGACAGTAATTTATTTTGAATGTTATATTCTGACCCATTTAAATTAATATTCAGGTGTTAAAGTAGCACCTTGTATTCATTCTCTAACTAATACTTTGCCTATTCATTTTCAAGAAGTTAATTTTCAGTGCTTTTGAGAATAAAATTTGTAGTCTAATATGGAAAACCAAGGCAGAAAAATCTTGCTTAGTTATTTTATAAAGCAATTAAATAAAATATTTTCTTTTCAATAATCATTAATAAATTTCTGCTGCTCATTACACAGCAGAAAACTATCTGTAACTAGGGAGAAAAATCCTTCACAAAGAGATTCTAAATGGTATAGAAAAGAAATTGACCTGAAATCTCTCTCCTAACTTCTTTTAATATGGATTGTACCACAGTGCATATACTATTGCACACACCTGCAATATCTGCCTCGAAAAAAGAAATTACAATTTACACCGCATGCAGCAGGTCTTCCTTTTACAGGGCTCCATATATTTACTCCTTGCAGCTAAATTACTCTTTGTGATATGGAGCCAGACCATCAATACACTTTTGTTCGTGTCTATGATTATGTAAAACTGCCCATTCTGAAAAAGTGAAGATGGCATACAAAGGCCATTTTGTGAGTTTCAGGATATGATACTAAATAAAATATTTCTGACAAGTGATTTAAAAAAAAAATTTCACTCCCCATCACACCCCAAATCAAATTTTGCTTCAGTTGGAAGCAAAAACAAAAACAAAGAAAAAACAAACAACAAAAAGAGTTTGCATTTCTGCTAACTATATCATGTGTGGTTGCATACCAGAATGTAGGTTTAGTTCACGTTCTTCATGATCTTCATGTGTGCACGATTACAGCAAACTCCTGGAAGTAAAGGGACAAATTTTACCATAACTTTCTTCATTTTTGTCATGCAGTGAGAAGCATTATTCATGCTTAAAATGAGTTTAATGAGCCAGCAGTTATAAAAAGCAGAGGTTTTGCCTACACCTCCATTGAACTTGCTGAGCTGCAGAGGTCCTTCCTTTGTATTGGACAATGTCCTAAAATGAACTAACAGACTTACACAAGTTCTACACTTAAAGCAGTTTTGTTGCTTTAGAGTATCTTTACTTACTTACACAGGTAAAGTGAGATTGTAGAAGCCTGACACTTTAGAAGCTATCAGTAAGTTTTTTGAATCATACATTAAACATTTACCAGAGTCATCATCCAAATTTGAAAATGACCTGTGTTAACTCCTGGCCAAGAAACTGGGCAGGAATCTGAGGATAAAAGGCAATATCTACTACAAATGAAAACCTGTTTTATGTGAATGGAGAGAAAAAAATTATAACTTTGGTAGGGTGGTATCATTTGCCATGAGAGGACACTGTATGAATGAGATTTTTGTTTTGCAGCAAGGATTAGCCAGAAAGGTTTTACAGCTATTGAATAGAGAAGAACAATAGCATTGTCCTTATAGGACATACACACTAAGATATGTACACAAAATTTGTGACCTCATAATAGCCTAAGCACAGAAGGAAGACATCGTTCTTTAATGTCCATATAACAGCACTGGGAGTCTGGGCTGTTGCCATGATGAGTGGCATGGAGATGCCCACGTGTGAGAAGATCTACAGAGCAGGTAGTGCTGCAAAGTGGCAAGATGAATCTTACTGCATGAATATTGCAACTAATCCTGTAATTTGCCTTTAGAAAAACAGAACAATCAGGAGAGGATGAGGGAGAGGAAGAAATAGTTCACATAAAAAACACTATGGCCACAGAAGGATCCAAATACTGTACTATGAAAGTTTATGGACGGAAGTTCTGGTTAATGAAGCTAAGGAGAGTACCTTTCTTTTGCAGTCTTCATCTTCCATACACAGTGAAAACTGCTCCTTAACCACAGCTGAGATGTAAAAGCAGGAAAAACAGTGCTGTCAAGAGTGACTTCAAGTCAAGGGGTCTTTGCTGGATGTGTTAAGCAGCCAAGAGCAGACAGCATGAGATAACCTGGGCATTACTCCTGGATGAAACGCAGCAATGACATCAAAAGATGCCAGTGTTCTTAGTTAGACCTCAAATATGAGAACAGAACACAGCACTAACCCATTATCAGCATACCTGAACCCTGAAGTGGTCACTTTTAGCCATTGTGAAGCAACTGTGGATAACTGACAAAGCACATGTGTTTAATAAGGAGCTTTTTAAAAAAAGGCAGGAATGGTTCATGAATGTCCCATGGGGTAACCCATAAACCACAATTCAAAGGACAGGAAAAAGGGTTATTCTGGGTAGGAGGCCAGTGTAGTTAAAAGGAGATTTTGAAGGTCTGTTGAAACAGAATGAAAGCTCGTATTGAGAGGACTGGAGTACAGGTACATGTCCATCTAGACAGTTCTGGCCAAAAAAACAAACAAACAAACAAACAAAAACAAAACAAAAAAAAACCCCAAAAAAACCCACAACCCCACAATGCAAAAATGTCTTCCAGACATTTGTACACTGTATGTGGAAAGAAGCATGAGGCTGTATATATCCCAGATGCTTTTGCTGCTGTAACAGCAAGTTTGCCATGTGTAGCAAGGAAAGATGTAAAGGAACATCTGTTGAGATTATACATTTGCAAATCAACAGGCCCAGATATCTGACACCCAAGAGCCCCAAGAAAACCAGCTGGGAGCTTTCAGAACCATGTATGGGAAGCTGAAGAAATTCCAAGTGATTGGATAACTACAGATGTAGTTCCAATATTTAAACAGAATAAAATGAATAATCCTGGGAATTGCAGATCAGTTAGCCTAACTTGTAGAAGGGCTAAACCAAAGAAATTTAAATAGATTCATGGATACATGCAAATAAAGACAAATCCTGGAATTTAAATAAGCCAACTATGTCCAAAGACAAAGGTCTTGTCAAAAATAAATTTGTCATCTTTATTGACAGCAACACAAATCTGGTCTCCAAAAGAACTGACATGGTATATTTGAAAGACAGTACATTCTGATGGTTCTCAGTCAGTACTTGACTTATTACTTTATGACATTTTCAATATTGCATTATACACTAACAGCAGGATAAAAATTAAATTACTTGAAAACTGTCCTGTTGACAGAGCTCAACATACAATTTTGAAGGCTAATATGTAAAAGAGAAAGGATTAATAATATGAAAAGTTCTTGGACCAGTACTAGCAAGTATTTTTAGCTTCTAAACTCTGTCTGGTAAAAATAAAAATTTAGAAAAAAACTTCATGACAGTAAGTTCTGAGAACAAGGAACTGACATAAAGCATTCTGGATCATTTTCTGAAATTATTAGAATGCAACCAGATGTTCTCAATAAAACCAAACAAAAAGTATTACCTCTGGGAAGATACCATGTGAGCTATGGAGTGGGGAGCATTGATTTCAGAGCAGGAAACAATGATGTAAAGTCAGATGTATGGGATTGCTGCATGGGAAGTGCTCAGTTCACCTCCTGCAAATAAATCAGGATGGGAACAGTTTGTTAACCTGCTAATCATACATAAATTACCAGTCATCAGTGAACTATATATCAGTGTCGGTTATGCAGCACAAACCACAGAGCCTCATGTGGAGATGTCCATACTCCAGCTGTGCTGGAACCCTCTGAGGCAGCACTGTGGGCAGGTGCCCCGCACACACCCCAAGGAGGGGTTCCCCCACACCACCCCCATGTCACTACCCCTGTGCTGTGAGGCCTCAGCTGGGTGAAGGCTGTCTCTGCCCCACAGGCCACAGGCAAGACATCATCCCCAGATGCTGTGGGACAACACTTGGCTATGCAAACCATCATTGCTCCCCCTCCCACTCCAAAGCGTCTGCCAACACCCCCTTCCAGGCTTTAATGTCCCTGTGGCATTGGTTCATGATGGCTTCACTTCTTTTCAAAGTCACTAGAATTCACTGAATGCTCTCTCATCAGCTTATTTTCATCCTGCTCTTTAACATAATCAGTTTAGTGCATATTTCCTGTCAGTTTGGGTGTCCCATCACAGACACTGTTATCTCCCCCAATACCCTAGTATTATCACTACAGTGTTATCAGGGCATTTTGACATAGATTTTGTCAGGGATTTCAAGAGTAGCGTAAAAATAACCTAGAATTGTAAACGATATTTTGTCAGTTGTGCTTAAGGCAGCCGGATGGCAGATGTGGAGTAAACATTGAAAGAGTTGTCCAAAGGTCTTAGCAAATGGACATTTCATTGGGATTTTTGAGGAAAAATAAGCATAATGTTTCAAAATACGTCATTTGTTTTCTTTCTTTCAGGGAAGGCAGAGTTGGGATACCTGGCTAGGACAACCTAGCTAGCTCTACAATATAACATTCATGACTATAGAGCCCAATAATACTTATTAATAAACTAAGCTCAGAGAGCTAGTAGCAATTGCATAAGATGACTTATAAATGAGCAGAATTTTGATTAGAAGTTTTTGTCTCACTATACAGCATCAGACATTGATCACAGCATGCTAATCCTAAAGCTGAGGACTACAGAATCTTTGGAAAGTTGGATCAATGTCCATCTGTGCATACAGAAGCCTCCCAAGTGCCTGACTGAAGTATGTTGCACAAAATTTACATTGATCACTGCTTCTATTTTTTTTGGAGAGTTTTTTCCTTCACAGACTCTCCTCCTTTTGTAGCCTAATTTAGCATTCACTGATGATCTGAAATCTTGTCTGTGACTCGCTGATATAATTTGTACTGATCTCACCTTTTTTATCACTGTTAAGGAAATCTTGGTCTCTTCCAGTTTTTGCTAATTTCTACCAAAACTTTGCCAAAGAGTGCTGCGTTTTTGTCAAATTACCTAGTCTTTTATACAGAAATTAAATTTAAGCTTTGGAGCTTTTCTTGATATCAATTTTTGGAAAAATTTCTACAAAACCATTAAAAAGGCTTAAAATCAGAAAATAATTAAAAAACTTAATGAAAAAATAGGCTCTATTTCTTAAGCCATGAAAAAAAATATTAGGAAGCCTGGAATCTAAATCAGAAGAAGAAACTGCATGGTTTCACTTAAATAAGGACAGATGGTCAGAGTGAGCACTGTTTTGTAAGAAAAGCTTTGCCAAAAAATAGTGGTAAAATACTGTTTACACTATGTTGGGGGTGGCTTTTTATATTAATTGTGTGAGAGCATATCCTCATTTGAGAAATGACCAACAGCCCATTAAAAATTAGAAGCCTTGCATCAGTCTCAAAAGCATTTGACACAAATGGCAATAATCATTATTAACTCTGCAATATTATTTTGTATTTGAGTAACAAGGTTTGAACAGGGAAATGCCAAGAAGAAACCAGAGATCTCATGAGCTGTATGAATACAGTGAATTGTAACAGGGAGGGGAATGGCAGCAGATAGTCGACAACAAAGAAAAGGATAACTAAACAGCAGGGTAAACAAAGCGTTTGAAAGCAGAAGGAAAAAATCGATTTTTACAAGTCAATAAGCAATGCTGGAGTGAAATTGTATAAATTTCTGATTTTTAGTCTTACACTTTTAGCCAAGTTTAGATACCTCATACCTTAAAATATTTCTTTATAATTTTTCTCTAGAGAAAAAAATTTACATGAGTACCAATTCTGTATTAGTTAAAACTATCTGTGAAGTTACATGATTAGTCTGCAGGACCCTAGTGATTTGAGAACTTTTAGTCTTAGCAAATAGAGCTTCAGAGCCATCGTTGAAATATTTCACATCAGAATTATCATCTATTGAATTCCTCTCCCTAAATCCCAAAACCATAGATAAGCAACTGATGGTGCATTTCTTCCTATACATTTACATTTCACTGTAAATAATCAAGGTTTTCCCTTACTCCAAATTTATGTTTAAGATTCACTTTACTATCTTTTGCTTAATCAATCATCAGTATGCCATCACGTTCCTTATTAATTACCCTTTAAATTCACCTTTAATTCAAATTATTTGAAATTTATATCTCTCTTTCTCATTCTTCAGATACTCATTCTTTGTATTCCCCTGTTGCTTTTTAGAAGGATGGCTTCTCACACAAAATAAATTTTTGCAGTTCTAGTTTTCTGGTATTTTGTAAGATAAAATGGAAAAGACTTCAGGTTTCAATGCTTTTTCCTATTCTAATTTTAAGAACTCAGTTGTTTGTGCTATATGCTGTCCTATAATCTATAAGCAGCCCACACAGAGTTCCCTGAAAAATTTACTGTTCAGCAGTGTTGGGATTTTTAGATCCTTTCTCTGCAATGCACATAAGAACAAAACTAAGTCTGCTTCTACACTGCCATGGAGTCCCGACACTGGATTGTATTAGCTGACATTAACAATCGGGAATCTGAAGGATATTGGAAATAGGATGCCTGCATCCATTCAATCTCCCCAGAAGATCTCAAAGCCACTTAGTAACTATTCCAGATGGTTTTCCTCCTCTCTAGAACTCTTTCTTTCAATTTAGGTGATAATATAACTACAATTCAAATTCAACCAAATTCAGCAGCAACCCTGATCTCCTGTTCTACGTGATCTGAAGAGACTTGCTGTGGATGGCTCACGTGGACAGCATGAATAGCCTTGGACCTTGTGCCTCTGCGGCGGTTTAAAAAAATGGCTGAGAATTAAACTCCAAATAAGCTGCTCCTCCTTCCCCCAAGCCCCCCTTCAGAATGGCAGAGACTATGGGTTGAGAAAATGATTTACTGAAAACAAACAGTGATGGAATGAGAAACAGACAGTAACAGCAACAACATTAATAACAAAAGTATACAAAAGAGAAGGTGGTTTACACAAAAAAAGGTGTTCGCCACCTCGGCTCAGTTCTGTGTAGCCACCAAGACAAGGACAAAATGGTGGATGCTCTCCCCAGCTTCCCTGCTCTCGAGCCCAAGACAAAGAAGAAGAGTGATGGACAAACACCCAAAAAACCGTAATTGTCTGAGTAGCATTGCCTGATTTCCAGACCCACTGGGCCTGGCTGTGGTCGGCAGGATTTGGCTTGGCTCACCTCCACCACTCCATTCCCTGCAGTTTCTTCCCACCGCAGTGCCACAGCACACAAGCACACCACTAGGCTTGACTGTGTTTGCCAGAGGGGTTGTGTTATTCCTGAAGACAGGAGGGGATGGGCAGTGGTGGGAGAGGTCCACACCACTGGTCCCAGCAAGGTGCCCAAGAGAGAAATAGAACAAAATGGCACCTCTTGCAGGGTGTGTTCACCTTTTCTTCAGCCCAAAGCCATGCCACCAGTGATGATTTTAGTGGTATAGAATAGCAACCTACAACTGCTACCACACAGATAGAGGCTCTGCCCCCTGCTTGGCACTCACCAGCACAACTAGGACAGTCACTTCTTACGTCACTTCTACTCAATGGAAGCAGACAATCAAGCCATTTTTGAGGAAACAGGCTCAGGTTGCACAACGGGACATTTAGATTGGATGAAAATTTCTCCACTGAAAGGTTTACCAAGCATTGAGACAGGCTGCCTAGAGAAGTGTCAGAATCACCGTCACGGGAAGTGTTAAAAAAGTGTGTCAATGTGGTGCTTAGGGACATGGTTCGGTGGTGGACCTGGCAGTGTTAGGTTAATTGTTGGACTCAATGGTCCTAGAGGTCTTTTCCAATCTTAATGATTCTAAGATTCTATAAATATACTAAGAAAAGGCCAGGATATCTAAACAGCAACATTTCACCTTCCCACCCAGATAGCGGTTGCAATTTTGTGTCAAAGAGAGAGAAGTATTCCAGGCAGGATTACGTCATCCTGTGGAAATGAGATGACCGGGAATGGGTCCAAAACATCTGTCTATCCTCAACAGTATCCCCAAGGTCATAAAAGAGTTCACTAACTGCAGCAGGGCAATAGGCAGGATATGTGTTGTCTGGCACACAGCACATATTACTGCTTGAATCGCAAGGATACTCAGTCATACTCTAAGTCTCTGTTAAACATCAAAAGAGCTTCTTACATCACAATACATTGGGCTGGCTGAGTAGCTGATACCAGTTTCTGGAACCTAGGTGGCTTCAGTACCACCAATGTAACTTTATGTCATTGTGGACACTTTTATATACATTTTTAAGTGCTTAGTTAAAATATTCCTGGCTGATACCTGTCTAAATAATCTTTAAAAGCCTGTAACAACGTAGACAAGTATTACACAACCTTTTTAGGCAATCTGTCTTGCTATTTCACTATTCTTAGAAAGTTTTTCCAAATGTCTAGCCTAAGTCTCTTTTGCTGTATTGTAAGGCAATTAATTTTTACACAATAATGTTGTTCCACTGCTAATATATTCCCTTTTCCCTTTCATTGTGCAATAGCTTTTTTAGTATTTGAACTCAGTTATCATATCCCAGATCAATATTGCCTTTTCTAGACCAATCAACCAAAATATTCACATCTTTCCTCATCCACTGTATTTTCTAGCCTCCACCTATGCTCACTGATCTTTGTTACTGTTTTCTACCCGTTTCCGTGGGATTCCGCGTGTTGCCACAGAAGCCAGGGCAGGTTCAGCAACATGGGTCATTAGCAAAGAGGCTGGGAAGGGAATCTGCTGTGGCCTTCATTCCGAAAGGTGAGTTTATTGCATCTTCACCCATCAAAGAGTGTAGGCAAGCAAATCCGGGGTACAAATGGCTAACACAGGTTTTTCTTGGGGCGAGGGGAAGGCGAGATCAGGGAGCAGGGACCAATGGGAGAGCCCCAGGGGAGGGACAAGGGGCCAAGGCCATCAGCCAACCATGTAGTTCAAACTGGAATGTACTAACTTTAACAGAACCAGGTGACCTGGGGAAAGCCTGATGGTAGCTTTAACATACAGGCGTGTTCACTGATTACTACAGATCTTCTCTTTAAGACCAATATACACCTGTCTAAAAATACAGTCTCCTAACTGGAGACAGTGCTCCAGCTAAAGTGGTGCTAATGAGCAGATGAGCAGAAGAATTTCTTCAGATGTCCTTCAAAAGACATGACTTGTTATACAGTCTGGTGGGATTCAGTTTGTCTTTCTTACTACATGCAGTGATGCTGCTTTTTCATGTCCAGCTATGATCCACTACAACCTTGGGATCCTTCTCTGCAGAACCACAAGGCAACCAGTTGTTTCATATCTTGCATTTACGTAGCGGACATTCCTGGCTAAATATAGAGCTCTTTGCTTATTCTTACTGAATAACATCCTATTTTTCTCATATCTCCTCTCCAATTTGTCAGGGTCCTGGCTAAATACTGGTCTTGTCCTCTATTGCATTGTTCCAGCTTGGTATTGCCTGCAAATGTAAATAAGGATATTCTTTCTTCTATAGTTCATGTCATCAATGAAAATGTTAACTAATGCCAGAAATATTGCATAGTCCTGGACACAGAGCAAAATTCCTTCTTTATTTGACTGAATTGACAGTCAGTTTCTTCTGCCTTCTGTCTAGGATAAATCACCAGGATAAAATAAATTAAATATTGCCTGTATTGACTATGCTATTAGCAGTAAACCATACAAAATCTCCTAGGTCTGCCTTCCGTTTTACACTTGCCTAGCACTGGCAGCAGTATATCTCAGCACTGAGGGCCCTGAATTAAAACTTCTACCTATCTTAAACCCATTATCAAGATTTGCATACCACACTAGCTGGACATCTTTTCCATTCCTGAGATTTGAATGCCTGTGTGGCTGGTTTGGATATCTAGACTAGACACTGAGATTTGTCTGCCTGTGCTTCAAGGAAGTATTTTCACTGCTTCTTTAATACCTAGGCATATCTCAACATGTCTAAACCTTCAGGTAAACAGTTGGGGATTTTTATATATCAGCTTTTGCTCTACAAGTTCACTGGCTTCTTCAAATTGTGGCTCAACAGACCAAACTACCTTTAAAAACTAATCAAAGCAGACAAAGCTGCTTTGCATTTGGTCTGCTTTTCTTCTCCAGAATAAAATACCATCTATTCAGACATTACAACCCACTATATAATTACAAAAGTATTTTGTATTTTCTATTTAAAGAATCCAGGGGCAAAGGAATTCCAGAAGGATTTTCAGGAAAGAGTGAATTCCAGTTTTCTAAGAATAGATCTCAGAAAGCTCAGGTAAAAATATTTGACATAGAGCAGATATATATTCTGCTTTCTCTACTGCACAGATTTCCATTCTTTATATTTTTTCTGGTATTTTGAAGTGAATATATGTGTGTATAGAACTATATAATCAAAGGCTTCTGTCTTTTGTTTAAAGAATGCCCACCAAGTTTATTGACACTGTGGATCTTGTGTGTGCTTGTCTCTGGCATCTAGATCAATATAAGCTTTCCTCCTTGAATTAGTTGAAATTTCATAACATTACTTTTTGTTTACATATTTAACAACATCCTGAAACTTTTCTACTCATCCTAGTTGTTCCTCACCACTTCTTCTCCCACTCTGCTAATGAGTCACGATTTGACCTGTTCTACCAATACTGCAATAAATTTGTTATTTCTCATTTTGTATTCCCAACCTGTTTGGCTGATAGAAGCAGAGACAATTTCAGTGTTGTGAGATGCTGGCATTCATGTGAGGATTTATGCAGCTCTGAAAAACACATGCAAATGCAAAAAGTACACATAGGGATGATGGCTGGTGAAAAACTCAAAATGAGTGTTTGCTCACAGCCTGGAAAGACAACCAAATCCTGGGCTCCATTAAAAGGAACGTGGCCAGCAGGTTGGACAAGGTGATTATGCCCCTTTATTCTACTCTGGTGAGACCCCACCTGGGGTGCTGAGCCCAGTTCTGGATCAGTTCTTGTACCCCCAACATAAGAAGGACATGGAATCGTTTGAGCAAGTCCAGAGGAGAGACATGAAATTGATAAGAGGGCAGAAGCACTTCCCTACAAAGACAGGCTGGGAAAGTTGCGGCTGTACTGAAGGAGGCTAACAGGAAGCCCAAGAGGGACTCTTTGTCAGGAAATGGAGTGAGAGGACAAGGAGTAATAGGTACACATGGAAAGAGGGGAAATTTAGGTTAGATATTACAAAGAAGTTCTTTGCTGTGAGGGGGATGAGACATTGGAACAGGTTGCCCAGGGAGGTCCTGGATGCCCCAACCCTGAAAGTGTTCAAGGTCAGTGGATAAGGCCTTGAGCAACCTGGCATAGTGGGAGGTGTCCCTGCAGATGGAAGGGGAGGTTGGGACTAGATGATCTTTAGGGTCCCTTCCAATCCTTAACATTTTATGAGTCTATGATTCTCTATCAAACTCCCAGAGGATAATCCCAAACTGTAATCAGCAGATCAGAATACAGCAAGAGCCTGCTTCATCATGAAACAGGATATTAAAATTTTCACCTGAAAGTTTATGGCCCAGGAGACCAAATGTCCAAGATGTTCATCCTATTGAAAGAAGGGTTTTACCAGCATCTGATAAGCAGATATTATAAATAACTTGGTATTCAGAACCTGGCTGTGGACCAAATCATAGTAAGAATATTGACAAGACATATGATATTCAGCAGAACATAAAAGTGTAACCAGAATTTTTCACAGCAGATAGGTTTGATGCTGAAAGAGTCAGAAAAGAAAGGAAGTTTTAAACCACTAATGACTCCTTCCACTCCTCACAACTTAACATGACAAGGGATTCATAATGAGATGAACCACACAGGAGTGCAAAGAAACCTGGAGCTGGCTGCAGATTTATTGGCCTCGAGCAGCATGAGCAAAAGAGAGGAAATGTCAGACAAGTGAGAATGGATTCAGAAGAAAGTCTAAAAGTGAGATGGCTGCCAAGCAATTTCCACAAGAGAGAGCAAAAGTGGAATTACTGCAGAGGGTTCATACAGGTGGGATAATCCCATAAGTGATAGCTAGCACACAAAAAGGAAAATTCTTTTCTTGATTCAACTTTACAGACTTAGATGGAGAATTCTGAAACTCAAACAGCATGCTTTACATTTACAGTTAAAAAAAGGGATAGCACGTTCTGAAATGATACCTCTGCGACTTTTCGTGCAAATTCACTGGTTCCTAGCACAAGGTCCAAGACAGCTGTGATAGACACAAATGCTGGATACCAGAGAAGAAGGGCTGATTTACATAAAGCACTTGGGGAACTCTGCACCTAAAATGGAGTTTTGAAGCACGATTTGAATTTAAATTCAAGTGAGTGTCAGCTGCCAACCATGTCTGACAGATCATGTATTTCAGACTGAGAAATTCTCCAGTGTCTGAAGCACAAGAATCAGGAGCTGTCAGTCTTAAGCCCTTCTCATAGAATCATAGAACCATCAGGATTCGAAAAGACCTCCAAGGTCATTGAGTCCAGTCTTTGACTGAACATCATCATGCCTAATAAAACATAGCTCTAAGTTCCACGTCCAGCTGTTTCTTGAACACCTCCAGGGATGTTGATTCCAGCACTTCCTTGGGCAGCCCATTCCAATGCTTAACCACACTTTCAGTATAGAAATTCTTCCTTGTGTCAAATCTGAACCTCCCCTTGGTCACAGCTTGAAGCCATGTCCTCTTATCCTGACACTACTTGCCTGGGAGAAGAGGCCAACACCCACCTGGCAACAGCCTCCTTCCAGACAGTTGTAGAGAATGATAAGGTTTCTCCTGAGCCTCCTTTTCCTCAGGCTAGACAACCCTAGGTCCCTCAGACACTCTCCATAAGACTTGTGCTCCAGACCCTTCACCAGCTTTGTTGGCCTCCTCTGGACCCACTCCGGCATCTCACTGTCCTTCTTGTAGAGAGGGACCCAGTACTGAACACAAGATTAAATGTGCAGCTCACCAGTGCTGAGTACAGAGGGACAATCACTGCCCTGGTCCTGCTGCCCACACTATTGCTGATACAGGCCAGGATGCCATTGGCCACCTTGGCCAGCCGGGCACACACTGGCTCACATTCAGCTGCTGTCACCAGCACCCCCAGCTCCTTTTCCACTGCGCAGCTTTCCAACCACCAGCCTGTAGCACTGCAGGGGCTTGTTGTGGCCAAAGAACATAGAATTGGCCTTGGCCCATGGATCCAGCCTGCCCAGCTTCCTCTGCAGAGCCTGCCTGCCCTCCAGCAGATCAACACTCTGGCCCAACTTGGTGTCACACATGAACTTACTGAGGGTGCACTTGATCCTCTCATCCAGATCATCAGCAAAGACATTAAAAAGAACTGGCCCCAATACTGAGCCCTCGGGGCCCCATTAGTGACCAGCCATCAGCTGGATGTGACTCCATTCACCTCCACTTTCTGATAGCTTTTTACCCAGCAAAAAGTGCATCTGTTCAAGCTGTGGGCTTCCAGCTTCTCCAGGAGAATGCCATGGTACCAAAGGCTTCACTGAAGTCCACGTAGACTACATCCACAGACTTTCCGTCATCCGCTAGGCAGGTCATCTGGTCATACAAAGAGATCAGGTTGATCAAGCAGGACATGCTTTTCCTAAACCCAGGCTGGCTGGGACTGATCCCCTGGTTGTTGTTCCCTGCAGGAAAAGATGTTTAGAAGCATTATACTGCATTTATTTCTAAGAAAAGGCACAGTTCATTAGAATATTCTGTAGAACAGCTAGAGGAGACTCTCCATCTCCCTTGCAGAAACTGTGTAGCTCTGCAGAAATAAATAAGAAGCAGAGATACAAAGTGGAGATAGAAGAGTACTCAGTGATAAGAATACTCCCTGGGAATTCTTAAGTTTTTATGGCATGATCTTTGCATCAAAGTCAGTAAATAAAAGTCAGTAAATAAAAAAAACAGAAGAGTATCACTTTGCAAAGTTTTACTGTACTTAAGGCACATACTAAACTCTTATGCTTTAGTATTCAGCAGAGCAGAAGCATTAATTAACACAAATACTGGCACAGCTGCTCCTCTTTCTTGTATCTTGTGACTTGTCAACATCCAGAAAATTCAAAGGGAAACTCTAGATTGGTTTCTTGCAGATTTTTTGCTCTGGGATAAATTAGTTAGCTGCTTCCAGAAAGTATCTGTGCCAAGCGGAACAGTGTTGTGAAATAGCAGGAAGTCAACAGAAAGACAATTAAGCTATTGTGATTTTATGGAAGGGTTCTGTATAGATAAAATATGGCCAACCTACAGGCAGTTTTGTGAAATGCATGTTGCATTTCAGCTCTTTGTTTATAGTACTATGACTGATTTCAATTAATGCTGGCAACATGAAGACAATTTATTCAGGCTTATATAGAGTTTCACGCTGGCTGCCAGCTTCTCTTCTTTTTCTTCTTAAAAAAGAATTTGCCTTGAAGTACCTAACTTAAAACTTTCCCTTAGAGAGCTACACAAGCAAAAAGACATATTGATTTTTCTAACACCATCGCAACAGATACCTTTAAACAAGGTATTTTTCTTAGTGAGCTCCTGCATATTGGTGTTTTTTTGACTTTGGTAAGCATCTTTTCCAGGCTTAAATACTTTGACTAACTGTGTTGCAGTAAGAGATTGATAAGTAAAAAAATCAGCAAGGTTGACTTTGCATAGCTCACTAGCTGGATTTAGTATTCAAAAAATATTTGACCGATTCCAGATCAAGTGCACTACACAGGTGTTAGTTTAAAAAGAAAAATCCAAAACCAGCAACAAAAGAAGCAAACAAAAAACCAAAGCAAAAAAAAAACAGAAACAAAAACAAAAAAAACACAAAAACCCCAAACCCAGCCCCCCCAAACTTTAAAAAGCAAAACCACAGAAAATCAGGGTTCTTTATGTTATAATAGTATATTTCCATCCACCACTTTTACATGAGTTCAAGTTTACCCAGGTGTACTAAATTTCACTAACAAAGTTTGATTTTCTTCATGGTGATAATGATACCCAGAACAACATCACTGATGAGAAAATCACCAGAAACCAATCTCTGATCTAACTGCTCAAGAACTCTACTGTGATTTCTGTGCTCCCTAATTTCCTCCAGACAACACAGCTCCTTGAGAGTTCTCCTGAAGATATTTCTTTTCAAACTCTGACTCAGTGCCCACGTTCATCTTTGCAGAACAGTATTATGTGTGTTAATGAAGTCCAGAGAATTTATATTAATAGCTGGAAGGGAGCATCTGGAGTGTTTGTTATCATGTCAAAGGTGCTTTTGGATTAGTTCCACATAAATCCATGTGGCTTTAAAGCCCATTTCCCTGTGGCTTTCATCCTTTCTTTCAAAATATATTCTACTACTCAAAATACAGTTTCCTCTTAAATATAGATATTTGAATTAATTTCTTTCCTAAACAGTTTGCTAAAGTGTCTATTAAGCACAGATGCAGATATTTCTTATACTTTACAAGATCTTGAGAATCTGGTGATAGCATTCATACTTCTCATGAGTAAATTCTTATTGTAAAGACAAAGATTGTAGGGAATAAAAGTAGTTTCATTTAAGTCCTGCAAAAGGTAACAGGAACCACTATAGTTGCAGATTTCATTAGGTTTGAAACAATAAATTTGAGATCATGTGAGCTTAAGAAAAGCTCTCAACCAAACCTCATAAGACATATAATAAAATCACAAGAGCTGGCAACGATCTTGGTCTATCTCATAAACTCTAGATAAATATGAACAGATGTCAATAGTGTAATTAATTTTTTCAAAGTTAATTTCCCAATGAATAACTCTGAGAATCAAAATTAGACACATACCCCTCAAAATCTAATTGATTTTTAAAACAACTCAAAAATACTTTAAAGGATTTCCCCTCTGAGGTTGTTCTAAGTATGCTTTCATGTTCATAAATACTTCTTTTTTTAATATAGTCACCTTATGACTATATGAAATATTCACTTCATCAATAATAAAGGAGAATAGCTCTCCTAAGGAGCAAACTGTGAAGATGAGTGTAAACAGACTCCTATTTAATATACAGTGGAAAATTCCCTAAAAATAAGGCAAATAAAATTCTGATTTAATCACAGCAATTTTAAGTGTAACTGAGAGATGAGGTTAAAAATCCAGAACTTTTTAAGAAAGAGAAACTAGAGATATAATGAATAATTAAAATAGAAGAGAACTAGAAGAAATCAGGAACACACTACTGAAGCCACTTGGAGCCATTTTCTGAAGCTTGTGCTGTTGAGGTTTTCTTCAGTGGATCTGGAGGGCATTCATTTTTAGGAACACGCAATAATCCAAAGACAAGCTATTGTAGCATTATGTAATGTCAAAAGCTGGGAATATTCTTTGATTTAACTGTCCCAGCAGTTCAACCATCCTAAGTAAAATGTCATTACATTAAAAAATGCTTTCACTATTTTCCATATGCTTACCTCTATCATATGTTTTTAATAGTCTTTTTCCAACATGATGCTTCTACAAAAGCAAGGAGCTACATAACTAGAAAAAAATCATCATTTCAAATGTAATGAAAATATTAATTTAAAAATATGTGGCTGAATGTCAGCTTCTTATGCGGCTAAAAGGATCATCTTGGGTCAACAAAGAAAATCAAAGAAGGAAAAATTATTAAGATTTAATTTCCTCCAATATTTGTCTGATAGGTCAGACCAACATGGGATCTGTCCTCAGTTAGGCTGGATTTTATCATACAAATGACTACCAAATAAAAAGAAAAGAACGTGCCCATCCATTGGGGCACCTCTGAGACCTAAAAGAAACATTCAGAGCAACTACATAAAATAAGTCATAACTGGCAAAGGTTCAGTCAGCATTATTTGAAACAAAAGAAATTCAGGAAAGGCTGTGTGTTCAGTAGAGCATTTATGTGCTTGAGATATCCTGAACACCTATAATTTCTAGCCTTATCTAGCTATCATGTATTATCATTTTTTGCAGTTATTTAAACTCCTTCTCCAATATGAATTTGCAGAACAGAAAATCACTATTGCTATCATGTCTCTTGTGCTGTCTCTTATGTGAGGTGTGTTCACAGCATATTTCTCTGAGATCAGCTGAAAAACCCATGAAACATTTCCACCTTTCAGGCAGCATGGAGAGCTATCTTCTTACAAGACTTATATTTTGTATCTGGGATCTATTCTGTCTGAACTACTAAACTACAGATTGTGCTGGAGAACATTCACTTTCCATACCTCTTTTTGATGCTGGAGCCATGGACAGTCAAAACCACAGTGGCAATGGCGGCTTGACTTAATATTGTAATGACTCAGGAGCTTTGCTGGAAAGGAGGAGAATTGTGGTTCCAGTCATTGTTCTCTTCAGCATTTCTGGGTTTTATCCAGAGATGATCTGAAGTGAAGTGCACAAACAGTTCTGGGCACACGGCCCAGGAGTCAAGCTTTTCCAAAAGCAGAATTCTCTAAGCACTATGACACACAGCCAGTCTGTTCTCCTTAAGTACTCCTGTCTGTAGCATAGCCCAGCATCACCCAGAGTGAGGATTACTTGCTATGCAAAATGTTGGGTGATCAATGCATTTCCTGGCCTGGAAGACAGGTCTCATGCTTTCTGGAAAAGTACTTTGTCAGACCAGTAACTAAAAATTCTTAATTAGATACTGGAATCTGCCCACCTAAATTCTGTAAGTAGTTTCACACTATGAAGTATAGTTTGCTAGGTTGTCACAGTTCGTGAAAAAAGTGAGTTTTGGGTACATCTATTTTGAGATTTGGGGGGGTTGCTGACTTCACATACGAAAACACAAGAGGATAATTTCTTTGCCTATAGGAATTACGCCCCTCATTCATGGTAGGCAGCAGAAGAAAAAATACCACACCTAGGGACACTACTTGTTTCATGAATTTCTGAATATCACTATAAACTCTCATTTTTAAGTTTCATGCCTTAACAATATCACCTTGCAAAACCACATGCCATTTTCACCAGCTTTCCATCAAAAAAATTAAAAGGTTCGTTCAGAGACATAACAATAAAATCATACTCAAGAAATCAGAATAACCACTGGAAAAATGAAAATTAATGGTTTCGGAATCAATGTCAGTTACAAAAGGTGTTATATAGCTAGGTTTTACCATACTTGAAATGCAAATTCATGTGTCATGGTGAATAAAGTAACTGCACAGGTTCGTCTCTCCTATGAACCATGTCATCATTCATTACTGTACATCTCTTAGACAAAAAATGGTTAAATAGTTATGTTACTTGACAACGTCAGCCAGACTTTTCCTTTAACCAGACTTTTCAACCATCTCTCCCACATTCAATTTTCCACTTGCACACAGCAAGTCTCTGACCCTAGGAGAATCCTTTCTGCCTGTGGTTATGTGGATGCCACACCTAAGTGAAAGAAACATATAAAAAATTTCCTGGATCTGTAACAACAATTCTCTTTTGAGAATGCCTGGAAATGGTAATTAAGAATAGGCCAGAAAAGAATCTTTCATCGTAACAAGTTTGAATTTCACGGTCTCAAATAAAAAAGCCTGCAGGAGACCACAATCACATCCTTCCAGTAACACTAAAAGAAAGAACGATTAAATGCTCCTTGTTGAGAAAAAAATAAAAGGATATAATGAAAGCCATGGCCCAAACTAAACTGAAGGAAAACACAGGGGCCACGAATTAATTAGTGAAGCTATTTGTATTCATTTGTTAGAAGGAGCTGACAAGCAGCCAATGGACAGGAAGAAACTGAGGAGGCTTCAAAACAATGATTGTGTGAACTTGAAAGACAATAAGACAAAACAGGACAAGGAGTTTCCTTGGTAAAGTGCTGGATAGAAAGTTAAGCTGACAAAGCAAAGCAAAGGAATTCTCCTAGGTGTCTTAATCTTGCTGTGTTCCAGACAACAGAATTTTGTGTATGGATTTGGCAAAGTATCAAATGAAGGAAACAAGTAACTCTGATGTAAATTTATGCCACGTATTGCCCAGTTCAATGGGCCAAGTAAATGACACTGTAATGTAGTTCTTCTGGAGATTTATACTGCATTCCTTCTCCTGATTCCTTAACCCAATGTGATTGTCCAGTCTCCAAGTAATTTTCTGACAAGAGTGCAACGCATGCATGTGTCCTTCTGTTGTTGTTCCACAGCTGAAGAAAAAAGTGGAGCCACAACACCCTTCTCATCTCTGCTTCAGCTGGATAGCCCTTTAAAGATTATTGTGTCTTTAATTTATCATATTATGTCTTTAAAATAGCTTGTCCAAAATGCGTATTGACGAAACTGAAACCCTGGGAAAAGAGGAGTTGGAACAGAGGAAGAGAGTGGCTGTGGCAAGAACAGAACTCTCTGGATTCCAGTCATCACCACCATTAGCAGACTTATTACCTGACTCTTTGGTACTGTACTTGTTTTCATACTTGATTGTGTGATTCTTTCTATAATAAAACTAAATAATAGATGTTGCAGAAGCATAAAACAATGCCCTTGCATATGCTACTGTAAATAGCAGCATAAAAAGCAGAACAAGTAAAAAGAAAAATTAAGTTAATTTTGGGAAAGGTGTAAGTTTGTTGCAAAATTCGACTCCAGTGTTGGTTTGGCTGAGTTGTGGCTCATCATACCATTTCTATTTCCTAGTGTTACTGTCACAGTTATTAAATTGAGGAATTTAGGTTGTGGGCCTATACAAGTAGGAATACCGTAGTGCAATACAGTGATGGAAGATAGGGAAGTCTGTGGAAAAAAATAAACATTTCAGCTGGTATTTAGGCTGGTAGTAATGTGCCCATGATATGATGATCACATTTAGTACTTCACATGGCAATTAGTAATTCCTGTTCAAAGACAAGTCCGCACCACAAAAATGTGATTGTTTGCATCTCATCTGAGATGACAGACAGTTGGTTTTATTAAGCTGTTTGTGTTTTTCATCCAACAACAAATTAAAACAGAATTTGATTTTAATAATTATAGGTTCCTGCAGATCACTCATCCTGGTATGCTGCAAAAATTATCCTTTGAAGGTAAGGTAATTAAATTCCCTGCTCAGCTAGCATTCAGGCAGTATTTTCTTCCAACTTGTTCTTACTTGTGGTCAGGAAGAAACTCATCAAAATTAACTTTGAAGATTCATGTGCTGATTACACTTTCAGCCAAAGTAGTGGACTTACGAATCCTCTTTCTTTCTCTATACAAAAGCAACTTTTCTCCAACCAAACTAAAGTACTTGTGATCAAATCCCAATTGGTACAAATTATTTTTATACCATGAACTTCCCCTGAATTTTGGCCACAATTCAGAGGTTTTTTTTATTGAGCTTTGTTGTTGAAGTTAGTTTATTCCATTATTTAATTAGATAAAGATCATTAGTAATGTCTGTGAATAGCACAACATAAATTTTATGCTCTTTTCTTTTTTTTTTCTCTGCCTATCTGATGAAATTCTAAATCATAGTACCAGCCTAAATTGAGAAACACCTTCCCTGGAGTACCACTGCTATTCTTCAGACACCCTCATATGTAACTAAGTCATTACCTCTAAGACAAATATGATAAATCAGTCTCCATGTATTGAAAGCAAGAATCCAGTTGAATTTGTTCTTTCCTTTATTGTCTATGGTTCAACCTCCCTTGAGGTAACAGCAAAGACATGTATATCATTGAAAAGTTGAATATCTCTTGCTGGAACCTTCATCCTCAATGACAGACTATTCAAGAAGGATTCAGCTGTGCCATATTAGCATTGAATGCCAGTTTAGACCTCCAGAAGTGTCATATCTAGCAACCAGCTCCAGTGCAGACTGGCACAAGCCTCCCCTGTATACCTCTGCTGCCGATTCTAGCTCCATTCCCCGTACAGCAGCACTGGTAGCAAGAAAGTTGGTTATAACACACAGAGCTATAACAGGGCATCTAGTCTGACCTGAGAATACAATTTCTGCTTTAATCTAGACAGTAAATACCTATGTTTCCTGTTCAGGCAGTAGAGGTAGATGGATAGATCTCTTGAGGGAGGGTGCTATTGCTGTACATCTCAGCATAAGCACCTAAGCTACAGGGGTTGCACTACAACCTAGGTCTATAAAATTGTTTAGCTTCAGGAAACTGGGAAGCAGAGGGAGGCAGCAATATGTTTTGGAAAAAAATGACAGAAATTTAAAACATTTATATGAAAAACAGAAGTTGTTGGCTTTCTCTCACTTGGGGCAATATGTCCTCCAGCAGGGATCTCAGATCGTTAAAGATGTTATAAAGGATAGAATGCATCAAAGGTGAACTTCTGCTGCAGTCATTTGAGGGATATATTCCCAAAAAAATTCACAAATTGTGAGGGAGAAGAGCATGTGCAATATTTATGTCATTCTCATTCTGGCCACATGAGTATCAAATGAAGTATTTAAACAACACAGCAAAGTAAAACATCTTTATGTGTATATATATAACACAGAATTTTACTTCCATTTTATGGTTGCATGTGACCTTTAATTTTTGCCATTTATTCAGCAATTCAGCTAAGGCACTGAGTGACATGACAGCACATCACAAAATTCCTACACCCTAATTTTATAACTCTGTAGCAATGCCTTTTAATCTGTTCTATTTCCACAAACTGAGAGAGTAAGAACCCAAGGAAAAATAGCCTCATCTGATTAAGGTGTATTATTTCCACTAGCAAGTACTCAAAATTCAGTCCTTAATTGAAAAAAACAGTCACAGAAATTTTTAAATAACCTTAAAAAAATCCATAGTATAATAATCCATGAAATTTGAATGTACTAGAACCTAAATACATGGCTCCGAACCCAGACATCCAGATTTAGAAAAGTACTTGTTTCTCTTTGCTGGCCAAAACTCTAATGTCTCTTTAGTGCAAACAATTTTTAAAATGTATTCTACATTTTTAAGTGGAAAAGCATAATACTCTTCCACCTGTTCCCAAGCTATCCCATATCCAATGAACATTTTTCCTAAAATGTTCCTCAAAATTTAAAGAAGTACAAATCCTTATTTTATAGCGAAAAAACCCCAAGCTTTCTCCGTCAACATAGTCTTCCCATTAACATTTCTAAGATCTTTGCTTCTGACTAGATGGTCATGATTTTTTTGCAATATGATACATTTTTTCCTAGAGAAGCTCAGCGATCAGAAAGTATTACATTGCCCCATACATACTTACTCTTTGCCAAAAGCTTGGTATTTGTTTCAACCTCAGGGCACATAATTTAGAAAACATCTTCATTCACAGATACTTATACATTTTACAAAGCCAATTTGGCATTATATCACAGGGTGCCTCAAATTTTTATCTGATAAGATCCAGAGGTGCCATCACTATCATTTAACCGGTGGGTAGTTGAGGCAAACAAAATTTCAGTGTGGTTTATCCAGGGTGTCACAAACAGCCCTTGGACACAGCACAGCTCTGAATCATCCTCCAACAATGATATCTCAGGGATATTGCTGTTCTGTCCTCTGCCTGAACAAATGAAAATGATGTTGTCATTTTCAGCTGGTAGAAATTTACCTATACAGTCATATTTTTGGACTTATTTTGTTAGGATGTGCTTTGCTGCTTGGACTATTTCTCAGTGTTCAGAGAGTCTTTACAGAGAGTAGATTCTGTACTTCACTTGTTGTTCCCAGCATCAAGTTTTTAAGAAGTTTGCTGACACTCATGCATACTAATAAAGTTTCAAAGATAAAATACTACTGTAAGAAATAAATAAGTCACAAAAAAAGAACGACAGATTTTAAAAAAATCCAGAAATGCTGACCTTATGCAGAGCTGGATTATACTAAAATATCCGTGGTTGCCAGGGGTTGAGATTTTGTTACATAAACAATTGCAATTGCATCCTTGATTTCTTATATCCTTGAAAGGGTGATGGGAAGAAAGTTATTAAACATAGTAGCTTTTCTGATAAAAAATGTCTAAACAGATGTTAAAGGCTCTAGAGCTGACAGGGAAAATATCTAAGAGACAGTAGAACTCACTTTAAACTGATTACCTGCTGCCACACAACCAGTTTTGTGGACTCAACAACAGATTAACTCTAATGAATAGGCCTTTTTATAGCTTTTTGTTAAAGATGTATCAATTTCCTTAATTGTTTCAATTATTGAATACAGATTTCATTTGCATTTGGAAAAATAGCTCTTACATGATCAAAATTCACTTTTGACTCCATTTTTGTGGTGGTTGTAATTGGTACAGACATTTGGCATCCTTTCAGATCAGTGGGGTTAGAGAAGCAGCACAGATAATACTGCACATACCCAGAAAAGTTAAAAATAATTAATTAATTTTCCAGATAATAAATAAACCAATGTTGGAAAAGGGAAAAAAAAAAAACCCAAACCACCAACTCCAAGTTACAGAACAAACAGAAGTAGATGTCTTGTTTGATAATAAGTCCTCTTCATCTGCTGGAACCACAGAATTCTCAGTGACTGTATCAGACACCATATCAGACTGCTATGGGTGCTCCAAAACTGCTGTCATCATCCAATTAATCCATCTCCTTTGCTTCACCTGAGCTGCAGAAATTCCTCTAGGGCGTGTGGGACCCTGCATGTCCAGATGTGTGCAGCCAGGCAGGCTTTATGAGGTGTGCACTAGATACCTGCAAGGCAGTCATGAGTCAGAAGACAGAGATTTATTGATATGAGACATCCCAAGACATCTTACTCTGGCACAGACATTGCCTAAGGTTGTAAGAGTCCTTCCATACCTAAATACTCTCTACACATTTCCTGGGATTTTTAGATGCATTTTGGCAGGACCCTCAACTGGGCAACTCTGAATTCTTCAATTTGAAGACAGACAAGTGTAGAAGGCATCAAAAGAGTGAACTCTATAAATTATTCCCTGCCTGATTCCTGTCAGAGTGTAAGAAATGAGAGCTGAAATGCAGTGTCAAGACAGGAAACTGCCAATCTAGGAAATGGCCAAGTTGGTAGCCCAAGGAAAGAGATCCAGGAAATTCCTAACAGAGGAATAATTCAGTCTTATTTTTCATATATGTGAGAATCTTCAAAAGTGGAGATAACTACTGCTCTGAGTAGAGTGGCTTCTTCAAGGAACCAAAATACACTAAACATTAGTAAGAATGAAACCATGACATTTTTGATTTGCTGGTGAAAAGGCAAAGATGGGTAACTAGAGATGTATTGACATTGGCATTTGAGTGCAATAAATGAATTGCAGCTGGAAGCCTTACCATTAATATTTACTAGTCTGTACCAGGCAAATGAAATACCATTTATTCCTAAATATCCCTGTACATTTTCAGTGCAAATGGCACGGGGCTTCCACCTTGGAGTTTCCCCAGCCACTCTCTGCATATCGTGTCCCCACCTTTTTTTGCCTGCCTGTCCGTGCCTGCCTCCATTGAAAGGCAAGGTGGGATCCTGGTTGGAAATGGGACGGGGAATGGTGCCTTAGGTGCCCCAGCCTGGCAGATCTGGGAATTGAGTGTAGTTTCCCATGCCAGCAATCCTCAGCTGTGGTCAGACACAGTCATGGATTTTTGGGAGCCAGTCCCCTCCACAGCATCTCAGTCGCTGTTTCATTGACCTTGCCTGGTGTGTTTGGCACTGCACATCCGCAAAAAATTTGGCCAAGGTTTCTGGATGGCTCACTATGACCTGGTGCTGCCTATTCATAATCTTCTTATCTTCTAAACACCTGTGCCCAGAAATAGAAGCAATGATGACTGCTATGTAGTTCTTTGGGGTTTTTTCCAGCATTTCTCTTCTTGAAGAAATGCATCACAAGATCTTTTCTGCAGTCTTGTGTAACTTCAGCCTTTTTTCACAATTTATCAGAGAAAATAATTAATACCTCCACAGCCATGGGTCTCGCCTGGTGAAGGAATGCAAATATGGAAACTCCTAAGGTGATAAGAAACATTCAGCATAGATTTATCATAAAAAATGTCATTATAAATAATTCCTCAGAGTAAGCACACCATCTGCTTTTCTGTGCCTCGCCAACTTTCATAACTCTGATGGAAGAGACTGCCAAGACAAATCTTGGCAGGTCCCACTGATACCTGGTAGAGTGCTAGCCAAGGGAGTTTGTCAGCTCAATCCAGTTTCTTTCTTTGACAGCATAAGTGGCTTGTAGGCAGGAAGTGGTACATATGATATGTCTGGCTTTAATAGGCCTGTGATAGTGCCTCACATGACATCCTCCTACACAAACAATGGAAATACAGTCTAGAGTGTTTGTTCATGAACAACACTTAGGGTCATGACTGTCACTAGACTACAAGCTCAAGAAAGCAAAGCAGTTGTTTATGCAAGTATTCGGGTTGTACAAAATTATTGGTCTGTGACTAGTCTCTCAACAACCAGAGTAACCTTGCGCATCACTAGATAAAACCAAGTCAGTATAGATTAGGTGAATAAGTAGTTGAAAACCTACATTGAAAGAGTAGTTACCAAGTGCTATCAAACCAAAAACAATAAGGAAGAGTGGTTCAAAACAGGTTTTACCTATTGAAATAAAATCTTATCATTGTACAAAATATTACCATTTATTACATAAATATAACTAAAATTTAGTGTGAGTTATTATTCATTATATTGTGTATCATATGTATTGTTATAAATAATGTTCAGTATTTACATAGTGACTTGTATAACAAGACAATTCATTTATGAGCAATGCAGCTGCAAATAAAGTATATAAGGATCATTAAAAAGTGGCATACATAAGACAAATGAGGCAATTATACATCTCTAGGCTTTGAATCTTTGCATTCAAAATTTGCATTCAATTACTTATTGCATGTGTTGTAGTAATCTTCCAAAAAGCGGCAAACACTACACTAATTTGAATCAGCAGCCCCCTAGCCAAATTTATTTATACCTTAAAATCCAAATAAAATTATTATCAGGAAAGGCAATTAAAAAAAAATAAAATAAAACAGAGGAGGGATTTATTGCCTTAACATTTTCTCTCGTTGTTTTCTTTTGAGAAGAAGAAAATGGCATGTTGACAAACAGCTACTGTGCAGAAAGTCTCTAAATTGTAGTGTGCGTATTTATTCCTCATTCATGTGTATATTTCATCAAATGACCTTTATTCCTTTGACCTTCCCAAGTAGGAAATAAGTACTCAAGAAAGGAGACAGAGATTAGCTTTAATTATTAAAAAAAATCAACTTTATTTTCCTGGAGATTATCAATCTTTTCCATGGAATTCATAATTCAGCTAAGGCATTGTTCACCAGGTGGATGTTTGCCAATCTTATTTCCTCAGGTCCCTTCTTTCCGTAGTCTTTGGATATCTGCCACAAATGTTCTTTTATGGGAGCATGATCTGGCACTGCTTTCTCATCTTCGTATCAATTCTCTTCAAGCAGAGGTGTTTCCCCAAGTTCCATGCGTGCCATCGTTCCGCTTGTGAGCCATCAGCAAACAATGAGGCAATTCAGAAAGAGAGCAGGATTTGGGCACCTGACTGTGTTAAACATTTCCACTTACCTAGCAAGCAAGTCACAACAATTCATTGATGAATATACAGCTTAGGTTTTATTCAGTGATAAATGGTGGCTACATTACTGGTATATCGCTGGCTCCGGGGCTGTCCGCCTCATGGGAAGCGTTATCCCACTTGGTTGGCTCAGCGACCTGCCTGCAGACACGATTTGTGCCAAGTCGAAGGCTGCCGTTGGTCGGGCGTCACTGGCGATGTGCGCAGCAGCGCAGCAGGCATGCCCACAAAAGGCTCAAGGGGTAGAAATCCCGAGATCCCCGAAGACAAAGGAGGCAGGAGAAAGATACTCCATCGTGCTATCCAAGGTTTTATTCTCAGATCAGGGGCATGGAGATATCCGAGGGCTGAGGGTAGTGCACTTGGGTTTTATGTGAAGAGAAAAGGGGAGGAGTCGACAGAATGAACCAATGGGGAAGGACCGAAGGGGAGGAACCCGGTTACAACTGACCAATCACGCAGAAACAAGGGAGGGAACAACCTGAATGAACCAATAGGGTGTCGAACTAAGGAGAACTTTCTAGAAATGGGGGCTGGTCTTGAATCGAGGGGCAAGGCCTTCAGACCGAGGATCCGCCCACAGACCGACCCTCCGACATGGACTCATCCACCCATTGGATGGCGAGACTTGGATGGACAGGGGGCGGATTCCTAGCTGGCCAGAGCACCCCAACACTGGTATTCTTGCACTTCTTATATCACTAACATCAGAAGGCGAACAGGACACTGAGCAAATGAATAAGACAGTGGCAGAAATGAGGCCCACATTTTGAGAGATCTGTAGAAGAAATACTCCATTTGCCTATCCTGTGGTGTCCTTTCAACTGTTCCAGAAAAACTTTTGCTCAAAAATACAGCTTATCAGGAAAAAACTTATCAGGAAAGGATTATGTTCATCCAGTATCTACCAGAGAAATGAATTTACTGGAAAAGATAAAGAATAGATAATGTAACAATAACGTTGTTGTACTTTCTGCTTTTAATCATACATTCCTCCACTATATTATTTGACAGTCTGTTTGTATTACAAGACAAGGCCATAAATTATCCCAAATATCTCATAAAACCCACTTATTTTCTGAAAATAAAACACCCTCCACATATCAAATCCAATTTAGGTAAATTTGTTAATGATAAGAAACAAATATGAGTATGCTTCATACAAGCACAGCCATCCCTCTTTGAAAAGTATATCCAGGAACGTAAATTTTAAAGCTCCCCTATTTATGGATATAGCTTTATAAACCATTGAAATGGTTGGCATGCCAGGAAAAGGTCAAAAGTTACAAGGCTAAGCATAAAAACTAACAAGAGAGCTATAGAGTTCATTAAAAGTCAATCCTGCCCTTGTACACGGGATCAGATATTTGCTTTTTTTGAGTTTTATTGAATGAGAAAATGCATTTCTTATAACCATACAATTATTTTTAACATGATTTAAAGTACCAAGCTCTTCCACATATGAGTTGATGCTAAATAAAGATGAGGCACAAAATAAAGCTGTTTCTGTTTTTCCTTCATATGTTTCCTGTCTCCCCAGGCCTGTCCCTTCTGTTTTAGCAGTGCTGATGTTACCAGCCCCCAGGCAGAGGGAAGTGATCCTTGGCAGACAGTATCTAGATCAAATTCTTCCCCTGATTTCATATTCTGGGGCTGGCAGCCCAAGAGTCTGGACTGGCTTCTTATAGAAAAATAAGGTCTTTCAGGACCCTCTTTAGCATATGTTCTAATGTCAAGGAGGTTACCATCTCTGTCAAGAAATAATGCAGTCAGGTCACAGCATTCCTTCTACCCTTTTTGTTTGGCTGTGGTACAAGTGACAAAAGGGCATGATAAAGCCAATTTAAGCAAAACTGCTGATATACACTAAGTGAGAGCTCTGACAAATAATATGGACATCACATCATTAAAGAGAGCTTCTGGGGGAAGGAAAAAAGGGTAGAAAAATGACCAAAGTCAACAGATCTGAGTTCTGAAAATAGACACAGTAAAGCAAACATACTTTAAAGGCTTAGCATGGTAAGAACACTCCCTTGATGAAGAAAGGACCCAGATGCAGAAGATAAAAGAATAGGTAGAATATTTATCTGATAGGTTTGTTGTTTGTTTGTTTGCTTGTTTGCTTTTATTGATAAGTGATCAGGGACCTTAACTGTGGAAGAGAACATTTCTTTACACTGTTCTAAATATTTTCCCAGAAATATTTCCACCATTTTGACTGATGATCATTCAACACATATACACAGATAACTTGGCATATACCCTCAACATGCCTGGGAATTGATAGAATGCTGTCTGGTTTAGGCAGAACTACACGAGTTTGAAGGATCTGCAGAGTAAGCTTAAGGGTATGCAGTTATGCTGCTCCTGTTTCTTCTTGTCCATAGAAAATTTCAGACTGCTATGAAAGCTCTGAAACACCACCTGTATGTTGCCAAACTCAGCTGTTATTTACTGGATGCTCTGCATCCAGATAGGCTTTCTAAAAATCCCAGAGCTAGTGACTGAAGGTGTCCCTGCTAATTGTGGTGGGGTGGATGAGATGAATTTGAGAGGTCCCTTCCAACCCAAACTATTCTATGATTCTATGTTTCTTCAAGTTTACACCCAAGACAACTGGTATTTGTACAAGTAAGAGGAGATGACCAGAATGGAAAATTCCAGTCCAGAAAGAGACAGCTTCCAAAACAACCAAGCATGTTTTAAAACAAAACCATTTTGAATATTGACTACCTTGCTCTTCCTGCCTTCCCAACATCAAAGTATTGTTTATCCGAATAGGAGATAGAGGAGAGAGAGTGCAAGATTTTAAGTGCACTTTTTTGTATGTGCGGGCATGCACATATCTTTCCTTCTAGTGAGGGAATTCCTTATACAATCATATAATCATAGAATAGCCTGGAACGGGAGGGACTTTAAAGATCATCAAGTTCCAACCCCCTTGCCATGGGCAGGGTCACCTTCCACTAGACCAGGTTTTTTAGGGCCCCACCCAACCTGGCCATGGACACTTCCAGGATAGGGCCATATAAAACTTCCCTGGAAAGCCTGTTCCAGTGCCTCACCGTCTCACAATAAAGAATTTTTTCCTGACATCTGATCTAAACCTACTCTCTTTCAGTTTGAAGCCATTCTCCCCTTGTCCCATCATTGTATGCCCTTGTAAAAAGTCTCTCTCTCTCCATTTTTTTTTCTTCAGGTACTAGAAGACCACAATTAGGCTACCCTGAAATCTTTTCTTTTCCAGGCTGAACAAATCCACTTCTATCAGCCTTTCCTCATAGGAGGTGCTCCATCCCTCTAACCATCTTGTTGGCCCTCCTCCAGACCTGCTCCCACAGGTCCTTCCTGTGCTGGGGCTCCCAGAGCTGGATGCAGCAGTGCAGGTGGGGCCTCACCAGAGGAGAGGAGAGGGGCAGAATCCCCTCCCTGGCCCTGCTGGCCACGCTGCTTTGGATGCAGCCCAGGATACAACTGGCTTTCTGGGCTGCAGGCACACATTGCTGGGTCAGGTCCAGCTTCTCCTCCACCAACACCCCCAAGTCCTTCTCAGCAGATCTGCCCTAGATCTGTTCATCCCCCAGACTGGATTGACACCAGGGATTGCCCCGATCCAGGTGCAGCACCTCGCACTTGGTCTTGTTGAACCACATGAGATTCCCACAAGCCCAATTCTCGAACTTGTCCAGGTCCCTCTGGATGCCATCCCATCCTTCAGGTGTGTCAACCACAGCCTTCAGCTTGGTGTCATCTGCAAATGTGCTGAGGGTGCACCTGATCCCTTTGTTTCTGTCATTAATGAAGACATTAAATAACACTGATCCCAATGCAGACCCCTGACGGACACCACTCGTCACCTGTGTCCATCGGGATTCAGAGCCATTGACCACAACCCTGTGGATGTGACCATCCAACCAATTCCTCATCCACCTAACAGTCTGCCCATCAAATCCTTCTGTCTCCAATTTAGAGAGAAGGATGTGGTGGGGAACCATGTCAGAGGCTTTACAGAAGTCCAGATAAATGACATCTGTGGCCCTTCCCGCATCCACCGATGCAGTCACTCCATCACAGAAGGCCACTGGGTTGGTCAGGCAGGACTTGTCCTTGGTGAAGCTGTGCTGGCTGTCCCAAATTACCTCCTTGTCCTCCATGTGCCTAAGCACAACTTCTGGGAGAATCTGTTCCATGACCTTTCCAGGCACAGAGGGGAGGCTGACAGGTCAGTAGTTTCTAGGGTCTTTCTTTTTATCCAATTTAAATATGGGTGCAATGTTTCCCCTTTTCTGGTCACCTGATTGCCAAGACTTTTCAAATATCATGGAGAAGAGCTTGGCAGCTATATCAGACAATTCCATCAGGATTTTGGGATGCATTTAATCAGGTCCTATAGACTTTTGTACATTCAACTTGCTCAGGTGGTCACAAACCTGAATTTTACTTACAATGGGAGGAACTTTGCTCTCCCACTCCGCATCCTGCTGTCTGTCCACTCAAGAGTTGTGGTGACAGAAATCAGCCATTAACCATTCATTGTTTGGCTGGGTTGCTTTGCTGATAAGAAGGAAAAAGGAACTGGACACCTGTTTGAAAAACAAATAAGCTCGGGATGGAGCATGGAGATGAGGGAACAGAAAAAAAAATAAGATAAATGGTTCAAAGTAATTATTTGCTATATGCTGTTAGCAAAAAATGAAATATTTTCTTCCAAATACATTTCCAGAAAAGTAAGTATGAGTTGTCAAGATGACTCATATACATAGGAATTGGATATGATTTCCTGCTTTTTGGTCTAAAAGTATCCCCCTCCAAGCTTTCAAAAAGCAGCGTGAGGGGATCCACAAATTCCATGAGCTGATGCTGCCAGTCCCAGCCCTTTCTGTGGCCATGCTCATGAAACTAACCTGCTTAGAGACTGGGTACAAAATGTTCTTTTAGAAAAAGCTGTGTACAGCCAAATGCAAAAAGAAGAAAATTACATGGAAAAAAGTTAAATGAAAACATGAAGTTAAATAAAGATATAAATGTATAAATACAAGTATAGCTCTAAAGCAGAAGAGTGTGCTTGAGACTGAAAACAATGAAATACAAAAGGCCTGTGTTGCAGCAGAAGGACTTGAAGGTTTTCAGACACGTATATTCACCAAAGATTTCCTGCACACAGTACAAATATTAACATTCCTTTTTTTTTTTTTTTCCTGCTGGGTATTTAGCAGGTTTTTTGACCCATCAAGCTACAGAAGCAAAGATAGTGAATGACTCACACTAGACATTTCTATCCCATTAGTCAGATATCTGTTACTGGAATAAGTATTGATTCTGTGCCTGCCTAAATGAAACGTGTCTGATGGTTCATGAGGGAAGGCATGTGACATCCAGGGATCATGGTTTTCTCCAGTAAATATATGGATCTTTCCAGACAGTGGTTCCCAAGCTTTGTTGTATGTACTTCTAGTGGTGTTGGAATGGTTTCATGCCAGTTCTGCATATAATGATCACCAAATCAATAAAACTTGGGAATCCTGCTTTAGATGGAATCACTACAGTTTGCTGGTGGTAGCCAGGGGAGCAGGTCTAGCTCTGTCTGTACCGAGTCTTTCTGCCCATGGGAACATGTCAACACCAGAATTTAACAACAAATTTTATTGAGTTTGCATGGCCAAGCTGTGGTAGCAGGTGGCTACAGGGGTGGTTCCTGTGAGAAGCTGCTGGAAGCTTCCTCCCTGTCCAGCAGAGCCAATCCCTGGCAGCCCCAAAGATGGACCTGCCACTGGCCAAGGCTGGGCCAATTAGAAATGGTGGTAATGCCTCTGTGATAACAGATTGAAGAAAAAAGGAAAAAAAGTATTGTGTAGTTGTAATTGTGGCCAGAGAAAAGAGGAGTGGGAACATGTGAGAGGAGCAACCCTGCAGACCCCAAGGCCAGTGGAGAAGGAGCAGGAGGAGGTGCCCCAGGTGCCCGAGACGGGATTTCTCTGCAGTCCACGGTGCAGACCATGGTGACACAGCTGTGCCCCTGAAGACCATGGAGATCCACAGGGATCCACCCCTGTGCAGAAACCCACCCCCAGCCCGTGGGGGAGACCCACACTGGAGCAGGTGGATGCCTGAGAGGAGGCTGTGACCCCGTGGGAGGCCTGTGGAGAAGGAAGCACCCATGGGAGCAGCCTGTCCTTGTAGGACTGCAGCCTGTGGAAGAGTGACCTTCACTGCAGCAGTTTGGGGAGGACTGTTGCTCATGAGATGAACTCACATTGCAGCACTTCATGGAGAACTGTCTCCCATGGGAGAGACCCCACGGTGGAGCAGGGGAAAGACTCCTCTCCCTGAGCAGTGAGAGAAACAACCTGTGATGAATTGACCTTAACTCCCATTGCTTGTCTCCCTGTACTGCTGGGGGAGGAGGTAGAGCTGAGAAGGAGGGAGGGGTGGGGTGAAGGTGTTTTTAAGGTCTTATCTTACTCTCATCATCGTGCTCTGATCTTGTTAGTAATAAATTTGAGTAATATCTCTAATTCTAGCCTGTTTTGCCCATTAATATATTTGGTGAGTGATCTCTCCCAGTTCTTATCTCAACTCATGAACCTGTTGTTACATTTTGTCTCCCCTGTCCAGCTGTGGAGGGGAGTGAGAGAGGGGTTTTGATGGGTGTCTGGCACCCAGCCAGCATAAACCCACTATGGACTTTTTGGTGGAAATGCTGGGGAACTACGAGGATTTTGAGATAATGATAGTAATTGGGAGAGGTAATGGGCAAAACAAGTACTAAGCAATATCAGAGAGTAGAATGATCATGGGGAATTTTTGTTGTAGTTGTGGTGAAGGGACAAGGGGTGAATTTTGAGTAAATTGTCTATTTTTGCACTGTGTTGTGATAATGTAATTTTGGTTTTTCTGTGGGGAAATTTTGTTTTGTTTGGTTTGGCTGGTTTAGTTGTTCCAAGTGAAGGTCATGTGATGAATGTGGATTTTAATTATAATAATAATAAATACATGATTCACATAGGTGAGGGGTGGAAACTGTAGTGGGTTGGCCTTGGTTGGATGCCAGGCACCCACCAAGCCACTCTATCACTCCCCAGCCTGACAGGGGAGAGAAAAAGAAGATGGAAAACAACTAGTAGGTTGAGATAAGGCAATTTACTAAAGCAGGAAAAAAGCAAAAATTTGAGCCCACACAAGCAAAAGGAAAAAAAAAAAATTAATCTCTACTTCCCATCAGCGAGCAATGTTCAGCCAGGAACTTCCCGGGAAGCAGGGCCTCAGCACATGTAGAGGTTGCTCCAGAAGGCAAACATTGCAGTTTTTATATCTGAGCTGACGTCATATGGTATGGAATACCCCTTTGGTTAATTTGGGTCAGCTGTCCTTGCTGAGTTCCCCTCCCAGGATTTTGCCCACTCCCAGCCCCTTGACGATGGGGGAGAATGTTAGAGAGAAAGTGCTGATGCTGTGCCAGCACTGCTCAGCAGTAGCCAAAACACTGGTGGGCTATCAACACCTTTCCAGCTACCAATGCACAGCACAGCACTTTGAGGGCTGCTGTGGGGAAATG
>VZRS01009544.1:188301-355143 GCA_013398055.1 Ifrita kowaldi
AGAGGAGTGGGAACATGTGAGAGGAGCAACCCTGCAGACCCCAAGGCCAGTGGAGAAGGAGCAGGAGGAGGTGCCCCAGGTGCCCGAGACGGGATTTCTCTGCAGTCCACGGTGCAGACCATGGTGACACAGCTGTGCCCCTGAAGACCATGGAGATCCACAGGGATCCACCCCTGTGCAGAAACCCACCCCCAGCCCGTGGGGGAGACCCACACTGGAGCAGGTGGATGCCTGAGAGGAGGCTGTGACCCCGTGGGAGGCCTGTGGAGAAGGAAGCACCCATGGGAGCAGCCTGTCCTTGTAGGACTGCAGCCTGTGGAAGAGTGACCTTCACTGCAGCAGTTTGGGGAGGACTGTTGCTCATGAGATGAACTCACATTGCAGCACTTCATGGAGAACTGTCTCCCATGGGAGAGACCCCACGGTGGCGCAGGAAAGACTCCTCTCCCTGAGCAGTGAGAGAAACAACCTGTGATGAATTGACCTTAACTCCCATTGCTTGTCTCCCTGTACTGCTGGGGGAGGAGGTAGAGCTGAGAAGGAGGGAGGGGTGGGGTGAAGGTGTTTTTAAGGTCTTATCTTACTCTCATCATCGTGCTCTGATCTTGTTAGTAATAAATTTGAGTAATATCTCTAATTCTAGCCTGTTTTGCCCATTAATATATTTGGTGAGTGATCTCTCCCAGTTCTTATCTCAACTCATGAACCTGTTGGTACATTTTGTCTCCCCTGTCCAGCTGTGGAGGGGAGTGAGAGAGGGGTTTTGATGGGTGTCTGGCACCCAGCCAGCATAAACCCACTATGGACTTTTTGGTGGAAATGCTGGGGAACTACGAGGATTTTGAGATAATGATAGTAATTGGGAGAGGTAATGGGCAAAACAAGTACTAAGCAATATCAGAGAGTAGAATGATCATGGGGAATTTTTGTTGTAGTTGTGGTGAAGGGACAAGGGGTGAATTTTGAGTAAATTGTCTATTTTTGCACTGTGTTGTGATAATGTAATTTTGGTTTTTCTGTGGGGAAATTTTGTTTTGTTTGGTTTGGCTGGTTTAGTTGTTCCAAGTGAAGGTCATGTGATGAATGTGGATTTTAATTATAATAATAATAAATACATGATTCACATAGGTGAGGGGTGGAAACTGTAGTGGGTTGGCCTTGGT
This sequence comes from Ifrita kowaldi, assembly GCA_013398055.1. Classification (NCBI taxonomy): domain Eukaryota; kingdom Metazoa; phylum Chordata; class Aves; order Passeriformes; family Cinclosomatidae; genus Ifrita; species Ifrita kowaldi. The sequence continues at coordinate 189,465 of VZRS01009544.1, forward strand.
TGGATGCCAGGCACCCACCAAGCCACTCTATCACTCCCCAGCCTGACAGGGGAGAGAAAAAGAAGATGGAAAACAACTAGTAGGTTGAGATAAGGCAATTTACTAAAGCAGGAAAAAAGCAAAAATTTGAGCCCACACAAGCAAAAGGAAAAAAAAAAAATTAATCTCTACTTCCCATCAGCGAGCAATGTTCAGCCAGGAACTTCCCGGGAAGCAGGGCCTCAGCACATGTAGAGGTTGCTCCAGAAGGCAAACATTGCAGTTTTTATATCTGAGCTGACGTCATATGGTATGGAATACCCCTTTGGTTAATTTGGGTCAGCTGTCCTTGCTGAGTTCCCCTCCCAGGATTTTGCCCACTCCCAGCCCCTTGACAATGGGGGAGAATGTTAGAGAGAAAGTGCTGATGCTGTGCCAGCACTGCTCAGCAGTAGCCAAAACACTGGTGGGCTATCAACACCTTTCCAGCTACCAATGCACAGCACAGCACTTTGAGGGCTGCTGTGGGGAAATGAACTTCAGCCAGACCCAATACACTGTAATTTCCTGTGTGGAGACAGGTGTAAAAGTCACTGAGCAATTGGCTCTCCAGGCCACTGATGGCTGGTATTTGCTTGTGTGGAGATACTCATATGATAATTCAGGGAAGAGAGGAGACAGTTCTGGGTTAGGAAAGGGGAGTGTGAGAGCAGCAAAGATAGGCACGCTAAGGGACAGGAGGGGAAGAACCCAAAAGAATGAAAGGGGGTGAAAACACCCTACTGGCTGTGTGTGCACATGACCTGGCAGAGAGCCACGAGCTGTAGGAGGTAATGAAGTGAATAAATGGACAATCCCCATTTTGAGGCTCTGACCCCAATTAGCTTTTCCATTTACTTCAAAGGGACCAGGCACATGCTCAGAATTATGCTGAATTTTTTCCTGCAACAGAACACAAAGTGCTAATTGGTTAATTTTGTTCATAGTTTACCACAATGTGTTTTTTAATTATTGGCTTACTTACTAACTAGCAGAGTTATACATATTTAGTCCTATGTCCTATTAATCTCCCTTTGTGACTTAGATTTGTTTTTTCCACAGCTGTCACGGGACTTCAGATTTGCTATAAGGTTGTAATGTCTGCTTAGCCATTTGCAATTGAAGGCCTTACTGAAGAGATCTAGACTTCTTTTAGGACTTCTAGAGAATCTCTACCGGTATATAGGGAACATTTGCCATGAGAAGACAAAGTGTTTGAGCTGTTTTTCTTTTTCATTCTCCTGAATTTATGTCCTTGTTTCAATGTTCTTCATAAAATTAATTCAAACTAATTGCATTCTCAATGTCACTTTAACAAAATTGGAATCTAAAATCTATGGGAATCAAGTCATACTGGATACTCTGAGTTTGGTAAATCTGTGTTCTTTCTTTGAAAAAAGCAAGTTCCTCTACTTGCAGCTATATTAAGAACAAAATGTATGCTTGCTAAGGAAGAAAATCAACAGAAATATCTATGCACAAGTTTACACAATGACCATCTTTGTCTGGTTCCTTTAGATACTTAAGAAAGAAATGGCAGATGCAGGCAATAACACAGGAAAGGTAAAGCTGAGGCCATATTAAAGCTCAAAAAAAAGTATTTCCTTCACTAAGTTAAAGTTTTCAATTGTTTCTTTCACCATTTGTCTGCTTCAAGTACCTTTGATATGCCATTGTTTCTCGCTCCATCTGCTTATAGGACCCTCTGCACATATACTAAGAAAACTATGATCTGATTTGTCAGGCAACTTTTATTGCAGGGAACATGAGCACTTGAATCCCACTAGAGACAGGCCACTATTAAGCACAAATAAGACATTTGTGATGGTTTGAAAGCCATCTCTAGGCACATTCTGCACAGCAAGCAAGGCCAGGCTTTTCATCCCCCATTGAGTTCACATGGATGAATTACTTCATGGACAGCATTCACACTGCTAAACAAAGCGAGAAAGCAGTCTGCAGGTGACCCAGGGAAAGAAAGCTTGCACTCTGCTTTCCTTGGAAGAAAAAGAGGAGCAGACACACTCGCAGAGAGGAAAAAGGGACTAGGAGAGATTACGTGAATCATCAAGTCTGCTCCCTCTCCACAACCAGGTAACATATTGCTGGATCAAAGGGCTCTACTCTTTCCCACACTGCAAAACCCTCAGAGTATTTTGCAACATCTTATAATAATTCCCAGATCTTTACTACAAAATGAGCAGTAGAAACTATTCCTGGCATCTTCCCACAACAGAAATTTTGTGCTTTCAATAAAAATGCAAAGATCCTTCCTAGTTAGAGCTGTGGAAGAATTCTTTCCTGAACCCATCATGATGACCAGTCTAACCCTGGTTACAAGAACAAGAGAGAACAGGCATGAGAGAAATTTCTTCAACCCCAGCTGTCCCAGATCAGTGTCAGGAAATGAAAGGCAAGGGAGAGGAAAAAAAGTTGTCCTTCTACCCACCACGTGCTGGTGGGAGGTGAATGATAGAGATGCTTTTGCCTCTTTTTTCTACATTTTGGAGGGTAAAAAAACCCCTCATATGCCCTATTAAGGCTATTTCCTACAGTTCCAAGGAGTATTTCTTCCTGCTGTTTCTCAGCCTCACGCAGTTCTCAGTAAGTCCCGATCCTCCTGACATCTTGTGTGTTGCCTTATATTTATTTCTGCAGCAATGCTTCACAGTGCCAACGAGAAAATCAATGTACCAGATATTCAGCTACAGAGCCATCGGTGCCAGGTTCAGTCAGGCTACCTCCGAGCTGCTCCAGGAGCCCAAAAAATGGTTAAAAGCCGTCCCAGACCCACTAGATGGCACTGTGGATGGCTATACCAGCCCTTACGAACCCAGGCAGAGTTCAGCTGAGCCTGGCAGCTTCAATCTCGGCTGTCTGGCTCTGATTTCCAACACAAGTCCCTCTGCCTGGAAGCTCACCCGGCAGTTCTGCCCATTCAGCAACTTTTCGGTACCCTCAATCACTCAAAATTTAGGCTCTTTCAAACAATTATCAGTATTTTTTTTTCTCGAGAAGCTCCATGATCATATTTTTCCAGTTCCTAAGTCCTCCACAAAACATTCCAGAGGTTTCAAGAAATATTTAGAAAGTTGGTAAGTCTGAGTGTCCTGTCTGGCTGGTGTGCAGTGTGCATGTCAATGGAAGGGTACAAATTTGAACAAAGCTTTCCAAAAAAGCTGCAGATTACAGGAATTTCGATGTAACCCTAACTTTCCATCTTGGTTGCACCAGTTTTGCTCTACAGTGTCAGTCTGGATCCCAATAAAATCAGTTGGGAAGGAGGATTTCCACTGGGATCGTGGAAAGTTGGATAGGGGCCTCTGTCACGTTTCCAAACACTTAAAATAAGTGTGCTGACATTTGGTAAATCTTTCCCCCTTTTCTGATCAAGGTTTCTACCCTTACTGTGAGCAGTGTTTAATGGTTTATGCTCACAATAAAAAATGATGGGATTGTTGAAAAACACAACGGGACTGCCGTTTTCAGTTTGGGGGGCAACACTTTTGTCAAGTGCATTTTTCCAACTGAAATGGGAGCTAAAATCCCCTTCTTTCTCTCTCTGCTTCTGTATATTATTTCATCACAACCTCCTGTCTCTGGCTTTTAAAAGTTTATCTTTTGTTGCAGCTTTAACATCATCCTGGGCTTTGAGCCTTTCTTTTCATTCCTTGGAACCATCTTTTGTGCCTCCTGAGATAACAGCATTATTTGAAACAGCTCCTCTCCATACTCTCACATTGCTATTTACTCTAATAAAGTGCATTAGGCATTTTCCAGTTGCACCATTCAGGATTCGAGCACAAACTTATCTATAAACCACACATCAATCATCCAAGTTGAATGAACAGCAGCAATTCCCAGGTCTTGTGCATTTATCATGAATCACAGAATAGTTTGGGTTGGAGGGGACCCTAAAGGTCACCCAGTCCAAACCCTCTGCAATGATCAGGGACAACTTCAAATAGATCAGATTGATTGTTTCCAGGGACGGGGCATCTATCACCCCTGTGGGCAATCTGTTCCAGTGTTTTACCACCCTAATCATAAAAAAATTCTTCCCTTTATGTAGTCTAAATGTTCCCTCTTAAAGTTTTAAACCATGGCAACAGATCCTGCTAAAATATCTGTCCCGGTCTTTCCTAAAAGCCCCCTTTAGGTACTGAAAAGCCACAATAAGGTGTCCCTGGAATCTCCTCTTCTCCAGGCCAAACCCCAACTCTCTCAGCATATTAAGCAGTCTCTCTGAGGACGCTTCTTTGACTAGGCAGTGCAGGTCAGCACAGCACTGTAAGGAAGGACAAACATGCTCACCAAGCTCTAAGCTGTTAGTTAATGACCCTCATCCGAAGGGTACGGTGTCTAGACATGGCAGGCACAGTAAATGACTGTATGAGGATTCTTAGATCTCTCCCATAAGAATGCCAGGACCCACGGGAGCGGGAGATAAGCCAGATATCCCCTCTCCCTACTTATCAAGTACTTATCTGGAGATATCCCTACAGATAAACCATGGATATAAGATGCAAGTTGCAGGGCAAGAAGTGAGAAACAACTGTGTGAGCCTGGGAACAGAGTTCTGTGCCCACGTCAAAGGGTGACTGTGGGTAAAACCCCTAAACTGAAAAAAAAAAAGTGCAGAAGATTCTAAAGCCCCTCTTCTATTCTTTTTCCTGTTCTTTCTTTGTTTTATAGCCAACAATACCCAGGTTTGCCTGGAGACTGCACAAAATTCAAATGACATGAGAAACTCCAGAAATTCAGGGGTGTATCTGGACACAAATTTTAGTGTTATGACTAGTTCAGTACAATACAATGTCACAGCTTATTGAAAACTGTCATTTATATTTGCTGGATAGAATAAATAAATTAAAAAAAAAAAGAATAACTAAACAAGCGCCAAAAAACAGTGTATCTAGTCAAGTTTCCAAACGAAAATGGTTTGTTGTAGATGACTTTCTCAGACCTGGGCATGATGAGGTTTTGTATTGTACTCACTCATCACCCACAATGAGGTTTTGAACTGTATTCACTGTAGGAATTTGAGAAACAATCCTCAAGACAGTTTGATCTCCAAATGTAGTTTAAAGTAGTTTTAACTTGCACAAACTTGTAGTAAAGTTGAGATAATGCCAAACAGTAATACATTCTGGATTTTACCTGTCTCACAGGGCAGGATTTAATGTAGTGGTGCAGAAGACAAAAATTTATCTCCGTATCTTCTACTACATCTGTGTAACACTTTTTTCCCAATTTTAAACCTATTCACTTCAAAGATAACAGCCACATCTTATGTCTGTACTTTTCTCTACACCAGAAGTAAATAAGTTTTCATGGCAATTTTTTTATTGACCTTTGCAACTGACAAGTAATTCCTGGCATCTCTGACCAAAATTTTTGAGAACTCTGGGTCAGAAAAATGGCCAAAAGAGCTTGCATCAGCATTCCTTTAGATCATGAACATGTCTTCCTGCACCATTTTATGGTGTGGGTCATACGTTTGTTTTGTAAGTTTGTTTCCTTCTTATAAGAAAAATGTATTTGGAAAAAAAAAAAAAAAAGAATGAAAAATATCAAAAATATTGCCTTAATAGTCACTAGATCTTTAAAGAAAACTTTTCACAGATGCTAACAGCTGCGTGAAAATAATTTGTCCTCAAAGACAGAAAAGTGAAACAAATATTATGAAAATAGAAGCTGTGAAACATCAGAGGTCATTTTCCATAAGATAGCTAATTGCATGCCTGAGTGTTTACATTTTGTTCTGTGTTTTTTGCCACTATCAGTGACTCATATTTAAACACCATGAGAATAATATGTGTTCATTTCTCTTGTAAGTTCTTGTTTGGTCCTCTAATTAAGTAATTAAAGTGAGCATGTGATATTACCAGGAAAGCTGGCAAATACAAATCAAACAGGTTTTTGATGGTGAGCCTGCAGGAATCCTCCCTGAGCTCTCAACGTGTGCATGGAGGTTTTATAAGCAATTAAACTCTTTCCCTGAAAATCCTACCTTCAAAGCTTTTGGATCACCTGGAGAGTTTTATGGTTGGCTGCAAATAAAGAGAGCATAGAAGCTTGTAGGAAAAGCTCAAACAAGGAAAAGAAACATGAAACAAATAAGTTCAAATAGTCTTAACCTTTTTCATTCCAGAGTGTTACTTCTCATCCTGTATTGATGCTGCTTTAAACAGCTGCTGCATTTAAAACTTACTGGCAGGATTATGAGGCAGCACAGAAGGTGCTTTGTCACTTCCCGTGCTGCAGCAGAACAGCAAAACTTTTAGAAATATGATAAATAGCACAAAATCTTCTACAATGGAAGATTTCCATGGGATGGAACCACTGGATTTTTTTTTTTTTTAAACACTATAATATTTAGGCAGTGCCTTTAAGTTGTATAAGATATCAGTCATGCTTCTGTCTGTGCTTCAACCTAACGTGAAATCCATCACCATCCTAATCCAGCTTTGGCTTGCAGCAGTACAGACATCCCCAAGCACTCTCTGCTCTTTCTTATGTGACTCTTCAGCAGAAGATTTTTGCCTTCCATTCTCTCTTCCCTAGAAAGGTTCAGTGACTTTACTTGCTAGCAGTAAGAGAACAAATAAATTGCAGGCTCCTGTTACCATTTCCTGGTAGAGCAGATGTTTTGTGAAGTTTGACAGGGAGTGTCTGTTCCACTCTAACATCATGACTGTAGCCAGTCCTGATGGCCTTTGAACTGAGAGAGGCAGGACACTGGTAAGCTGCCTTTGCCCATTTGCCATTGTATGCCTGGACATGGGGTCAGAGACAAAGCACATGGAAAGGCCAGTGTGCAGAGGAGTGGTTTGCATCCTCATTTGCCCCTGTGCAGGCACAAAGCCCAAAGCATGGGCTGACCTGTTGCCTTTAAATACAAGCTGTCCTCAATTAAACCTGTCAAGACACTACAGGTCTTTCCTTTACAGCGGCATAATACTGCTAATTCAACAGATCAAGTGAGAAAAATCAGATCCAGCTTGTCTACACTATTTGTCCGTGGCTATAAACCACAAGTGGCTGCAGTTTGCATCTGTCAGCATGTAAACATGCCTTCAGCTGGTGGTCACGGCAGTGTGGCTTGTTTAAAGAGTTACGTGTATCACAATTACCACTGAACATTCACCACCACAAAGGTGCTGGTGGCGACACAGGCTCGGCAGCTACAATTGTGTTCCTTGCCTCTGGAGATACCCTGGGGTCGTCATTCTCTTCTGAACTACTGCTGGCTGCATTTTCTCTTCAGATGGACAAGGAGAAGGCGTTGCAAAGGAAATTTTTGGAGACGTGCTTTGTGCATCCTGTGCTGACCACAAGCAAAGCAAGCACATGTTTTTCATAGCACTGCTATCCTGTTACTCCATTCCTGTGGAGCACAGTGCTCTGAGAGCACTGAAAGTGACTGCTGCTTAACCAGTAGGAGACTACATCACTGCTGAGCCAGCTGCATGGAAACGTTAATGCTGCTCTGTGGTTTCTTCAGGACTCTGGGCCAGCATTTTCCTCATCAGATGTCTTTCATTTGCTGCCCTATCCCAGCCTGTGCTTTATGCTCAGTACAATCTATTTTCCATGAGTGACAAGCCTGGGGGTTCCCAAAGGTACTTGAAGGAAATCAGCATGTAAAATGACATACAAAGAGTATAGGGGAAGAAAGGAGGGAAAAACCAAAAAAAATATACCCACTGCTGACATGAGAAATCCTGGCCCCAGGGAAGGAGAGAAGGCAGAGGGTCTGGGAGAGAATCACAGCAGAGCTGAGGAGGAGGCATGGGGAGGAGGGGGCGAAGAGGTGAAGATCGTAATGCCAGATGAAACTGATGAGACTGCAGAGGAAGGGAAGCTGAAAAACTTTACCGAATCTACAGAGGCAAAAATTGAGTCCTGTAGCCATTTTTTTTTCCACAAAGACAGTATTATCATCACAGTTTAACAAGTGGAAAAACAAAACATTTAAGTGATTAACTTTTGGCAGGTTTGGAGCCCAGGTTCCTCCAGCCCTCAGGCATGGATGTAACCAAGAGATTTATGTTATGTGTATTACTTACAGGTGACTTGAAGAAAATTGATTAGAGTACATTTAACTGGGCAAGATTTAACATTCAGATACCAGATTGCGGTGTGGGGGAGGTCAGACTTTGGCTCTGACCTCCACCTTCCTTTTTCACTCAAAAAAAAAAAAAAAAAAAAAACCCAAANAAAAAAAAAAAAAGCAGTTCTAAAAATGTATGAAAGGAAGCAGGAGAAGAGCTATTTCCCTGTGTGTATGTAGCTTTCAGTGTTTTTAGGCCCATCCTGTGAATCAGTTGAAGGGTCAATAAATCTAGACCTCACTGTGATTACACGCATATTACCTCCACTCAGTGGTTTCTGATTGATGCACCCACTAGTTACCAAGTCTGTCAGTGTGCACTTTGCCTTCAGCAAGGAAAAACACTGGGGCTACCTCTCAACCTGTCAGACTGATTCTCCTGTTTGGTCAGATGGTCTGCAATGCTTGCACATGACAGCTTGCCCCTGCATGGGGCACAGCCCACTTCCTGTTCCCTTGCGACAAAACATGTGTCGGTAATAAACTTCCCATTTATAATCCAACACAACCAGTTGATGTGGGTAATTAACTGACTTAACCTTTTCCATTTCTGATTTTCCAGAGTCTGTGGTGGGCACTGCACAGGCTCCTGTCTCCCTGTCCCCCACCTCACAAACAGCAGAGAACAATCTGATGTAAATAGACAGGTAGTGTCAGAAATGTGACAAAGAAGAAAAGAGAGATGCTGCAGACAGTCTGAAGCAAACGCCATCTCACCGCCTTCCAGTGTACCCTCGTGCTTTTGTGCCACTGTAATGGCGCCGTGAAAATGGACCTTAATTTCATAATGATACACGGCAGTAGTCCTTTTCTGACAAGCAACCATGACTGCGGTTGGTAAGCATGTATTTGAAAATGGAAAAGACAGATAGTCCTTACAGTAATTAAGTCTCAAAGGGTTTTCTCTTCCTACTGCAACTCCAAAAGAGAACCAGGTTCAAAACACATCTTAAATATTTCAACTGTGTCTTTCTCAGTAAGGGCCGAGCATTCAGAATGTGAGGATATCGATTACATCCTCTTTTAGCTTTCCACAGTAGGTTTCCAAGGAAGTAGCTGACTAGAATGGAATAGACAACCACATTTGTGCTGAATAGCTAGAAAGCAAAGGAAACACATTATGTGGGTTTTAAAAAGTATCGTGAATTGTGGAAAAGATATGTAACGTTCCTGCTGAAAAATGCCATTATAATTTTCTATATGTTTTCTATTCCACTCCAAGAATTTTCACCAATGAATTATTTTCTTGGTACCTTCATAAGTAACTGAGTAACTGGCAGCATCACTGTCATGAAATACATCTACAAATGATCTTACTACTACACAGTTGTTCTGAACACTGCATGAATTACATATAAATAGTTAATTTTCCACCTCCGACAGGCTGGTATATAAAAAAGATTAAAATACGTAATGCTGATTTCAGGGTTTTTTGCGGTTTTGTTCTTTTCTATGGAGACAATCACACTAAACCATTCCCCAGACACATTTGGACTTGCACGACATGGGGCACCATATGTGTGCACACTTCAGAATTACTTCCAGACACAGAAAGGAACAGATCTGGAGTGAACATTGCCTTGGGAGCTTGATCCGCAGCAGAGGCACTTTTATTGTCCTTCACTTTCCACTGATCATGCATCTGTTCCCTTTACATCTTCTCTTTTCTTACACTTGCCTACTCATGTCAGAACTGATTCTCTTTGTCAGTTACACTCTTCAGATTCCCTTCAAGATCAGAAAAACATTTGCTTTACTTTTACCTTTCAGTTCACTGCCTGCTTTGGATAAAGCTGAGTATAGAAGTATTAAAATACCAGGAGAAAGCCTGCTGTCACAATGAGTTTGATCCAAAGTCCTTTGAAGTCATTAATGAACACTGGTTCCCAATTATTGCTTTTGGTCTTTGGATCTGCCCATGGCTTTCTACTTCAACATGAAGTATAAGTATTAAAAAGTTTTCAAAAGGTTTATCTGATGGGATTACCAGTTTGATTTTCTGAATAATGTTCTCTGAAGATTCAGATAAACATGTCAACATTTGAAAGCTCTCCCTAACACCTCAGGCTGAGATTAAAGGTCCTCTGCAGTCATGGCACTCAAAGTTTCACAATCAGTGGATAATTTCAGCCTTACAACTGAGAACTCTTTGGTCTCTCGCAGCTGAGAAAGGATACACTTTCTTGATTCTAGCACCAGAATCATCTGCTGCTGTTGGAAACATAGTCTTCACTATTGGAATGGTTTGAATTCTGGTGCAATATTACTGGAATAGTCTTGGCATTGTTTTGTCTTGCAAAGAGGGTTCTTGGACAATTGCTCACTTATTATTGCCGTGACTCTTTCTAAACCAATGTGTTTCTTCCCAGTAGCCAGATCGTTTATATTTGAAAAGTATCATGTTAAGGGAGGTCTAAATTTTGTATCCATAGTCATGGATAGCAGTGACAGTTCCTCTCATAGAAAGACCACCTTTAGCAGGTAGACACAGACACATATATTACATGTGCAATTGTTTACACACCCAGTTTCTTTTCTCATAAAATTTAGGCCCCCTAAGATATTTGGCTCTAAAATCCTGGCTTTTGGAGTACTGTTTAGAGGACTAGAGGATTCCATAGATGAGCCTATAATATTTGATTTTGGTTCTCAATCTGAAGTGTTTCTGCCATCTGAGGAATGTTTTGTGGTTTTTGGTGAAAATTTTCACTTTTTTACTCATGCCTCAGCCTGCTGAATTCAGGAACGGTGCCCCATAATGATGTATTCTGTATCAGATTCCCTTTTTAAACTACACTCTGAGAAACACTGCACTGAGGTTGCAGGACATACAGGAATATGTTGCAATGAACGGAGTATGATTAATTATTAATGGCATAGAAATTTCAAATTTTAACCCAAGTGCTTTGCTGAGCTGATGCAATCAAGGGGCAAGTATTGATCTCTTCAGTCTTGTGCCCAGTGACAAGACTCGAGGAAATGGCCTGAAGCTGAGTCAGGAGAGATTTAGGTTGGATGTTAGAATAATGGTTTTCATCCAGAGGGAGGCTGAGCACTGGAACAGGCTCCTCAGGGAAGTGGTCACAGCACCAAGCCTGACAGAGTTCAAGATGCATTTGGACAATGCTGTCGTGTATGGTGAGATTCTTGGGCCTGTCCTGCGCAAGGGCCGGAGTTGAACTCTATGATCCTCATGAGTCCCTTCCAACGCAGCATATCCTATGATTCTATGATAAGGAACTTCTTTTTCCAGCTCTAGCTGAACGCTGTGTGGGTTTATCTTTATTCTTTGCAAAGTCAGTTTCTCTGAGAGTAAACAGAGTAACCAGAGCCATTTATGGGACAGAGCAAGACAGCAGGAACCCTAGCAAGTCCTCTGAGCAATACCAATGTGTATATACTGTAGATTCCCCTAGTAGATTCCCCAGCCAGTTGCTGCCATCACCTGGGACTTTGAGTAAGTCAGAATGCAAATTAAAACTACAGATTGATTGGAAAGATTACTTAGATCTTGTGTGTTTCCTAATTTGATCTGGAAAGAGGTGTGACAAATATCCTGAAGAAATGTGACAGCCTGAGAAAGAATTCTGGTTCTGCTTTTGCACTTGGAACACTGGTCTTGATGCATGCATGTATGCACGGAGCGAGGCGCTGGTCTCTGCACAGGTGTAAACAGCCACGGGCACACAAGGGCTATTTAGTTCACCAAGGAGGTCTGCTCTTCAACCAGCTGCTCCTGCTCTCTCCAAAAGAAAGGTGGGACATGGATAGGAGCAGCCAAGAGACCAGAACCAACCAAGGGCTACCAGGTGGAATACCATCTAGTGGTCATCATCTTGTCTTTAAAATTTTGCTTTAGTATCCGTGGTTAAAAATTATGCCTGTAATGTTTACAGGCATAATTTTACCTTTCAGTTCACTGCCCAAAACAGGCAGCTCATTTTATTAAGACATCATAGATTCATGTAAAAAATAGATTTTTTTTTTTTAAATGCTACCAGGAGATTCATTGATTTATAAAAATGAGCATGTTCCAAAATACTATAAATAGTAGGAGGCTTTGATCAGTCTACTGTTTTGATTAAAAGTTGAACATTTGCATACAAGAAAAAATCATCGCTAAACCAGTTGCACTGCAGTCTTGCCCTTTGATAAGGCAGGAAAAAACTAACACAACTTTACACAATTAGCAACTGTATCTTAGAAATTAATAGCTACAGAGGAACAATTAAGTCGTGTTTGGCTGGAGGATCTTTGCCACCTTCCTGTAACCATTCATTTATTCCCGCCAGTGAATGCAATGAGAAAAGGATGTATTCTTATGTCTCCAAGCAATCAAGGCTCCCTTGATAAGGCACAGGTTAAGTTTAGCATCACAGACATTGCATTTATTTTTCTTATGATAGACATTTTTCCTATGAAATATTATTAGCATTTATTTCTTTCTTTGGACACAGTAAAAGACACTGTTTAATCAGCAGCACTAATCAAGATACTGTATAAGCAAGTAGGATTTCTTCCCTCCAGTGGCATTGCAGATTTTCTTGAGTCATTACTTTCCTTGAAATTACTGTATGAAATCTTTACTTGTCCTTTTTACCAAGAGCACAGAAAATAAATGTCATCCAACCTCACCAGTTGCCTCAATGAAACAGAGCAAACAAATTGTTTTTAGCTAATAACAGTGGAGAGTGATACATCAAAGGAGCAGAATTTACACCTATGTTTTATCTTGATTAGAGTATCAAAGTTGAATTCAGCATGCCACTATTTCCTGCTCTGTTCCTCTTCATCAGTAACAAACTACTTAGAAGTAATTGATACTGAACACATGGACCAAATTAAATTTGTAATGACATTTACTTATTTGAAGTTTCAGCCCTGATGTGGTCTCCAGTTCATTCACCAAACAGCTTCCATTTACTGAAGGATTTTTTTACTTGTGGTGGAACCCTGAAGTGCAGAACTGAGTGATCATAAAGTGGACAAATTACGCACTGAACTTGCCTTTGACAGAGTGTCCCATTTAGCGTTTCAGGCGCTTAAACAAACTATGATCGTACATACAGTAGTGGCCTATTCTGGTCAGTCTTGGACATTTGTTAAATACTACTACATGTATAATATTTTATATTAAATATGCATCTGCAGAGAGAATGTGTAATACATAAAATATTGACTAAAGGTATGCCAACCAAAGCGCCTCAGAAGATAAACTAACAAAATAGAAAGCAACTAAAAAATCTGATCACCTCATTCCTCTGTGATTCAAGATCATGATAAAGAAGTAAAGGTGATCTGTTCACACCTCATATTGGGCCATAAAATGTTTAATAATATCACTATCACATTTCATTTGGTTATCCTTTTACTTTGAGGCAGATTGTAGTTCCTGTGTAGTTGGCTGAGATAGAGTTAATTTTTTCATAATAGCTTCTGTGGAGCTGGTTTGAATTTGTGATGAAAACAGTGTCGATAACACAGGGATGTTTTAGTTATTGCTGAGCAGGGCTTGCACAGAGCCAAGGCCTTTCTGCCCATCATGCCACCTCACCAGTGAGTAGTCTGGTGGTGCATGAGAAGCTGGGACTTGACACAGCCAGGACAACTGACCCCAGCTGATCAAAGGAGTATTCCATATCATACGATATCATGCTCAGCAGGAAAAACTGGAGGGAAAGTTTGCCAGGGCTGCAATTGTGAGGTTTTGCATCACTTGTTCCATTTTGGTTTTTGTAGGGGTGGGAGTTTTTTGTTCATTTTTTTACTTATTTAACTGTCTTTTTCTCAACCCTTCAGAACTGGTCCTTCCAATTCTGTCCCCCATCACACGGCAGGGATTGCCTGGTGCTGAGCTGTCAGATGGGGTTAAACCACAGCAACTGCTCACACAGCAAATAACGAGTTTTTGTTACCGCGGTTTCCGTAGCATCTTGTCGTGAACCAAAACTTTATTAAAAACACTCCTAAAAACCAAAAACCCAAGAAGTCAGCATTCATATGGCTCTTTAAGAGAGGAGCAATAGTAGCAATAGATAGATGAAGGATCACGCAAAGATAGAACTGGTTGATATTAATTTTATCGAATACACTATGGATTTCAATTCAATTTGGCAAATACACTATGTTTGTGGAGGGAGACACTGTCCTGAGGCAGAAGAAGCCCTAAATTAGAAAGTGCACAGCTGATGAAGTTTGCAGTAGTCCTTCTGACACGTCCTGGACTCAGTAGCCCACACAGTGCTCACATGAGGGTGTATTCTCAAGCCCACTTACAAGTTACTAACACCCTGTTCCCTCTCAGGAATCACCAACTTTCACCAAAAAAAAAAAGAAATAAAAAGAAAAAAAAGGTAATAAAAATCAAGACACACAGAGAAAGCTTATGAGGATAAAAATGAATTGTTGAAGCTCTGATTAAATTTTATATCTAATTAAAAGGCAACTGTACATAGTTCATCCAAATAATGACAGGAGATAGATGGTACATACAGATTTTTCAACAGTTTAACTTCAGGTTTCAGAAGAAAAAAAAAGAATATCTAGATTCTAGCATTAATCCCGAGCCTTGAGGAAAGGACACTATGGATTAGGTCAAAAGTCATAAATATTCCTTTCTAAGGAAGCCTTTCCCAAAATGAAATCTGAAAAGGAGGAAAACAACATTACAGGCACAATTAACGATAACGATGTATTTCAGGTTACAGAGACCCTTCCTTCCTCCTGAAATGGTTGTGACAGGCCTCCTGCTGCATCAGCTTCTGGTGGCTGTGACACCTACACTGGAGCAAAAAGGGCAGCAAAATAAGCTGCATCAGAACACAGCATGTGAGGAGGTGGTGAGAAGTCCAAGTGGCAGTAGCAAGCTCCTGCGGGACACTTTGTTTCTAATAATGCTTTACTCTTAATTGCAAAAAAGTTGATCCCACTGCTTTTTTGGGATGCAGCTGAAATATAACTGGTCTGCATTGCACATCATTAAAAAGGGAAAGCTCTACTACACAGTTTATGATTATTTTCATCCAAGAGGGTGTACCCCAGATGGCGATAATTACCCATAACCTTGAGGATATACGAGAGCTTTAAAAGGTTTGATTTAGAAAGAAGTTGCTTAATGAATGAGCAGCTGAAGGCTGAAACATAATTTGATTATTTCTTTTTTTATCCTTTAGATGTTTGATTATCTATTAGAGTGCAAGAGCTTTTGTAGCTCAATCTGCTTGGAGACCGAGTCACTGTCTTTAACTTGCAGCCAAAACCAAGAGCATCTACTCACTAAAAAATTAATTGAGCAATAGCAAAACACCACACAATACAAAAAATTTTACTAAGAACATCTAATGAAATGACCCTTTCATTTGGATGTTTTACTCTACTCCTTCACATATTCATGTATTTTTGTCTCTCAGCTCCTGAGAGCAAGTTCCTTTCTTCCTGTGCTTCTGTGTTTTGTAGAATATCCAGCTGATGGTAAGCAAATACAGATAAGAAAAAAGCTTTCCAATTCAGATTGGAAGCTGCTATGAGAGAACTGGTGTGTTTAATTATTTTTACACTATTTATGTAACTTCTCAGCCTCTGAAGAAGCATCCTTTACCAAAAATGCCTTTACAAAGCCATTAAAAAGTGTAAACTAGTTTTAAGTTGTTTTTCCCATTAGCCTTACTCCTTTGCTTTCCTGAATAGGGTGTTGCATTCTGGGTCCAGAGAGGCTTTTCTCCATCTATTTTTATTCTGGGTGGAAAAAAAAATATGTCTTTGTTTGCTCACTTTTGTGAGTGCTATTTTATATGTCTGTACTGAATGCTTTTGCCAGTGATTCTGGATTGCAGTCTGCAGGGCATCTGTAATGGAGAGTCCTTACTGCCCTGTGCCCTTATGCCAAGTGCAAACACAAGAAGAGTAAGCTGGGAATCCTGGTGGTCTCCAGCACAGAATTGTCTGGTTTTGCTGTGGGAAGCTTGCAAACCCACATTTGTTTATAGATTTATACTTCCTCTGTTCTTTTTCTTTCCCCTTTTTCTTCCATATTCCTCTAAATAAGGAAGCTAGAACAGCCATCCAACCCACGCATGCTCCCTGGTCAAGGCTCTCAGTTTTCATTTCTCCGACTTCTGGCACCAAAGACAGGATTTCAGCAGTTCCTACTGGCCTCACAGATGCCTTAGAGAGTCCTTGCTATGTGACATACCCCAGAACCACATCAGGAAGCATCTGTCTTCACCTCCTGTGTTGTATGTGCCAGCCCCATGCAGATGTGCCTCAGACACTGCAGAGCACTTAAAATGGTTCTGCTTAAGAACCTAAACCTCTTTCCAAAAATAAAAGTTTCTAATATGACTCTAGAGGGAAAAAAGGAAAAAAAAAAAGGAAAAAAAAAGTAGGAAAAAGAGAAAGAAAGAACATCATGGAAAGAAGAGTGTGCAAGTGTTGAAACCCAAAGTAAATTGACCCATCTGCCTTGCAAATACAGTGCATCCTGAACAGGAGGTTTTAAACCAAACTTCCTTCAAATAGCTTTCATAAAATCCTGCTATGAGGTTCTAGAGAGTTCCTTCCAATGCAAAAATAGGTGTCCTGCCTTCACCGGCACTATTTGGGGATCTCTGAGAAGTAGAAGATATTTAATGAAGTTGATTTTGAAAAGAGGTGTCCCCATGCAACTTTTTTCAGCCAAGGAAGGGGAGAGCGCCAAAGGGCTGCAGTTTGCAGCCTCAAAGTGATGGCATCCTGCCAGCTTCTCTTTGCAGGCATATACATGCCAGAAGTGCTTAAGTGCAAATGGCATGTAAACCAAAAACACCTGTCATTATTGTGCTGGGGGTGTATGCGGACAATTATGTGAAACTCTGAAAAAAGCATGCTTTCCTGCCCAGAGGACAGAATGAAAAGTTTTACTGTGTTGAGCAGTATGGCTGGAGTGGCTGTGCTGATTTTATCAACAGCTGGCCTTAGAGCATGCAGCAGGGCTCTGCGCAGCCCTCCCTGGAACACACCAGCACACCCGGACCTCCCTGCCTCCTCTAGATACCTTTTCACACTCTCCTCACCCTGCTCACCCCTGTGCATCAGTCATAGTAGACAGCTACACCGCAGTGAGGCTCACCTGAGACCTTTGCATTTCGTTTCAGCAGTAGTAAATCTATCATTTGGATTGTGAGTAGGGATTTTTCAGACGTACCTTGCCACTTTATCTTCTGTCTTTGTCAGCAAGCAGCAAAGCTCTGACAAGACCCTGAGAGCAGTTTTGCAAAGGGCACTCAGGCTCTGATTTTGTGCCAGCATGGTATGAAGCCAACCCAGCAGACACATGCTGCTCCACAAGTAAGCAACAGCTCAGGCTCTACAGCTCTTTGATCCATGTTGTATTACAGAACTTCAGTACCTATGTCAAGGAACTGCACTTATGATTTGTGGGTACATACCTCTGGATGAGGCAGTCTTTGAGTTCAGTATAGGAAAAGAATATTTTGTTATGGATCTTCTCATGGCTGTGAGTATGGAATGAACCACCAAGGCACATGGCATTTCCCCTGCCCTCCTCCCCAGTCAGGTGTGATGGCACAATGCAGTTTTCAGTGCCAGCTGGTACAGGAACAGTGTCTGGGATCAGTGTCTGGAGCCAGCGTCTGGGATCAGCTGCTGAGACAATTAGGATAAACTTTTGTTCCATAATCCTGAATGTAGCTGGTACTCAGGACTGAAAAACCCCCATCTGCAGAACTTTGAAGTAGAAGTTCTACTGGTGTCATGGTAGGCGGTCGGATGGTGAGGTGCCATGACCTTCCAGAAGCGTCTTTGATGTGAAGCTGGTCAGCAGTGCAGACACACAGCACACAACACACACACCGGATAGCTGGAAAGACGATTCGACGACAAAGGAGCGAGAAGGGTCTTCGTACGGGGTTCCACAGGGAGGTTTATTGCAGCCATGCACGTGAAGGCACCCAGGGATGAAGACAAATAACATTGGGGGGGGTCCAGGTTTATATACAGGAGTGGAGGGAGCATCAAAGACCAATGATCTGAGGGCACGGGGGCGGTACACAGGCGGGACCAGGGTATGGGAGCCAATAGGGAAACTCTGAGGGAGTGGCGATGGGGCAGGGGCCAATGGGGGAACAGGGAGTGGAGAACCTTCTGGATCAGGGACATGTAAGGTATAAAGGGACAGGGAGGCCAACGGGCCAGCTGGGGAAGCAGAACTGGGGTACATTGACATAGCTAAACCGAGTATGCTGGGGGAAGCGTTTTCTGTCTCGCTAACCTAGGGAGGAACCTAGGAACTGTCCCACCATTGGACTCCCTTCGTTCCTTGTTCGGTAGGCCCACTGGCCTCCACATATTGGTAGCACTTCAAACACAGAGAGCACAGTATGTCAGAAGGCAAACAAAAGCAATGTAGAAGAAGGAGAGGAGCACATTTTTATACTAGAGAAAAGCTGTTTAGCTGTGGGACTTGTCAAGTCAGACCTTGTTGTTCATAGTAAAGGAGGGTCGTGTTTCATAAGAAAGTGCATGAACTGAACAGGAAAGGTATTTTATAGCACAAAAGATGCTGGTTTGGGACCTAAGAATACCTTACAGTGATGAATAAGACTCAGAGGGGTTTATGTTTCATCTAGGTCAGTTACTGAAGGACAGCCAGACTTCCCTTGCTCTCCTGCAAATTTGACCTATAGAAGTTGTATAATCTACTTATGTCTCTGCAGAAGAGACCAGTGAGACGAGGCTTCCATCTGGCTGGGATTCAGGATGTGTGTGTGCCTGAGCTACAAAAAATATGTCAGGACTGTAGGAGTTTCATCATCCATCAAAGGATCCTAGGAAAGTTCTACACACCGCAGGTGCCCCTTGGAGAGGTTAGCCCACGGCAAAGCCTAGTCAATGGGATTTAGAAATTAACTTTGTGCCAGACTGCCAAGCAGTGTGTGGAGCTGCAGTAGCTGGGACTATCCTTCCTACTTGCTCTCTGGCCACATTTCATACGGTGAGCAAAGGATGGGCACTTCCCTGGGCTGAAATCCCCCACACCCCACCGGGTCCATACTGTCCAGGCTGTACCTTGGCCTCGTGTACTTCAGGCTGTATTTAGAGGCCTCATGAGTGGAAGGGTCAGCAAAGGTGGTCGTGAAAAGTGATTTCAGGGCTGTGCTTACCACATCAAATAGATCTCTCTAAACTACTTCAGATTCCCCAAGTCCACTGCCTACTACTCAGCTGTGGGGTACAGTTTGGGTTGTGACTCAGGGTCTTGACAACCCAGAAACCAATCAACTAAATTTTCCATATTTGAAAAGTAACCTAGGAGTTCAGATGAAAAAGCCATGACCAGGGACTACCACTTAAAGTCAGCTGTTGGGAAATAACAGAAATTTTGCCAGGGATTAGTGTCTGGTAAATTTTGAAATATAAATAATTTCACATGCTGTGCTAAATTTTAATTAATAAGGATTTTACTGCAATCTTCCCATAATTTTTTAGAGTGAACCAAAATGTAGAGCAGCAGGGGTTCATTTGTTGCATTGATTTATTTTAAAGTTGGTTCAAGTGAAACACCCATATTTTAAAGCAAACTTTTCATGTTCCTGCAGTAAAGACAAGGTCGTGCTTGTCTGTAATGAATTTAATATAATAGTAGGATTTTTTTGTTAGTCTTGAAAACATTTTGTTAGTCTTAAAATTCTGCCTAGCTTTCTAGTTCCCAGATTAAATAAATGTGGTCTGACATACTTCATGCCAGCCCATAAAGTGCTCCTGAGTCCAGGCTCACAACAAATGCCAATAAAAGGGGCTGCTAACCCTCTACAAAGGCCCCATGCACACATCTCATTCAAAGAATTGTTCTTAGGTCCATGAATCTTAGCTTTACAGGAGTATATGCACTTTTATAGACACTTGACACATGAAACCAATCCCTTTTTTTTTCCAGAATTTCAAAGTTATCCAGAGAGTGAACTAGTTTGAGATGCTGACATTTCTGCTTTCATTCCTCTTGCTGCAGAATGCTTTTACAAGTGATAAGAAATTAAATCATACTTTATAAATATCTCACAAGTTATTTAATCATACATAATAGCTTCTTAATTTGGACCAGAGTGCCAAGTAGAAGTATCTCATCCTGAAACATCTTAGGGCTGAATCTCAGTCTTCATCTGGAGACAAGGGACCATGTATTGATCTAGCTGCTCATACATAGTTCAGTTCTGCAGGCTTTATTTAAAGTCAATTTTCTCCAAGTTAAACCAAACCCCTCAGCCGCTCCTCATTCCTTG
This sequence comes from Ifrita kowaldi, assembly GCA_013398055.1. Classification (NCBI taxonomy): domain Eukaryota; kingdom Metazoa; phylum Chordata; class Aves; order Passeriformes; family Cinclosomatidae; genus Ifrita; species Ifrita kowaldi. The sequence continues at coordinate 209,874 of VZRS01009544.1, forward strand.
TATGTGTCAGCCCCCCAGCCGCCTTGGTATCTTTGCACTGGGTACTGTCCCTTGCTAATCTGTCTCTGGGGATGTAACGCTGGGGAGCTGAAAACTGGACACTGCAGACATGGATTCACAAGGGCTGAGTGGAGCAGACTAATTGTGGTTCTGGACCAAATAGCTACTGCAGTCCAGGATGTGATGAGCCTTTTGCTCTGCAAGAGCATTGTCTGGACTCCTGTTCAGCTTCTAGTGTACCAGGACCACCAGACCATTTAGAGATTTTCTCCCTACCAGCCAGTCTCCACCCTGGGTTCATTCCCTCCCAGCGCAGACCTTTGCATTTCTCTTTGCTACATTTCTTGAGATACTTGTCAGCCTGCACATCAAGGTCCCTTAAGGCAGTCCTACCCTTTTGTGAGTCAACAACTTCAGATAATAATTCATTGATATTATCGTATGAAATTCACCTTCATAATTGGCACTCATTCCTAAAAATAACTCACACAATTAATTGTGAGTTATTTAACCTGTGAGAGGTCAGTATTCTGTGATGTGTATGTCTCCAGGATTAAAGATATTCCCAATTTCTTATTGTTCCCTCATTGTTCAAATAAATTAATAAAAATCAATAACTTTCTTATGCTCTGGTCTGTTAGCTCGGAATGACAGTAGGGTCAATTGAAGTCTTCCCACTCATTAGGTTTCCATTGTCAGATATTTGCCAAGGGTTCGGCCACAGTTTCTTGGTTTGTGTTTATAGCACCGGAAACTCCCAGGTGGTCTCTCTATCCAATTATCCACCAGGCTGGTATTGGCTTCTGTGATGAGTTGGAGGTATCACACTTCAGTCTGGTACAGCCGAAGGCAAAATGCACTAATATGAAACATTCTATTTCAACAGTTTGTTGAGCAATACGTGTTTCCCAACTTCCTTTTTTTGGACTGCCAAATAATTTTTAGAATGGGAAATTTATTAAAACTTAGGTTTAGTTTGGTGAAGACCCTCAAAGTTTTATATCCAACAGAAACTGCATTGGTGATCTTCCTAGGAACATTCTACTTACAGTTTCAAAAAAAAAAAGTCCATAAAACAACAGAAGAATAAAAATTGGTCTCAGTTTCCACCATGATGCTACTTTGATGGTTAGTAGCATTCTGTATCTTCTTTTTCTTTCTGTACCACTTACTGCAGACTTTTCTAAATTTCTTTCAAAATGCGGTGTGAGGAGAGAGACAAGTGGCAGAAAATTCAACCAGGTGAGTTTGTGGAGGAGAAAATATGTGAGAGAAGGATGATGGAAAAGTGTCACAGTATAAATCTCTCCTCATGTGTGTATGGGCCACAACAGATGGGAGCTGCTGTCACCATCACTGATAATGTTTACCATCTGCACAATGACAGGACCCAAATGAGAAAATTTGGAAGCTCTGACGTAGAGAAAAAGGACACCAGACAGCATGTTTAAGCCACAGTGCAGTCATAATAACTGACATAAAGGTTGATCAGAGAGCAGGACCTGGAGTGTAAATAAAGTACACAATATTACCATTGCATGAGATCCACTCTTCAGACCAGAACCTCTTACTTCTCAGGCAACCTTAGCAAATTGAATAATAAACCCTAAATCAGGGCTATTTTATACTAAGTAGATTCAAAGAAATAGTGTTCTTTCACAAAGGACTGTGACAGACTGCTTGCATTGTGCAGATTTTCCCCAGTCTTCCAAGAAATGGGCACTACTGGAACCCTAATTTTAATTATTTTTACCGGTAGAATTTCAGGAACCTGTAGGGGTCTGTAGTAAGGAGACTTCACCCTGAAATCATGCTGAAGCAGTCACAGCTGCCAGCAGTTAGATCTGTTAGGATGGACTCTTCTGAAGTTGCTGTTGGCTCATCACAACAAATCACTGTGTGTCCAAGATTCTTCTATGTGCTGGTGTTACAAACTCTGTGGGCAAGGAACGGGGGCAGGGGGCTGCTTTCTAGTACTTATTTCTCTTAAGAAAAATTCAACAAGGGATTATTACTTCTATTTATCACTCACGTAGAGGAAGATCACCTCCCTCTTATTTCCTTGATTTGGCTGCTAGATGGCACAAAAAAGTCTCAGTCTATTAATTTTGTTTGCATTTGAACTGAGATTTAAAAAAAAAAGGCTAAAGTACGAAGACTTAGCGGAAAACTAGGAGACAGGGCTTTGTAATACAGCAGGAACGTGGTATATTCAACCATGTGGCAATATGAAGGATAAAGTAAAGTTCTGTTGCAGACATACATTTGTTTCTTTTTCTCACCAGCTTCAAAACATTCTTCAAATTCATCGAAAACACTTCTCAAAATCTCTAGTGACTATATTCTGTCTACCTAAAAAGCAAATTCTCATTGGTTGAGAGAACATTATCAACTTGCAAAATAAAACAAAAGAGAACTTTCATAACTGCACTAGTACTTCTTATCCCATAAAGGCAGCAAGAGTTTTACCTTCTGGGCACCACCAGTTAGGAGGTTGTGCAGATCTCAGGCAAAAAATTGCAACCAGAGCCTCTATGTGTTTATCACAGTTCCTTAATTGAGACAGAGGTCAGACTATGCTCTGCACCATTTGTCTTTGTTAGAAGTTCTGCAGAAGTCAGGTCATTAGACATTTCTGGATTGTTTTTTGCATACCTTGGATGTTGTAGACAGCCAATTACATCCATCCAGGTAGTTATGCTATAAAAGGACCATTATGGCCCTGTTCCCAGTTTGAACTCTCTCAGCAGCTTCTTCCTTTCTTAGCCTTGAGGTAAGGGAAATTTTTTCCAAGAGACTTATGAGAGCCTGTATCTGACTTCACCCCAATCTTTGAAACAGGACTACTTTCTGAACTAGATTTCCTTGAAAAACATCTCAGGGTTTTCCCATGGCAGGGCTCTAACATAATACAGACGAAAGCAAGCAAACACACTGCTCAGGCCTTGATCTCCCACTTACATGCATAATTAATTTCACATGGAAAAATATTTCCATTGATTTAGGACTCTTCATAAGCAGAATGTGCAGTTCATATGTATTTGTAGAACTGGGGGTCATACACTGTACACAACCGAACACCGTCGTTATTATTGGGAAAATATTGAAGTAAAGGCCTGGAGACTTGAGTATGAAAAGAAAAAGAAATTTTTATGATTTATAGTGTGGAAGCCTTTTCTAGGCTCAAGAAGAATCAAAAAGTAATGATTTTCTGGCTATTGACACACAGGCTTTGTGCTTTGCCAGGTCACCTCTTCAACAATATTGGCTAATCCAAAACATTTTGAAATTTCCCATTCTCTAAATTACTCCAATCTAAACAGATCAGTGATTAACTTTAAATCTGCATTCCAAATGGCATGGTCCTCCAGCTCTTTAGTTAAGTTTTCTCTTTGCAAAGGAATTCTTATTTGCTTTTATTGCAATGTTACATTATTTTTGGTCTAGATGTGAATGCTATTTAAGCATTTAAAAATTAACCCGCTGTTTGGAACAAGAGGGGTAGAAGTTCTGGACACTCTCAGTCCCTTTGTCTGACTCCGTAGACCATATGTCTGACTATCATAGACCATAGGGGCTGTGTAAATTCCAACTGCTTGATCAGCTTGAAAAAGCTATTGGTATCCTGGCAAAAACTTCACTTAAATATGTGCACTTAATAAAACTTTCATAATGAGAGCAATTAAAATTCTATTATGTCAGAGTTCTGAGCAGGCAGCCATGCCTTATTTTTACCTCTATAGGAGTGACACAATTCATAACTTCAATGCCCACTTTTCACTGCAGAGAGCAAGCTGTTTAATGCTGTCAACAACACCGGGTTCCCCTCCGGCATCTGCACTATTGGCCAACACATATAAACAAAGCAGCTCAGGTCATGCTTCCTGCTCATTCAAAATAAGGCATACCAGGCATGAACTCTTTTGCCCTACTTGTACTGAGCTCCATAACTTAAAAAAAATAAAAAAGAATCATTTTTTCCAACATTTGTTGCAATTCTTATGCCGGGAGAATGCATTCATATGTAAGTATGACGCATAAAGGAGTACTCCCTTGATCAAGGAGATCAGTATTTGAGGTGAACGGGTATGAATCTACTGAACATAGGCTAACATGAGTACACTAAACAACATTACTAAGCTAATGCAAACTAAAATACAGGCTTTTTTCTCTAGTGATACTTCCATCGGTACTAGCAGCTGTATGAGGAATAAATTAATGAATTTTGTTGCATTACTTGAAATGTCTGGATTCTTTCACAGACAGTTTTTGCACTTGTCTAAATCGCCAGTGAGGTTCATTGGGAAATACAGTCGCCACACCAATAGTCCTTCCTACTAACTTCTTAATATTCATCAGTTTCCAAATATACCCTCCTAACCGTCTTCCATTTTAGAACCCTAACCTCTGCGAAAGACGTGAAGAAATAGTAACAAAAGGCTTTTCAGCTTTCTTTGAGAAGAATAGTCACTAATCCTCTATCATTTTTAGCTACTCTAAGGTAAATGCTTTAATTTCTAGCTAAAGAGAACTACAGAGGTTAAACAGGAAGGTCAAAATCAACATGTGAATCACTACAGAAAAGTTCAAATTTAAAAAAATTAATTTCATTCTTCTTGGCGCTTATCAGTGGAAAGCTGTGCCACCTTGAGTTTTGAAAAGTATCTGTGATTTCTGGTGAGCTGCACAGTCTATTCATATGAGGTTTTCCTACCTAACAGCATCAGATCACAGAAACAGAAATGTTTCTGAAACAAATCTCTTCAAGTCTCAAAATCTTATTCAGAGAGAAATAATTGCCAGTACTAGATCAGGCCTGGCATAGCTTTGTCTAGCCAAGGCTTGAAAACTCCCCTGAATGGAAACTCGATCAGGTTTCTGGGTGATCTAGGCCTGTTTCTCCAACCTCTCAAACTGAACTCTGTGCTGTTTTCTCATATCATCTGCCACTACTGTAAAGATGTAAGATCCACACCTTTACAACTGCCATTCAAGTATTTGTAGGCTGCTGCCAGACTATCCCTTAGCTCCCTTTTTCCACGCTCAATGAGCCAGCTGTCCTAACCCCTTTGCAAAGGCCCTCTGTTCAAAATCCCCGACCACTGAAGAAGGAAGGCTTCCTTCATACTCTTGGCATTTCTCAACATCCACTTGAAAGGGGTACTTAAAACAGGTTGCTGCGTTCAATATGTAGTCTCACCAGAGCCACGCAGAGGGTTATAATAAATTCCTCCAATTGTTTGACCACACCTTCCTAATGTGTGCCGTAGCCCATTATCCACTTCTCCTTGTTCATAATGGCAGTGCACTTTTGTTTCTTATTCCAGTAGTTTTTCAGAAAATCCTTTGGTGTCCCTGTGGAAAAGAAACTGATAATGAGTCAGTAGTGTGCGCATGCAGCAAAGGAAGACAGCCAACTTTTGGGCTGTATTTAAAGAGTTTAGCCAACAGTCAAGGGAAGTGACTATTCCCTCTTTCCAGCTCTGTGAGGCCACATGTTTTGTGTCCTGTTTTGGGTTCACTCCAGTACAAGAAAGACGTGGCTTTGGGATCACTCCAGTAGGAGAGTCACCAAGGTGGTTGGGAGGCTGAAGCACAGGATGTTCAGAGAGAAACTGAGGGAGTTGAGTTTGGTCAGTACGGAGAAAGAGGCTGTGGGAGATACTATTGCTACCTACAATGTACTGGGAGAGTGTAGAGAGAATAGGGCCACTCTTCTCTGAGGTGCAGGAAGGAAAACACAGAAATTGCAACTCAGTGTAAGGGAAATTCCTAACATGAGGGTAGACAAACAACATATCAAGTTGAGATGTGGAGGTATTCAAAATACAGTAAGACAAGGCTTTGAATAACCTGATCAAATGGCCAAAGATTCAACAAGTCAACCTCCAGAGACTTTTTCAACCTACGTGAGTCAGTAATTATTTCTCCTTCACTGTATTCCCAAGGACTCCTGCAGCAAGGCTTCTACTCAGCCAGTCTGTTCCCAGCCTTCCAGGTGCAGATATTTGTTCTTTTTGTTGAAATTCATGCTAGTACAATCCTCAAGTTTCTCAAGGTCAGTCTGAAAATAAACTGTGTCCTTTGCTGTATCAGCAGCTCCTTCCTATCTTAATGATGCCTGAAAATTTGCTGAACAGTGCTTTCTGCTTTATGATGCCGGTCACTGATAAAAATACTGAGGAACATCAGCTCCATTATCAACCCTGGAATACTTTGCTTGTTACTGACCACCACCTGAACACAGCCACTTCAACTCACCCAATGGTCTGGTAACCCAGCCCATCCTTTCTCCGCTTCCAGATAAGAGGTCTGGGGTCAGAAACCTTGCTAAAGGCATATCCACCCCTCTCCCCTCATTCTCATAACTGTTGGGGTGTGTTCTGGCAGAGCATCCCCCTGGTCGCTCCAGAGACCACCTCTTGTCAGTCCCGACAGGGCTCTCCCCTGGATTGACGAGTCAGCATCGGAGGGTGGATCTCTGGGCAGTTCCCAAGTGTAAGCATCAAGCCCCCCAAAAAACTAGCCATGCCTCTTCTTCCAGAACCTTCCAAGCATTTAGACATCCCATAGGTGCATGCTGACTGTTTCCTCCCTTGTTATCACCCCGTTGGTTGATTGCACCCTGGTTCCTCCCAGTCCCCCCTTTCCCTTTGGTTCTCGTCCTGAACTCCACCCTGATTTCCTCCCCTTAAAACCCTCGGCCCGAGCCCTCTCCGGGGGATATCTCTTCCGCCCGGATCCGGTTAATAAAACCTGCGGTGGTCCAAGGAAGGATATCTCTCCTCGTTCGTTCTTTACCTCCGGGATCTTCGGGCTTTCACCACCTCCTCCTCTGCCCTGAGGAGAGCGTGCTTGCTGCCCGCTTGCATGACGCCCCAGCGGCGGTGGCTGCCGACCGAAGCGGCACAGTTCGTGTCTGCAGGCTGGACCCTGGGCCGACTGCCTGGCCTTGACGAAGGGGTCTGGGGGCAACTAGCCCCGATCGCCGTGTCACATAACCAGTCGTTTCACTACAGAAAGCAATCAGGATGTCTGTTTCTGATTACCTCCTTGTCCCGTTTGAGTTTAGAAATGGATTCCAAGAGAAGATCGTGCACTGCAATCTATGCAGGGACTGAGGTAAGCCAGCAGCTGACAGCCTTCCAGATCCTATTTTTTGCCATTCTTGAATATGACTTTATTGTTTGCTTTTTCCATTCATCATGATTTTTCACAGACAATACACAGCAGCCATGGAATCACAACAGCCAGGACGGCAACTACAGCAGCTAACTTTTCCAACACCTTTAGGTCAATACCAGGAATATGAATATGTCCGGATAAAGTGGTTTCTGGCTTGTTCACACAGCACTGGCTCCTTCCCAAACTGTTCTGATACCTGCAGGGATCAAGGAGAATGTTCTGCCTGTGATACGAAAGGTGAAAAAGGCCCTGAGTACTTCGGCTTTTTCCATATCACTCACACTGTGTTGTCTCTTACACGCCAGCAGCCTCAGATCTTTCCTTTACAATTTGTCCTTCTTGCTCAATATAATGAAGCTATTTTTAGCTTTAGGGTTTTGACTTTCCTGATTTTGTCCCTAAGTACCTTATTGATCCTTTTATATTCTTCCTTTGTGGCCTGTTTTTGTTTCCATTTCAAACATCTTCACTGTTTGCATTTCAGTTCATCAAGAGGCACCCTTTGCAGGCAAGCTGGTCTTGTTCTGAAACTTCCTCTTTTCCCACATAAAAGGATGCCTTGATCCATCAGTGAGTTCACTGTGAAGGAGTCATCCAGCTCTGTTGGGTACGCTGCCACTGCATGGCTGCTTCGCAGAGGACTTTGCTTAGCAATTCCTTGAATAATCAGGTCTGTTTCTGAAAGTCTAGAGCCCTAGCTCTGCAGCTTTATTTCCAGACTTCCTCCAAATCCTGAGCTTCATTGCCTTGTGCTCCCTGCAGCTTAAGATGCCACTAGTGTCTGTGTTTTTCAGTCCTTCTCAGTCTGTGGGCAGTAAGTCCTACAGAGCAACACCCCCGGAAGGCCTCTCTAACATTTGCATTGGAAATGTCACCCACGCAGTCCAGCCTTGGGCTGTCTGCATGAAGCCACACTGACCTCATAGCAGTTGTCTGGACAGCTGAGACCACCCATAAAAAACAGGTGCCTGCAGGTGGGAGGTTTCCACTGGGTGTTTGGAGAAGGCCTCTTCCCCTGTTTCCTATCAATCAGGTCTGTGGCAGACTTCCAAGATGTCCTTAGTCTTACCTTTCCTCTCTGAAGCTGATGCAGAAGCTTTCAATTTAGCATGTGTCTAGTTTTGCCCTATTGAGCCTTGTGAACATAAAAGATAGCCTGCTCCTTATTTTCTCTGGATATCACTCCTCAATGGCCTGTTTGCTCCATGGGTTGCCTTCCTAGCATATTCCCTGTCTGATGCGAACAGCCCCTGATTGAGACTGGCCCCACCTTTTGTCTCCTCAAACCTTGATCTCCTTGTTCATCAAGAGAGGTCACTAAAGGCACCAAGGGCAGTGAAACATTCTAGTTATTTAAATGATGGCATATAAAAGTAGTAACCAGTGAATACCCTATGCACAGTTATTCTCAGGAGTAAATGGGATTTTTAAAGCATACTAAAACACCTGATATTTGCATAGAGTTGCATATTGACATAAGCTGCAGAGGTAAATTAGAGGCATTCAGCTTGGAATCTTCAGCTCAAATTTGTGGTCTTCATCCCTGGATCCATAATATGACTTCAGGGCTTGTGTTCCTTGTGCTAAGTTTTCAGATTCATGTAACTAACAGCTTACTTACGGTGTCATGCTAAGATCTTAAACCTTTTTTCTACTAAATTCTACTACTTTAGGCTGGAGAAAGATCAACTTTATTTGTCTTTATTTTAGCTGTTGCGGCTCTTTCAACTGCCAGATTCTTTGCATTTCCATTTAACATTATTCACGATAATACTAAGCATTTGTATGAGCATCCATGGATGAATTATCTTACAGTCAGTATGTAGCTTTATTTACAGCAACTGACATAATTTTACTTTTTTTTTTTAGTTTAAAATTTTAAAATATTTCTCTTTTCCTTTAGCAATTATATTGTGCTCTACAACAAACTACAGTAAAAAATTGTAAGTCATATTAAAATGCACTGGTTTCCTAAATTTAATGTAAAACATTTGGACTTCATTTTCTTCCAGACACATTAAGTTTTTATGACTTCTTTTTGAAGGATTGTCCTGTGCTCCATAATTCATATTTGTTTCTGCCCTGGCACATTATTCATTTACCAATAAATTTATTATAAGATTTATTTTGGAATTCTTGTATTTTGGTGGGTTTTTTAAATTATTTTCTGAGTTCATCTAGGAATTCAAATTAATGCCAGACAAACATAAGCAATTATCTGGAAGTTAATCCAAAGATAAATGCTCAAGTGTAAGCAGAGTGCAGTATTTCACTCTTCTATGGTGTTCAAAAAGAGTATATAACAGCAAACTTGTATTGAGATGTCCATTTTTCTATTATTTCATTTCACGTTTGAAAAATAAAATTATTACTTCAATAAAAAATTAATATTTTCTTCAGGCATTCTTTTTAGTAACAAAAATTAGGTGCCATCCAATCCTATAGAAAATATTTCTAGATTTACATTAAGTCACTATCCGAGGCACAAAAACTACTTGCGGAAAACTAAATTAGAGTTTCCATCACACAAAAAATCCCCCACCTTTTAGTTTCTCATAAAGTCTAAGGTTTTTAAGAGGTGGCTGAAGGCAGCTTCTATTAGAAGCATTGGCACTTACCATCACTATGGACCTCATCACACATCTGTAACAGTCAGTTTGCTTTGAAACTCTTGACCACATGTGGTTTACAGTCAGCCTCCAGCTTCTGGAGTTAAGGTTGTTGTTAGAAAAAAATAGTGTTAGAAAGCTTTGTTCTTAGATGCCAAAAATGGGTTTTGCGTGATCTGTTTCTAAACAGAATTCTGCACCTGCATCTGCCACCAGCACTCCTTGTGACTGTATTTGCTGGAAAATAAATCTCTTTTATCTGCCTGCTTGCAGTGCATCCTCTTTATGGCAGTGATCATAACTTCTGTGATGTAAGAATGCAGCCGGTGCATAAAACAGAGCTCACTGATCCACAGTTCAGCAGGAATTTGACAGAATAAATACAACTCTTCTTTCTTTCAGATCCATGTTGAATACAAGGCCCAAATTGTAAAACTTCAGAAAACTGTATCAATGGATAAATTTAAGCCACATCAAATTAGATATTTTCCAGCTCCTGACCCTGAACCTTTTGTTAAAACTTGAACTCTGAAAACCAAATTATTTTTAGCTTCAAAACCCCTGGCTAATTTATTTCCATTTTGCGTGTCTTTGTACTTCCAGTTTCTGGCAACTTCTACAAGTAAGAATGCCAAAGTCCTCCATTCAAATTGTATCCTTAGCCTAGTGAAAAGGGGAAAACACTCACAATCATGCAAAACAGTCTTTCCTCATGAGTTTTCTGTTCTCATGAACTTTGTAGGCCAATTCTAGAAATACAAAAGTTCATCATGTAAGAGACATCAGATAAGGAACCAAACTTCTGGGATTCACCCATTTGTCACTAATTCCTCTTCCTTCTGGCAAAAAAAAGCAAGACTGCTGTAGGAAAGAAAAAATGTAAGAAAGGGAGAAAAGCCCAGAAATTTAAAAAAAAAAATATTAAGAGAAGATCCATGAACAGACTGAAAAGGAAGTCCTGAAGAAAAATAATGACAATAGGCTGGGCGGAGCTCCATTCAGGAGGTGAACTACAGAGAAGAAAAGTGGGATAGGATGGGCATCTAATTGGATATAGACATGTGCTTTGTCTTAGAAGCTGAAACAACTACCTTAACCTGAGCACTTCAGTTCAGACAGCCAAAGCTGAGGCGAGCATTACCTAAATACTTACTTTCTTGTCACCTTCTGCATTCTTTTGTGTACATCAGTAATTCTTTTGCTCTACAATACTGGTAGTATTTTAGGATCCTCATTTTTATGCACAGGTGTGCTGGTTTTAGTTCGGGTACAGTTTATTTTCTTCATAGTGGCTGGTATGGGGCTGTGTTTTGGATTTGTGCTGAACACAGGGTTGATAATATAGAGATGGTTTTGTTATTGCTGAGCAGAGCTTACCCAGAGCCAAGGCCTTCTCTGCCTTTTGTACTCCCATACTGGGAAAGGGGCAGGAGACCTTGGGAAGAGACAAAGTCAGGGCAGGTGGCCCAAACTGACGAAAGGGATATTCTGGACCATGTGACATCATGCTTAGTATACAAATTGAAGTACCAAAGGAAGATGGGGAACATTTGTACTGATGACATTTGTCTTCCTAAGTCACCATTACACACAAGGGGCCCTGCTCTCCTGGAGAGGGTTGAACACCTGCCTGCCCATGGGAAGCAGGGAATTAATTCCTTATTTTGCTTTGCTTGTGCGCATAGGTTTTGCTTTTCCTATTAAGCTATGTTTTTATTTCAACCCATGAGTTTTCTCACTTTTACCCTTCCAATTTTCACCCTGATCTCACTGCTGGGATCGAGCTGAGTGTGAGGATTGGCTCCTGGCTGGGGTAAAACTGGGACAAGAAGTCACTGATGGACTATTTATAATAGGCCTTTATAATTTTGATAGGTGCATCAAAACTCTTGATCATCATAGAAGCCTTTATCTCAACTCTGTGGATAAAACCTGTATATTTGAGTACTGTACTACAATATATGACAACATAATGCAGGGGCAAAAAAGCAAAGTGTGGGGGAAAAGACAAAAATCTATTCACATTGTCTTACTTCACTTACACTCACATACCTGTAGCTCCATCCACCCAAGCACTGCAGTGTTCTGTGAACTCACACCATGCCTGCTGCACTCCTCTAGCTATTTGCAGTCTCTTGACATAAAGAGACTTAAAAAATGCCATTATCTTGGAACTTGGAATTACAGACGCTTTAATCTTATGGTTCTCATATCATCTGATCAAATGATCCTAATCTTCTGAATTTTTGCAGCATTGCATGACCTTTAGCCACATGACTTTCATCACATTTGTCAAGAGGATAAAACCTCACATAACTTTGAAAATGTACACGTTTAAAAAGTTTTTGCTATTAGTATCCATGGATATCTGCTGGGATTCCCTGCAGTGCTTTCATGGGCTACAAGTCGGTTGTGATTGCTGTGAATGATGTAAAACTCTGTTCTTCTCATTCACCAGTCACTAACCTTTCTTTGCTGAAGTCCCAGGTCCACAAAATCTATACTTTTTTCACTAAAAAACCACTTTTTAGGAGTAAACTGATACTGTGTTGGTTAATGTTTGGCAGAAGTCCATTTCATTTTTATTCTTCAGTTCTAGAAACAATAGAACAATAGTGACTAATAGAAGAAACCTCTTAATAGCAATCCAATGTATACACTAAATATGCTACTGTCAGTGAGAAATATTGAATATGTAGAATATGTACATACTTGTAAATGCTGTATATGTAAATAAGTAAGTAAGCAGAGGTTAGAGTATTTTTCTTAAAAAAAAAAATAGGTTTTCTTTTTCTTGAAAAAAAACTTCTCTTCCAGAAAATAAGACAAGCTGCAGCCTACTATTGCACAGTGACCACCATGTAGCTCTTAACATTAGCTAGCAAGTTCTCCTATTAGTTAAAGCAAGAATTTTTCCAAGAGGCTCAGTTATGTTGTTCTCTTATACTAGTCTATTTTTGTTCCTTTAGGCAGTATATAGGAAACTCAGCTTCCCAAAAGGGCTGGAAGAAGCCTGGGAGTCCTGTCCTCACACATAGAACTCCATACTTCAGCTCTTTTCTCCTTTTCCTTTAGCAGTAGCTTTCAAACAAAGGAAGAGGAGACACTACAATCAGTTAATATCTAAAACGTTTCTCCTTGATTGTAAACAGCCTTGGGTCTGCTGTGAAAGAAAACACAGCGCTGTTTGCTGGCATTAATAAAATTGTCCTTTATTAGAGATACCTGATCTATATTGCAGAAACACAGAATGCTGGATGAGAGCCAGTGTCCTGGATCCAGTATTCCTTACAGTGAGTTTATCTTATTGTACCAATGTAATACACATTTCACAATAAGAAAAACCTTGTCACCAACCACCCTCTTTTTCAGCATGACACAACTGTGTACAGTTACACAAAGGCATTCTAATTTCTGCCCTCTTGGAGGTAAATTCCTGGCATCTGAGTGGGTGAATCTATGGCTCACAAAGTGCTGGGGTGATCAGCAGGAGCAACAGGTCTGCTCTTTGCTGGTCACTCAGCCAGCTTCTCTTGTGCCTGGTAATGCATTCCTATGGAAGAAGTTTCCACTGGAATGTACACTTCCTCAGTGAAATGCAGTTAGGAAAGGTTACTCCTTCCCTTAATTATTTCAGCTTTAGGCCGAATGTTCAGTGGGATGTATCCAGGCCTTGCTGACTCTGAAAGGCTCATGAGCCAGCCACAACTTTGAGGTGCATCTGTCTGCACTTACAGGGAGGGTGCCAAAAATAGCAAAGGTTTAGATCTCTACAGCCAAGACTTCTGAAAACACAGACCAAAAAGCAGTAAGTTTTGTCATCACAATGAGTCAAATCCAACAGATGAAACAGATTACAATACAAGGTTAGAAAACAAAGCTGCCCTTTGGCATGCAGATCATTTTCACCGGCCTTCCCTCAGGCCAACAGCTTTCTCCTGATGCTGCAAAAAACACTGGGCAGCCTGTGTGGGATCCACTGGGAAGGTCTTCTTCCCACCACCTTTAAGATGTGTATCTGTTCCCTAAGCCTCTCAGAAAACTTCCAACATCTAAACACTACAGGCTCCCGCTGGCTGCCTTCCCTAATGCTCCATACTGACCATTCCATCTTCTGCTCCAGATGCGTGTGCCTAGATAGTCCAAGAGAAATCTCCCAGGAGCTACATCTGTCCCAGAGCGTAGCATCCAGACAAGGCAGCCAGGGGCCTTCTCCTGCTGCCCAGCCATTCTGTCTATCACACAACACCATGCAGTATATCATCATATCAACAGGTAGTAGGCACATCAAGTGAAAATTCCTGTGTCTCCTCCAGCAGTTTTTCTTATTTTGTCTTCAGATATTACAACACTGTTGACTGAAAAAAAAACCCAAAAACCTAAAACCAACCAACCAACCAAACAAACAAACAAACAAACAAAAAAAAACAACAAACCCAACCAAACAACCAACCAACCAACCAAAAATAAACCCAACCAAAAAAAACCCCAAAAGAAATCCCAGACAAAACCCGCCCCCAAACTTTCCTCTCTCCCCAGACTTTAACTTTCTCTTTACTTGCCTTTGTGGTGTACATTCACAGATACTCCTCTGATATCTCTAAACTCAGTTTAAAAGCTCAAGGTCCTTTTTTACAGTCATACACTTCTTCTATGATTTGCCACTTATATGTAAGAGTTTTGTTTTATCATATCTTGACATACGTACATCCTGACATAAATCAAAGTTTTTATCTTTGCTGTTTCTGATAACCAACTCTTGCTTTCCTTACAATTATGTCTTTTAATTTACTCTACATTTCTAATGCTGTCTCTGGTCATAAATCCAAAGTCAATGTGGTCTTACAAAATGTATCTGTTCATGTCTGGGGATTCAGAAGATTATTTCTTTAAAATTTCATGACCAATTCCAAATGCTGCTAATAAACATGCATACAGAACTGACCAACCTTCACATACAAGGGTGCTCCCTTGCTGCCTATTTGCCCCTAACTGCTTAACAGAGTAGTCTGGCAGACACATACAATCAAATGAACTTCCAGTATCTCTGACGTGCCGGTCTCAGGTGGCATCCTTCCTCTTCTGTGTCTCAGCTCTATGCACAGGAGCTGTGTAGGCCATGGCACTATGCACTAACAAGCTCTTGAGAGTTGTTTTATAATTCACTCCAAAGCCTGCACTGGAGCGCAGCTTATTACCACAACAAAACTGTGTTTGGACTTGACTGATTACACAGTCTGTTCTGAACCCCTTTAGTGCCCAGGAATGATGATCATCCCTGCTATTTAAAGTTGTATGACAAATATGTCAGTGGAAGTTAAGGACTCTTCAATTCACTCTGTGATACTCTCATTCATCTTTAATGTCACAGGGGCTTTTATATTTTGCATAGAAGCTCATGTTACATCTCCATGAGACCTTGAGCATGCCCCTTGCTTTTTTGGCAAAGGATTTGTAAACTTAGGACACGATTCATGTAAAATGTGTCTGTCTATAATTAAAGGAATGGTCCATGTTTCCCAGACTGGCACTTCTGATGCACTTCTGGTTATCCTGTATCTCCTGAAAGCAGTTGAAGCACATACTTGAGAAAGGCTGGATTCGGGAGCAGCTCTTCTGGAAAGAGACAGAAGTTTTGGTCATTCCTAAACTGAAAGGATCATCTATGCTCTGTTGTTGAAAAAATTAGAAAAATCCCATTCTGATGCAGAAATGGGGATCTGCAAAGTACATGATGAAAAAAATCCTTTTCATATGGTTCAGATGACAGGAATTTAGCTGAAGTGTTTTGTCCAGTTAAAGTTGCTGCAGTTTGATAAAACTCTGGATCAATTAGGGAGAGTCCAAATGAGAACAAAGAGAAAGTCTTGAAAAGGGTAACCTAGGGGTAAAAAAATCGAAATATTCTGGAAAAATTATTGAAGTGCAAAACCGAAATAAGGCCCTTTCTTTGGGATGATTTCTGTTCATCTGCTCTGTCTTACCAATAAAATCTTAAGGTCATCCAGTGCAGACTGCATATTTTAAAGTGTTTCCACAACTCACTAATTTTCTAAATACTTTAGAATAAATGATAGGATGTAAGAATTTAGCTTTCTTCCTTACTTTATGCTATCCTTAGTAATGGATCTAGTAACAGCTAGTAATCTCACTAACAGCTGACTTCAAAAAAGACACTCTTCTTCAGATTCTGCTCTGGATTCAAGAAGGATGACCTCAATAATTAATCTTCCACTGCTGTTCTTTTCTTTGTAAATAAAATTCCGCCAGCTGCTACATTTGCACTCCTTGAAAAGTGAAGATGTCACGCTTCAAGTATTTTGGTGGTTATTGCTTGTTTTTTTTATGGCTTTGTCACTAGCCTGTTATTATGTGAGGTTTTATCCAGATATGGTGTTTGTATCAAACCAGTAAGAAGTATCCATGGTGCCAGGGTGCCGAGCTTACGTAAACAGAAATAATGTAATTTTAACGCATGGAATCTTAATTATGGAGGATTCTGGACACTTCTCAGTAGAGAGGGTCAGTAGATCTGGGTCAATGAACATCACTGATATCCAGAGGGTAGAAAGAGCCATTTTTAAACATGCTGTTTTCCAAAAATGCTTTTGAGCTAGTAGGTCATCCAAGATTTCCAGACCCTTGCAAACAAGGAAGTTTTTAGTTTAGGCTTTAAATACATTCTATTGCCTTGACCCCACACAATGTATGGGCAATAAATAGGAGGATTTCAAATCAGGGGAACGAATGAAGTGTGTTAACCACCTCTTGTATATTCTGCTCCAACACTGTGCCCATGTTGACCCATCACATGTTTCTTTTTTCCTCCCATTCACTAATTTTCAGTGCTACCAGTCTAAGAGCATGAGCTATGGATATGATCTGTTTAAAGGGTTTCTGTTAGTGCCTGAATAATTATGAAGAAAAACCCTTCCCTGAGATCAGTGACTACTCAGAACATATAGCAAATTTGAGTATAAGCCTAAAAATCTGTTAAGGTCAATTATTCAACAGAAATGTAAATGACAATTTAGGGGCCTATGAAAAGAAGGGAAAGTTCAATGCTACAAAATATCACAAGCTGACAACAATTAAAAAGAAAAAATGCACAACATGTCTTCCTTCTAGGATATTTCACTTCTAATCTAAGCCAATGACAGTGTCTAAAGACAATGTCTTTTAACAACTTAGTTCCTAGAAAAAGTACAGCAGTTTACATGTCCATAAGCCAAAAAAATTCAGAGTAGGGTTTACCCTAACCAGTGTTAATGTAGCTCTGTCTTTGTGGAATTTTTGTTTATCTGTAGGAAGTAATACTGTAGTGGATATTAGTAATGTTGGCAGTGTAAACCGCCATTAGGGAAATGATAAAAATTATTCCAAAAGCTAAACATTTTTAGAAATGCTTCAGTTGCCCTGCTGTTTTCATTACTCTTTTTCCCCTTGAAGTTTTTATTCAGCTGTTCCAGTCTCTGCTCATCACCCAGCGGTCTTTCTTGTTTTACACTCAGACAAGGATTCTCCAAAAAGTCTCATGCTAAAACCATGAAAAACATTTTTTAAAAAGCTGAACTGAAACCCCTGGGCTCTCATTTATAGGTGTGGATGTGGCCCCAGAAGATGGTCAAGGCAATTAAGGCTTATTGCTGTCCTCAGATCCTAACAATAATAGAAATTAAGTCACCACAAAACTGTAGTTAAGATCCTATTGTGGAAAGAAAATTGGTTAGACAAGAGGAAGCAGTGTTTCAGTAGCAGTGTCCCTTGGGATGTGCTCTTTGGAGTGGCTTAATTCACATCTTTATCAGTGATCTGATGAGAGGAACATGGTTATACAACAACATAATGAAATCTTCAAGTCTAGCAATGATACTAAGACCTTTCACCTACTAAAATGCTCAGTGTGTGGGCAAAATGTGGTGAGTGAGTTTCAGTATGGAAAAACAAAAGGTGATACATTTAAGTACAGGGCTTTGGGGGTTGTATCACCTCAATTGTGAGGAAAGGCTGAGGGAGCTGGGCCTGTTTAGCCTGGAGAAAACTGAGAGGGGATCTTATCAATGCATACAAGCATCTGAAGAGAGTGTGTCAAGAGGATGGAGACAGGCTGTGCGTGAGCAATAGGACAAGAGGCAAGAGGGAAAAAATGGAACACAGGAAGTTCCACCTGAATATGAGGAAGAACTTCTTTACCATGCAAGTGATTGAGCACTGGAACAGGTTGCCTGGAGACGCTGTGGAGTCTCCTCTGGAGACATTCAAAAGCCATCTGGGCACAATTCTGTGCAAGGTGCTCTGTGGTAACCTGCTTGAGAAGGGATGTTGGACTCGGTGACCTCCAACCTTACCATTCTGCAATTCTGTAACTCCTTGAAGTACAAATTATTTATATCATGTGTACAGATGCAGTTTTCAGGTCTAAATTCAGCAACTCAATGTGCAACTCAAACATTTGGAGTCAGCCCTCTGAAATCGGCTTAGTGTGCAGAAGCAGCCTGAAGAGAAGCACTGGAGTGTACTGTGTCATCAGAAAGGGCATGGAGAACAATTTCATGGGCATCATTTTGCCAGTGCTGAAAACTTTGTTGCACCTGCATTTGGTGTAAGGTGTGTAGTCCTGGTCTTCACCTCTACAGGGAGCAGGGGATAAATAAAGTGCAGAGGAAGGCTCTTAAAATTATCAGGAGGATGAAGTAGCTGCCATACAGTAGGAAACTAAAAGCACTGGAACATTTAAGTTTGGAAAGTAAGAGGCTGAATGATATATTAATGAGGTTTACAAAGTGGTTAGAAAGAACACAAAACATTTTTCAGCACAGTCCACAAAACTGTAACAGCAGGCAGTGGCTGAATTAGCAGGAGGTTAGTATGAAACAGCTCAGAAATGAAGTACATTTTTTACACAAATGGTAGTGAACTTCTGGAAATTTTTGTCACAGGAGTTTGTGAAGGCAGGAAGTATCAGCAGGCTTAAAAAGGTATTAAACAAATTTAAGGGCAGCAGATCTACAAACAGATACTCTGGGACTACAAATTGTTCTGAGTAGGAAGTGGTTCATTCTCTAATGTTCAGTATGGTATTCTGATTGTTTGTCCTTGAGGCATTGTTGTTGGACAGGCTTTTGTAACTGGCAGTCTAACAGTTATCTGCAGTTTATCTACATTTACTCAAACTACTCTCTTTGTTAATGCCAGCATGAGTAAGGAGCAGAAATCACAACCAGCTTTACAAAGCAACAGAGGGTGGAGGGTTTGGAAGCCAAGCAGGCAATCTAAAACAGCACAGAGAAGACCACCAAGCAGATTATTTAGCCTCCCACCTCCAACAATCTCTGAACTGCTGCATACACATTGTATGTACCTGGATCTGTTGCCCATCTTACCTCACAACAGACTCTTCCAATTAGTATGGTTCAGTATGATATTTGTCTCAGGAAATTCCTTGAGGTGAAGTAGTTGGAGGTCAGAAGAGTATTTGGGAGAAATACCTCCCATGGTTGCCCTCTAGGATTCCCCGTGCTCTTGTAAAAGGATATTGGTCTGAGTCAGCATGGCTGTTCCTACTCTGACCAGTGCTCCTGCCATGTATTGACTGCATGAACGGAACGTACTAACATTAAATCTGAAATTAAATCTACTTACCTGTTAAAGCCAGACAATAGCTGGTTTAATTCTTTTGCACCAGTCAGCTCAACCAGTTGGAGGCCTTACGAATTTAACATTTGGAAACAACATATGGAAGGCAATGAGCTTCATGTACAAACCTCATTGACTGTCTGTCACCAAACAAAATTTGGTCACTTTCTGGAGGTTCTATGGTAGTTTAAAAATTTCAATGGTTATTCTGTTAATTGTTATTTTGATCCTCCAAGGGTCACATTCTATGACTTGTTTCTGGGTTGTTAATTTTAGTATATTTTAAATTGGCCCATTTTTCATCTGAATGTCATTGTGCTTAGATAACATGCTGGATATGGCATTTTGTAGCTAATTAAGATCCATTGAAATATTTTCCTTTAAATTACACAGTTAAATAACTTGAAGACTATGTAATTAATAGACACTCTCTATAATTGCATTATTTCACTTTAGTTTTACATAAAGCCCCACTATTTCAGAAACCAGGTCTTGGCAAAGTTTAAGAAAGGAGAAGTGCTAACTCAACATACTGATGGAGCACCAAAGCCTGGAGATACTACGTGATTTCCTTGAAGCTGCTCAGGGAGCAGCAGAGGAACCAAATTAGTGATAGATCTCTTGGATTCTGAATCACAACCACAACATAGCCCTCCCTCTTCTCACTATTCCTACTCAAGCAACAGCTTCCTATACTGATCTTCTGCAACTACATTTCCAGGGAAACCCAAGGGAATCTATCTTTTTGGACCTTCCTTCTGTGTGTAAGTATGCTGGCAGCTGGGTGGCCGAGTCACAGATGCCAAACATCTGACTGGGTGAGGCTAAGCAGTAGCCAGAGAGCGAGGCTGCCAAGCTGCTCCCTGCAGACAAGGATCAGAGCCTGCACGTAGCCAGCAAATGTCCAAATGAGGACGTTAACAGAGAAACATCTCTAGCAGCAGTCCTGTGTTTTGGCTCCTCCTTGGCCTTACGCCACCACAATAACCCATCATGGTAAACCAAATTTGGAACAAGAAAAAAACTCTGGACATAGAGTTCATACATACAAAAATGCAGTTCACCCAAAAGAGTATTTTCCAGACTTCCTCTGAGGTCGATGCAACGTTTGCTTACTCTGAGCAATATTGTTCCCAACAATACAGGCATTGTTTGAAAAATACAGACCCAGACTGAACAATTGCTCTTAATGCAAGCCCTTAAACTCATCAGCCAGAGAGGCTAGCAGAGTTAATGAAACTGGAAAACTCTGCCATCTTGGACTCTTTGCTTAGAAGTGAAATGAAGTGCCAAAAGAAGCATTCCCAGGAGCTAAATTTCATCCAGTACCCCAGAACTGTTCTGTTCAGGAGAGAAGGGGCTGAAAGCAATAACCTGAAATACAGCTTGTAGGTTGCTGGAGAATGTTTCCCTTCTTTGCTTGTAAAGATGGCCATTTGGGGAAAGCAGCTTCCGAAATGTAACTCAGGCCTTTGGACATAATCCCAGGGCTTCTGGCCTTTGTGAAGGGATTACACAAACTTCAGAGGGACTTCTGAGACCTTGTGAGCCATCTCTCTCTGACACAGGGGCTTGAACTTTTTTCCCCACTCACCTGGTTTTCTCCAGTCCATTATCTTTCCAAGTCAGGGCACATGCTGTGGGATACATTAGATATTAACCAACTAACATTAACATATTCTTCTTTGTGTCTAATCTCTAGATCTCAGGTGATTTCAAGTCCAGATAATGTCATTAGGAACAAAGCCAATACTCATAGCAAATTTTTGCCAAGAAGCCTGGAAAATCTGAGCCAGGATAGAGAAAACCATTTGTCCCTTCTTCTCTCATGACTGTCTCTCTATTCTGCTCATGGATCTTCACACAAACAGATCATATGTTTCCGAAGTGTGCACAGGTTTTACTTAAAGATTTAAATGTGAGAAATTGCACTTCCTTAGTTGCAACATTTTAATAGTTACCTTTGCAGTCAGTAGTTTCATCTGGTTTCCTTGGGTTTGATTTCCAACTGCTGGACCTTTTGTTTTCTATTTTAAGATGCTTTATTTTTTAAGCAAATTAAATTGATCTTCCCATGGAGAAGTGTGGAAAACTATTGTAAGAAATGATGGAACATGAACATAAGGTTAGATACTGGGTAATGTGCTTTAACTTGTAGTAGGTGACCTGAACAATAATACTGTGAGCTGCCTCTAGGTTATCACATACATAACTATTCAAAACAGTAGTGCTACATAGTGATGGCATGGCAGTATGTGCAGCTTTGTATTGCTTTTGAGGTGAACATTAGATCAGAAAATCAGGGAGACAATATTTCTTTTTAAAAGCAGAGTGTAGAGTACCATGCAAATGGTGAACTATAACTCCGGATAGTCAGACGTTATCCTTGACTGCATTTTGAAAAACACATCCTGTGATAATTTTGTGTTTGAACAATAACAATGTTTTTACAAACATTTCTTAGCTCAGCAAATCAAATCTTTTGTTAATTGTCTGTTGTTAGTTATAAAATAGAAGGACATTTTAGTGAGTATGTATATGCACGTATAGATTTGTATAAAAAATACAGCATGCGTGTGTCTGTGTCACTTCTATCTCACCTTTTCCAAAGAGCTTGTGCCCTATCCGCCACAGCCTGATTAAATACGTATTAATAACAGATGCTAGATTCCTCTCCCTTTCCTGCACGCATGATAATCTTTCATTTCTCTCCTGCATGGGGCCCAGGATGGGACCTCATCCCCTGACACTTGGAGGAGTGTCTCGTGACTATTTTATTACTGCTAATCTTTAGTGATTATTTCCTTCACAGTGATGTCAGTCATGTTCAGAACCCTTGTGCACTACACAGAAAATTTGTATAAAGGAAGAGACAATAGTTAGATCTATATAGATGGACAGTACTTAGCCTGACAGGCAACTCTCCCAGCACAACACCAACTAATTCTGAGCCTCTCAGGTACTATAGAAGAGGCAGATGCTAAAACATCTCTGTGGTTGTTGAATTTATTAATGCATATGAAGAGGTTTCTCTCTCATCAGAAGACCAACTTGGAAAAATGCATGAAGATGCTTCTCATAAATATGTGATAGGAGGATGGTACTGTACACTAGCAATAAATAGATGATACAACAGCTTCTCAGTGCAGTTGAAGAGGACAAGGAAAATAACACTTGCAGAAGCATTCCTAGCTAGGAGCCAAAGTGTTTGGTATGCCATTTTTAGGTCAGGTGCTAAAATACTATACTATGCTAATATGAGGCCAAAATAAAATCACAAAGGAGGAAGTCTAACCTTTTTATTTATTTTATTAGATATCCTGAATAATTGTTCTATATGGCTTAAATTTCTCTTATGAAAACAGTTTAGTCAATGGATCCTTTATTCCAGCTTACATGATTTCCCAGCTACACATCCACCCCTCCAGGAGCTGACAGATTTTGCTGGTGGGCAGACTAGAGACAAGGGGCAGCAAGAACTGAGAAGGGATGTCTGCTGTGTCTTTTCACTCGGAAGGACATCAGTGCATTACTTAGTTGCACCTGAGGCAGCAGTTCCTCAAAGCAGTTTACCCAGCTGTAGAGTTGGAGGACTTCTGCCGAAGAATGCAGCGGAGAAAACAGAGAAGTGAGTGGAGCTCATGGTGAGGGCTGAGTCCTGTCTCATCTCCCTACATAGACACAGCCTTGTTGCAAGCTAAGGAGGAACATCTGATGGAGTTCTACAAACTAGTGCAAGAAGCTTCAAAGCAGCCTCATAGAAGTTCTATCCTGCAGCTGTCAGCAGAGTTAATCATTACTTGAAAAAAACTAATGTACTGAGCAGAGCAGAATTTTGAACACACAAAACTAAGACTCAGGCTACTTGCCTATGTGCTGTGATTTATATCAAAAATGGGGAGTAAAAACCCAGAACCTTTCATGATGCTCTGTCTTGAGTCTTACAAGCTAAAAGTAGCCATAGGGTTGTGCTGGAGATGACCCAGATTTGCCAGGAATATCGTACCTATTTAATTCTTTGGGTTTAGGTAGAAAAAAAGAAGGTGCAAGGAGCTGTCAAATAGCACCTGCTCTGCATGCATTAGTGTTCACATGTACAAAAAACCCTAAAACCCTGATGCGAGAACAGAGACATCCTAAGCTTAGACTAGCTGGATTTGGTACACACATCCTAAGGCTCTTTATCACTGTGTGGTCCTGCTTATTCTTTTACTTGCTGGCAGGAGAAGAAAGGTCAATGGAAATCCTTAAACTGCCTACATGACAGATTAAACAGTCTGGTCACAGTAGCACTAAGAAACTTGCTTGCAGACAAGGCTGAGCAGGAAAGCAGGACTTTGCTTGCAGGAAAGCAGGACTTTGCTTGCATCATATCATCATTAATATCTACAGTGGTATAGACAAAAGCCAGACATCCAAAGATTGCCTACATTTCCTTCAGGCAATCCACTCCAGATGCTGTCAAGTGACTTCTAGCAGTGCCCTGCTTAGAAAGAGGGATTAGCTGGATGATCCCTGCAAGGGCACTAACTCATTCCAACCTAAAAAATGCCAGAAGGACAATACATAATAATTATTTCTGACACATCTTACATGACACAGTTTCAGAAATTGAAAAGTATAGTTCTGAAAGCCCCAGCAGTGATGATGTGATTTGATCAGAACGCTGATATGTTATACAGCAGGAAGGAATTACTGAAAATTCTACCATGCGTACAAATCTTTGCTCTTACTGACTAACAGCCTCTTTCTTGTTGGTATACCTCCAGAGAACATCCAAAAATAAATTCAACTGTTTTTTAAAAATACACATTTTGGATTATACTTCTGTAGCTAATAGATCATGGAAGTGATATGTCTAGAACAGGAAATTCAAAGTCTGACTATTAAAACAGGAGAGATTTTGTGCGGAACTTATAGTCCGAATTGACTTAGATGTAGATTTAGAAGCTGAGTAACAAAATTTCCAAGTGTTGTTGTGATTTTTGGCAATTCCAGTTGCAAAAAGATGTCAAATTTCATGCCTGGTCACAGTAAAAGAAAAACCTTCCCGAGGTTCCGGGTGGTCAAAGATAATGCTCCAGATCTCCTTGCCTTCCTTCCTTCTGTACTGATTTTCCACAATTAGTGCCTCAGGGTCATGGACGTATCAAAGACAGCATAATGCTGCATATAATTGGAATTTATTTTTTTCCCCTGAAATGGACATCTATTTGTCTGCTGCTGCTGTTCATGAAGAAGTGGAAGTGCAGATTATACGGCAAGGGGAGGCGCTGGTACTTATAAAGAGCCCAAAGTGAAGGAGATAACTACTGGCAGGAATTAATCAGTATATGTCTTTTCTCTGTCCCATAGCCAGTGTCTCATTCTTTAGCTTCACTGTTCTGCTCTATTCTGTCACCACTGGCTACACCAAACTCTTAACAGCTAGACAACAGGAGGGCAGGGATCACATAAATTAGAAACTTCCTCGTGTTCCTAAAGCTGCACAGAAATTCAGATTGGATCCACAGAGGAAAAAAGGAAATTTGCTGGGCATTGGGCAGGCAGAAGAGAGGAGAAATAGCCCCAAGAATAGCTGTAGTGGGGAATAGTATCAAGTCTGTGGGCATAACCTGACCATATGTGACGGCCTTTCTGATTAGGAGAAGACAGCAGTCGCTCTGCTCCCATTCTTCCAGGACTTATATTGTCCTAAATAGACTCTGAAAAGGGCACAAGCTTCTGTTTCCTGCTCTTTTTGCACACTAAGAGGAGCTCTAGAGTGCAGTCCAGTGCAAGTGGGCTTGTTTTGAACTATGGCTTTATGGTTCCTTTAAGATTAATGTGGTTAGGGTTTATATGTGGGAAAAAAAGCTGTTCCTTACCCCTACATTCATTCTGTGCTCACATGCACTCCAAATCATCCATAAAAGGTCTGCAACATAATCATTACACTGGTTAAATATAAAAGGCAGTCTTGCAAAATTTTACTTACTCACACTGCCTGTGTGAGTCACCTTTCATTTTAGGCAGTAAGTAAAGCATTTTTTGGCTCTTGTTGTCACCACTGATGAAAATAAGGATTACTAGATTTTCTGTAACTGTAAGGCAAATTCTTCTGTTCTACCTTTTCTCTTGGCATTTTTGCAAATCTGAAGCCAAAGTGTTTCATTTTGATCCAATTTTATTGTGTTTTCTCAAAATCCGTGTGCTTCCTAGACATGAAGAGCACCCAGTGCATATGCAAAACCTCATATTTTAATTTATCTGCAATTTTATTTTTCAGGATTTAATCAAATGATAATGATACCCAGCTACACTTCTGGAGAATTTTCCACGACTTCCCATAACAGTGTATAATTGTCTAACTAGATGTTGCCCTCTGTTGTGTGTTCAGCTGTTGATGTCTAGCACTCCTCTCAATGGACACACTGGAAATGACCCAGTCTTAAACATCTTCTGTCATATTTGGGAAGATGTCACAAAGCTGAAGACTTTTTCTATATTCCTGAGACTGGTTGATGAACCAGGCCAGATTACAGGACTCCTTCTGAAGAAAGTAATGGTTAATCATTTTTGAAGCACCTCTAAGCAAGGAGCAACAGCTTTCTAATGTTCTCACTCCTGTTCTTTTTACACACTAGACCTCTTGGGAATATCTGAAGCATTGCCAGAAGTAATTTTTATTTTCTTAGCTAACATGAGTAAAAGGTTTCAGATGCTGAAAGCAGTTTACATTCTCCTTAACTATGCCATTGATTATGCTCACCTGGAGCTGCAAATGAGTTCTTCTCAGGAATACTTATGGGGAACTAGCTGCCAGTATAGCAAACAGCTGTCTTTTAAACCACCATTCCTCAAGAAAAGATCAACAAATTCTTAATTCTTTTGGTTATTGTTTATGCAGTGTTTATTCTTACAGTGTTTTCCATCTGTGCATGTAAGTTCCCTGAAAATAACTTACCAATAGTCTAATTTGTTCCAGTGAACAGAATTCTTCAGGTCATAGGTTTCTGATATTTTTTTAATGTGATGATGGGAAATCCAAGTTCAAAGAACTCACAATCTCTCAAATATTGTACTTAAAATCAACATGAGACATAACTTTTAAATTGAGATCCATGACACTTCTCCAGCACAGTATGATGTTATGTTATACTTGAAGAGATTATTTGAGCAGCTGATACAGTGTACACAGAAATTTCCCCTGTGTGTTTTCGCAGCTCCCTTGGTACCTGCATGCCTTGCCGTCTTCAGCGTATTTATTACATAAAAATAAATAATAATAATATAATAATTATAATAAATACGCTGAAGACGGCAAGGCATGCAGGTATATATGTGTATATATATATTCATTAATCCCCACAGTGGCAGACACTGTACCATGAAATCCTTTCCTAAGACACTCTCTGGCTACCAACTTTGCTAGAATCAGATTGCTCCCATAAGATTCCCCTCCTTAGACTTACCAATCCTCATCTCAAAACTCAGTGCATTTGTAGGTTTACTTAGATCAGATCAGAGGTCTGGTTTCAAAAGTATTCCTACTTTCCAGCCCAGCTATGCTTATGACCATTTCCAGAATTATGCCCCACCTTTCCTGAGATTTACTGGCTCCTGTGCAATATGCATCTAGCTAGGAAAGTTTTTGTTATTTTTTTAATAGCTGAGGACTTGAGTCACAGGAAAACTCAGCACCCTGGAGGACTGGAACAGGTTGGATAAAGGCATCTTTCTTTTTGTAAGTGTGACTTAGATTTGAAAAAGCTGAATCTTTGAACTTTGGCCCACTGCCTGCATTTCCTGGTAACTGTAACAGACATGGACCATTTGTGAACAGCTCAGATATTTGGACGCCACTTACATACACAAGACTTGATCCAAAACCCACTACAGTCAATGGAAAGACTTTTGGTTGACTTCCATTCTCTCTGGACCAGGAATACTTCATAAGGCTAGAACATACATGCTGTCTTTTGCTGCTTTTTCTCCACGTAGTAACACATCTATATTGCCTTTGCAAATATTTTCCAAATAATGGTCCAAAACAAAGACCCGAGTGTCTTAGCACAAAGTTCCCTTCTTCACAGAAAAATTCCAAAGGGCATAAACAGCGACTGTGACTCACCACACCTAAAACAACAAAACAGTAAGTAACAAATGCTCAGTTAAGATAATTCATCATCTATAATGTGCAGAAAAACAAACAGAAAAGCTTTGAAACAGGGTTACCACTGTGAAGGTATGAGTTTGTACAAATGCAGATCCATTTATGAAACACTGCAGCACTCAGAACTGCTGGGGAAATTAACAGGAGAATAATGTGGGACTTTGCCCTAGAAGCCACAGACACAGTATTTTTGTTTGTATATAAAATATAAATTATTTTTGTCGATTTCTAGTGGGAGTCATTCATTGTTTTTACTTACAAAAATTATTGTTATATTGCCAAAATTGTAAAATAATCATGAGATATTTCATTAAATGTGACAATTGAAATGAGCTCCGGAAAGAATGGGAAAACTTGGCACACTGCAAAATTTGGGCTCTTTGCACAGCCTGTGAGCAAAAGGAGATTTTCCCTGCAAACTGTTATGAAAGGATCTTAATGTGTTTGAGAGAGAGAGAGCACAGGAACTTCTGTGCCTGAGGCTGCTGGACTTGCATTTTTTGGAGAGTGGAAGTCCTGGAGCTTGTGGGACACGGATGGGCTAATTGCACGAGTACAGTTGATGCTGTGAAAAGCAGCAGTGGCCCTGCTGAGTCTCCATCCCATGGAATCACAGCAGTCTCGCTGAGGTGGCACCAGTGTCAGTGTGTACATCCAGAGCCACCTCAGCAGCACAAGGAAAAATTGGGGGTTAATAGGAATAGAACAGCTTGCCCAGATTCAGTCTCTGAGGAGCACTTCAGGGCACCAGGATCAGAGGTGAACCTGCTGCCCTGCCAGTCCATGTGGACACTTGGAGGCCCTGGGATCCAGGCACTGGACGTGCAGCCACTTGTACCACTTGCCCCATCACTGCTCCCCACTGAGGAAGACCCGGCTCTCACTGCCAGTCACAGAATGGTCTAAGTCCTTCTTGGGCCCAAGGTGCTGCCATGAAAACAGTCTATTTATTGTGTCCTTGCTCTTATAAGGCAGCTGCTGGGTTTGAAGGTAGGGCAAAGTGTTTCAATTCATGAATTTCCAAATGATCTGGAGTAGCGTTATGGTTTTAAATCACCCAAACTTGATTGTAAAGTTGAAGTAATTTAAATGTTCACCATAAATCTGAATACACCAAACCAAAGTTTCTCTTTGGGGATGCACAAATAAGAACAGGATAGGAAAACATAGAAATCAGCCTGGTTTTCCAGTTGCAGGTAAACACTGGGCAATCCAGTCAATACTGGATTAGTGCCAAGGAGGACTAGGATAACCCATCAGAAAAGTTAGGATGATAAATAAAAAATTGAAAGAGATGTCTAAAGATATAAAAGATAATGTTTATTTTTCTTTCCAAAACATGTCTTGAGAGCCCTACACTCTGCAAGAACAGACTGTACTGGCATGGGCAGACAAAAAGCGGTGGGAAAGACTGGTAAATCCCCTTTCAACCACATAAACAAACTTGTCTCTAGGCATGACATCACAATCCATAAAAGCCTCCAGTGCTAGGGTTTCATTCTGCTTTGAGTGTCATAAGCATTAATTTTAGACTTGACTTGTTGAATAACCCCAGGGGGGAAATGAAAACAAGCAATCAAGACTTTCCTCTATTCATCAAAGTTCTGAAGGCAGTTTCCCACCAGCTGACACAATGTAATTCAGCCTTTTCTTGAAGAGCAGCATCGCTAGAAAGAGCTATGGGGCATGGATTGTCCTCCTGGCAGGAATGTGAACTGCTGGTTTATCTTCTCAAAGATCAGATGTTTTTGTTTGTTCACAGTATATTGACTGTAACAGAACCAAGTGGGTCCACTTAAATATAGATATATAATTCATCCCTTCCTGAAATGTTTGTGTTCGTATAATGCCTGGCAATAAACCAAGCTTCCACTGAAAGGCCTGAATCTGCTTCTCCAGAAAGAACAATTTAGTGATAATGTCAAAATAATATGTTACATCCAAACAATAATGTGCCACAAAGTGATGAACCACTGAGAGACAGATGTCAGTGATCTGACAAATCAATAAACAACTCTTTCAATAGATAAGAAGGTTCCCTGTTGGGTAAGTCATTGGTGTTCCAGTTAGTGCCGGGGTCCATACTCCAAAGTTTTCACTGAGTGGCAGCTAACAATTAATTTAAAGCAGAGCATTTGAGTGAGGGGGAAGATTGGTCTTCTTTCTCTTCCATTGCTTTCAGACCCTTATGAGGAAAGAGAACAAAATCGGAAAAAAAGAGCTGAATCTATTATTGCTTCATTTTTTTAGTCTAAAAATAAAAAAGGGTCTTGTAAAAATCTCACTTCCTATGCTGACTACAATTATTTATTTTGCAAGGTGCTGGGGAAAGGTTAAGAGCAGGAATTGGATGAGCACAGTCAGAAATCAGCAATTTTATGACCTACCAACTCCATCACCCTTCATCAGTCCTAAGATGGCTCTTTCCCTAAAAGCTTTTCCATGGAATAAATTACCCCAATTTTCAATTCTGCACAAAGAAGTTCAGAACTGCAGTTTTTCAAACCATGGTAGATACTGGTGTCTGAGACAAAGCACACAGTTCCGTTGTGTGTGGGATCAGGGCTGTGGCATGCCGGATAACCTGGGGTGGGAAATTATGCAGTCCCTGGAACATCACTGGGTCATGGAGGACCCAGCAGAAATGCTTATCAGCCACCTCTGCACACGTCCTCTACCAAAACTGCAGTCAGTCTTTAGTGTTTTGTCATCTGTTTACATAAAAATTTGTCCTCTCTAAGGGGTCACTTCTGAAAATAAGCCTCTGTTTTAAATGCTTTGACAGTGACTGCATAAATTTACATGACGCACTTCACAATCCTTGGAAAATTTCTTTGCTTATGATGGATACTCAACATTTCTTTGAGATAAGTTTGCAGTGGGAGCTGCGGGGGAAGGCTACACTGGCAAGACATCAAAATCTGAAGAAATCATAGAACACTGCTAATAACATCTTCGTGCTTTACCTCAACAATTATTTTTACAGCATGAGGAATTGTGCCAGAAATTCAAATTACATTCATTTTATTACATTTGCCCAAGTGTTTTGCATGCAGGTATAACCCACTTTGCATCACAAGAATTTAGTAGGAGCCAATTACTGAATCACAGAATTACAGAACTGTTGAGCCTGGAAGAAGCTTCTGGAGATCATGTTGTCCGATCTACCTAGATCCAGTGGCCCAAGACTATGTCCAGAGAGTTTTTGAATGTCTATCCAAGGATGGAGACTCCACATCATCTCTGGACAACCTGTGGCACTGCTTAGCCACTCAGTCAGTGAAAAAGGTTTTCCTGATGCTCAGATGGAGCCTCCTGTGTTTCAGATTGTGTCCATTGCCTCTGATCCTGTCACTGGATACCACTGGAAAGAACCTGGCTCTGTCTTTTTTTGTCCCTCCATCAGATGTTTATACACATTGATGAGATCCACCCTGAGCCTTCTCTTCCCCAGAATGAACAGTCCAGACAGGTTCTTCCATCGTTTGCTATTGTATTTTCTTGAGTGTAAATGTCCAGCTGGTAAATCTGACCTATTGCTTCTTTACCCTCTGCCCAGTGCCCTTTGAAATGCGTTTAGATGATTACAACATGGGGCTTTACTACATAAACTTTTTCCCCAGTTAAGAATAGCAGCACTAAAATTGACCTCGTTTTTCAATACACATGAAGTCACAATTGGATAGGAAACAACTTCTGAAAATATTGTAAATGTTAAAGTTCAAGAGAAGGCAGAGATATAAGTTGTTGCTGGTTTGGTAGTTTTTAAATTGTTCAACTGCCTGCATTTAATTTAAATATATATAATGACAGAGAGACTTATAGGAATTATGAAACTGATTTCATTTTTATTCATCATTTGCTAAAATAATTTGGCTTTTATATAAGCTATCTCATATGCTTCTGTTCAGTGGCAGATACTTGGAGCAGATGTGCCCTTTGTGTCTTGCCTCTTAGGAAAGATGGAAGGATATTTTAATATGAAAGAGACAATTCTTTTATCTATTTTATTTCTCCTTGGAGCATTTTCTAGTTTCTACACTAATAACTGCCCACAGGAAAATTATTCTACACTTAGCTTTTGTACAATGTAAGGAACATACTTAGCTAAGAGATCCAAATTCACCCACTCAAAGATGATATTTTCCCAGTCTTGGGCTTGATGAAGTTCAGCAGGGGCTGAGGTTCTGTATTCCAAAACATAAACTAGCCATGGGATCCCCAGAACAGAGCACTTGCTATGCAGTTTCCTTCTTAATGGCCTAGTTAGCTTCATATTTTACTCTTGGCTGTCCACCTTTCTGTAAGGCACCTCCTTCTTCCTCACGGAAAGCACTGGGTGACTGCGAAGCAGAATCTCATGATGTAAAGGGAATGAGTTTACTGTAGCTATGGACGGCAGAGTTAACTACCAAGTCCTTTGTATGCATGTTCATAGAAGGCACACAATGAGTTCTTACGTGGAAGGAATTCTTGAAAGCATGACCATTTCATTTAAATTAAGGCTGCATAGAGGCACATGTAAACCCGACCTGCATTTGAAGATGTGGAGTTACAAGTCACCTTCCATTCAGGAGTTACTTAGATGAATTAATGTGGTACTGGACCTCAACAAAAACTGTTACCATACTCTGCTGTCATCAGATCTCGCTAGCTAGGGCTCAGCACCATGAGAGCACAGCTAAACAGGCTTCTTTAAAAAGCTGGTTCATGTCTGAAAGCAGAGTGTAACCAGTCCCAGTGCCAAACAGAAGCTGAACTTTCCGGGGAAAAAAAAACTGACTTAACTCAGGGTACTGAGGCCTATTGAAAATCTGGCCATAATTCATGAAAGTCCATGCTGATCCATTTCCAATGAGTTTATTAAAGGCAAAACTCAATTGGTTTGGAAGGAACTAGTTCTTTCTCCAGTGTAATTTCCACCACACTGAGATGTGGCTTTTCCCACAGTACAATGCACAATGCTACTAATGTTACAGGGTAATCATAGTCCAATGTAATGTGCCAAAAGTCTGCATACTAAGTGAGAAATGTTGGTTGTAGATTTTGGCTGCCAAAGCTGAATTGAATTATTCAGCTTTAGAAATATGTATGTTTTTGCAGCATTTTGTGTTCGTGTGGAACCTGGGGAAAGATTAGCAAGAATACAGTCAGATACAGCATATAAAGGAATTTAAAACTGGAAGAAAATGCCATACAATATTGGTAATGAAGTAAGATCTTCCCAGCTGTTGTAGCTGGAGCCATTCTTAAAACTGCAAAAGCAAAATCAGTTGTGTATGAGAAATATGTGTACAAGACATGGCAGTGACTATACAACTTATGAATCACAAAACACATTTTATCATAATGATCATAATTTGTCATAAAGATCATAATTTATCATTCTGTTCACTCTGTTTACACAGAATGCAAAACACGGGGAAAACAAAGCCATTCTACATGTGAAATATAAGCCATTTGGATGTTCTGGGGTTCTAAAAGCACAGTTGACTACACTTTCTTAATTTACCATGCAGTGGAGTGTCTAGGTATCACAGAAGCATTCTGCCAAAATGAAAAATATTTTAGTGAAACTTTTGGTGTTGTAGGTTACCATAAAACCAATGTGTTATATTTTGACCTACATACATTTATGAAGCCCTTGCAATGCATGCACAAAGTCTGACAAAGGTGATTGACAGGTAATAAAAATAAGGGAGATCTGCCTTTTCTGACCACTTCTAGGTAAGATCTATACCTTGATCTGAAATGAGACTGTTCTTGCACATGTCCATTCAGAGGGTTTTTAACCTCTCTAGCATCTCTAAGTTCAGTTTGAATACCACCACATCTTATGAGACCATCTTAGAAGTACTTTTAAGAAGGAATGAATAATATATTTTGGTTTTGAGACCTCAAGAACTCTCTGTTTACTCTAATGTGGAGGATGGATTTATTCAAATACATCATTTTACTATGAAGAAAATAGAAAAAAACTCTTCCTGTGATACCTAATCTCATATATCTGTATCTATATCTATGTCTATCCATAACATTACCCATTCACCTCTGAATAAGAGACATAGAATGATTCAGAAATATGAAAATAGGGGGTTTTTTTCATGTAAAAGAGAAATTTAAGATTATAAGTGGCTAGTCTGAGTGATAGACTGAGGTTGAGACATATCACAAATGGACGCAGCTGAATGAGTAGGGTTGTTAAAGAAAGTCTTTATTTCAGGAAATCGGTAATATTGCTTCTGACACAGTCAGTGTTTGGCTGAAAGAGTATAATCTATTTCTCATTTTAATGTCTTTCCATTTAGAGCTAATTTCAATGAGAATTGTCTAAAATAGCTATTTTTAAAAACTGCTTGTGACTCTCATTTCCACTCTTCATTTCTAGTACTATTTCTGTATACTGGTACATAAGGCAGGATATAGCTATCATCCACATTTCTAGCATATTCCCTTTTGAAAAAATATCAATAACATTCTGCTTCCAATTACTGTATTTTTAGAATGTGCAGAAATTTTGTCTGTGTATTGTCTGCAGAAAGGGATGGTGAGTACATTTATTTTAAAGTGTAGGCCTCTTACTTCCATTTTTATATTTCTGTAGATCATCAGCTACAATCTTCACAATTTTTTTCCCAGTAAATCTCAATAAATCACAGCACAAAGTATTGCCTTAAATATGAACATGAAGATTTGTGAGCAAAACTGTGGGTTTTCTTAAATTTTACATGTTTCAGTGTCTGTAGTTCAAGTATTATATGCGTAATATCTCAGTTCTTAATTTATTCCACTTCTGTGTTTCCAGCAGAGGCCTCATTGTTATCTTTATTTAGTGACAGCACTCACTCTCTTCCATCTGTCCAGCAAGACTCTGCTGCGTTGAGCCACGTTCCAGTGTCAGCAGCCATTGTTTCCCCCAGCACACCTTCAGCCTTAGTGGGAACAGCCCACACAGCCCTCGTAAAGGACAGCTTTTGTACAATTTTACAATCCAGCCTGGTGAAGGAATAGTCCCTGTGATGACCATTTAAGGATTTCCCAACCAAACATTGTTAAAATACTGCATGAGCAGAAAATGGTATTTTCAGAGACAAATGCTGAGCCTGACTGTCCTTTCCAAATAAACATGGGAATCTCCCCACCCTGCCATGCCCCAGGATGCCATTTCAGCCCAGCCTGGGGCCATCAGCCCCTGCCCCAGCACTGTTAGGAATCACGACAACACTTTAATTCTGTGCCACTGTCTAAGTAAAGCTTTTGATCTTTACTATACATTTAAACATCTTCCTCTTCAAATTTCTGAGAACTGCACCTATTTCACTGGGAAATTTCTTGCCTCATTTGTGGGGAAGCAAGTGCCATAAAAGGAAGACACATCTTTCAGAAATGTATTTGAGAAATTGAACAGATATAGGAAATGTTTGGTGCTGTTTTGACTTTTGTTGCTACTGAAAAGAGATCAGTTCAGGAGACTGAGAAATATAACTACAGGATACTACCTTAGACGATGCACTGGCTGGGATTTTACAGTCTACAGGCATTTTCTGTCAAATATACTGTACACAAGGGCATTGCCAAATAACAACAGAGAGTATTCATGGTATTCTGAGGAACTGCCAAAGAAAACAAGCCTGCAGATTACACTTTATTTGATGTTATGCTGACATTTTTCACATGAACAGGGTTTCTGGAACTGAAAATTAAAGGATAAACATCTAAGAATGGATTCTGGGCCAGGATTCCTGCTTTTTATTTAAACCTTGGTTATGGTTTTATATCTTTGCTTATTTACCCATAATGCAAAACAATGTTAAGATTAAAAGCCATTGCAGCTAAAAGAACATTATTTTCCACTGTCTTCCAGTGCACCAAAAAGTACTTTTGTTCCTTGGAATTGCATAGAAGTAATAGATTTGGGTTAAAATCATGTCTTGTACCTTCTCACTCCATAGTTGACAATTGTAGCTACTTATAAGAAGAAAATAATATAATCTACCCAGAAGACTTCCCACTTGTTAATCTATTACAACAGGAATGTAAAAGGTGGAAGAGGTCTAACAGTTCAAAAAGATACAGGGAGACTTGAAAAGGGCAATAGTTATACAAATGTCAACAATAAGAAACCCTAAAACTCTGTGTCCGATCCCCTCTTTAGAGTTCTGGAGGTGAGATGGGTAACAGCAAAACGCATGTCACATGAGGTACATGATTCAGGAATCCTAGAAACTTTCTTAATCTTTTTTGTTCATATACTGCCAGAAAAATAGCAAGTAAACAAGTGCTTGGAATAGCAGGAAGGCAAAGGGAGTGGAAGACAGCAGAGGGATCCCTGCCTGCGAGACTTTACTTTGCCAGGCTAAACAAGCCCAACTCTTGCCATCACCAGGTGCTCCAGCTCCTGGACCACCTCGGTCTTCGTCAGATAAACTAGCTGTAACATGTCCTTATCCGTCATATTTCCTGGAGCTAAACAGGCAGGAGGCCTTTAGAGTGGGGAAGAGCTCATAAGCTTCAGGAAGGAAAGAGGGCATGGAAGAAGGGAAGGAACACCGTGCCAGGCATGACATGTTGGCATAACATGAGAGAGAAAACTGCTCCTGTACAGTGTACAGTAATTTTAGTTACTTTGCTCTGTTCATTGTCAGGATCAGAACCCAAATCTGCAAACATTAAATAAAGTGTTGCAATTTTCCTGTAGAGGTTGCTATGAGGCATAAACATCAGAGCACTGAAACTGATAAACGTCTCACATTTTTTTCAGTTTGTCAGCTGCAAAATGGGTATTGCACAAGGTATTTATCAGTCTTATATACTTCTTCTTATCCCAGACAGGAATACTTATTTTTAAACAATACTGGAGTTCTGTTTTTTGCTCAGAGACCAATAATTCTGGTGAAGTTCATGACAGTAGGCCCTGGATATGTTCCCTCTCTAAAGGAAAAAGATACAGCTTTTGTTTTCTTCTTTCTGGTATTTCCTGTGCATCTGAAGCTTTTCTACTTTCATTACAGATGAAGGAAGAAAATACATCTCCTTCATTATTTTTAACTTCAGAACTTGACAGGGATAGCATACTCTGAAAATGAGAAACAGAAAGTATTTTATTTCTTCTCTGTCCCACTTACATTGATTTATTCAATATTTAACATTATAAAAACAATCTTTGTAGTGACTTGGAAGATAACTCAAGGCTGGTTAAAGAGGCCAAGTTATTAGGGCCATATTGCTTTCTGAAACTCAGAGATCAATGTAAATACCCAGAAATGGTGTCTCAAAGTAAACACCCTGAAATGTCATGTTCTTAAAACTTTAGGAACACTTGAAAATCCATTGAGTAGCTTGCATAGGCCCAGGAAGCAATAAATATGAGCTTTGCAAAGAAAATGTACAGTGGTAATGAATAAAAACGTCAAGACATCCTGGACTGCCTGTAGAGGAGTGACAGACAGGGAGAGTCAAACTGGGCACAAAACTATTCTTTACAAACAGTTCAGAAACAAACAGGAGTGTTCAGGGATGAATAAATTCATAACCACAAAGCTGACGCAGAAGCGAAACTGAGACCAGCACTTGTGTGACATCTCAACACAGTCTTCCTGCATTTCCTCATCAAAAAGAAAATATCTGGTTACTAAGGTCTTTCTAAATCTCCAAGCTTAGAGAACAGATTTGTTCACTCAAAGCAGGACTACAAATGCAACCTCACTAAATTTGGTGGAAAAAACATAGCTGATCATACAAGAGAATTTCACAATCACTGACTGAGGTGTAACTGTCGCAGCTCAATGATTGCACAAAAGAACTAAAACAATAAAGTGGTAACATATTAAGCACCAATCAATGAAAATGCAACTGAGCAATTTTTTTTCAGATGTCAATAGTGTACCAGCACTAAAATCACTGTTGGATTCTATTCTTTTTAGGTGAATGTCATCTAAGAAGTGTTCAAATGTGGAGAAGCATTCAAGAGGATTTCTTTTAATCCCCAACTCCTTTTCCAGAACATGAAAGTGATCAGTAAGCATTTTTAACTAGTTGGTCAAGGCAAAAGTTTGAGGCCTTCTGCAGGATACTGAAGGAAATAAACCCTTTATTAGAAGCTGTGTTTTCTTGACGGCTATAAGCTGGTCTGGTCTTTTTGACTTTGAAGACCAGAAATACAACTACCTTCATATCAGTGGGTTCAATTGTACATTAAAAAAAATTATTCAAAAAGTGTTCATTCTTATTTAAAAACTGACATGAAAACAAGTAATATTATCGCAGTGCAACACCTTCCCAAAATGTTTTCCCATTTTTATCTGTGGTCTGAGCTGCAGTCAAAAAATGCCAACACATCATTTCACTTCATAAGAGCAAGGGCAACCTCAAGGATTATGTGCCTTCTCTAATGTGTTTTCCACAGAAGAATTTATTTTGGAAACTTGCTAGTAAGAATTATTGCCTTTAAGATCTATAGAGATTGATCAAGTTATCACTAATAGATATGTTTTTCACTTTTTTTAACACAAAGAGGGGCCTTCAAGGGAACAAAGATCAACAGCTTTTGTTGTTTTTTGAAATTCTTTGTGTCTGGCCAAATCAGGTATTGTCCCTTTACCTTCTTCTTTTATAAGTCTCTCTGAGCAGTCAGCACTAGGGCATGCAAGAGACTACTGCAAAACCACAGCAGAAGTAAAACTGAAGGACAGCACTCTTACATCCTTTCCTTCACTCCATTTTTGCCCACTATTGTACAAAGATCTCAGCAGTGATGCATTATCACAATATCTAGCCTCCATAAATCAGTAGCATTGTCTAGGTATTTTTGCAGTTTTGCTATCCATGCTATCAGAAATGCGAAGAGCTTGCTGTCTGCGCAGAGGTGTGTGGGACAACGACTGTCCTCATTAAGTTCCTCTCTGTAAACACGGAATCACAGAGTCACAGAACAGGTAAGTTTGGAAGGGATCACAGTGGGTCATGTGGTCCAGCCTCCCTGCTCAGGGTCATCCCAGAGTACATGGCACAGGATTGTGTCCAGATGATTCTTGAATATCTCCAGTGAGGAAGACTCCACACCCTCTCTGGGCAATCCGTTCCAGTGCTCACTCATTCACAAGTAAAGAAGAAAATCTTCCTCATATTCAGATGGAACTTTCTGTGCATCAGTTTTTGCCCATTGCCTCTTATCCCGTTGCTTGGCACCACTGAGCAGAGCCTGGAAACTTCCTCTTGACACCCTCCCTTCAGATACTTATAGACAGTGATGAGGTCCTCTTTCAGTCTTGTCTTCTCCAGGCTGAACAGGCTCAACTCCCTCAGCCTATCAAATGCTCCATACTGATTTCAAGCAAGCAGCCACCCTTTCCCACCTGCCTGTTTGTCTCCACAGTTTTTGCCAAAATGAGAGAAAATGTGTATGCAATTAAAATTCAGCTTTCAAACAATTTCCTTCTTTTAAACTGGCAGATTATGTAAACTGCTCAGTTGTGTATGAGATACTCAAGAACTGAAATCTGTGTGTATTTACATTGAATCTGTATTTTTCCAGTATTTCTTTGGCTCAGCTTTGCAACAGCTTTCCCAGAAGTGTCATCAGTAGCCCTACCACCTCCTGAGAGTCATTCCCCTGAGAATTCCTGGAAATAAGTTTTCTTCCTTGTTGGCCTCAAACAGTAAACACTCATTTATAAGCTGCCCAAACACCTAAAGTATATTCTTAATATTTTGGATGGGCCTGTGAAAGTTCTTTTTGCTTCAAAATGTACTGTCAGAAATCTGACTCATGACAAACAGGTGAAAGAAGTGTTAACCAGCTTTGGGGATCATGGGGATTTTTAAATGAAACATAAATGCTTATCAGTATCTCAAGTACACAGATGGTCACGACTCATACTTCGCAATTCTGTGCCTGCAGGGAGCACACAACCTAGAGCTTACATCTACCTATCTTCTGTCTATATATCTCTGAGCAGAATTTTGTCTGTAAAAATTTATTGACTACCAATAAGATCAGGTTTTATTGAATGTTCAAATATTTCAGGCCACCAGATCATCAAATTGTGGTATCTCTTTTAGGATTGATATCAATGAAGAACACAAACAAACAAAAAAACAAAAAAACCCAAGGCATCCTTGGCAGGCATTTGGGTGTATTTTGTGAAGAAATAAAAAATAATTTAAAATATATGCTTTAAATAAGGTAAAATTTTCTGTTTGGGGGACAGAAAGGAATCTTTTAAATGAAGACATGGGCATATAGTTAAACTTGTCCTAGAGACACACAATGCCAGAAAAAGACAGATGGGAGATCAATGCAAGATGTCATTATTTTTAAATACAAGTCAGATAGACATTTTCATTAATTTCTCCAAATTTCTACCAGTATCTTTTTTTTTCTGCCAAACACATGCCTTTCTTTATTGTACATGAAACTGCAGAACATGTTTTTGATACTTAACTCTGAACACTTAGATAAAAAGCATAAAGAATTAATAGCTTGGATTGTCCTTCAAACATTCCTCGGTTCGACCCAGAAGTAGTCTCTTACAGCCTAAAAGGCATATGGCTGTAATCAGGATCACTCTTTGAAATGTCGTTTGTTTGTATTTCGTTTCACTGATAACCAGTCAGGCAGTCTATGGAGTTGTGTAATTTCCATTTGCGGACACAACATTTTGCCATGCAGCTTCCAGTGCAGAGTAAGATTCAGTGACCAGGAAGCCAGCCCGCACATCTAGCTTCACTTCTGTGACAGATGTCTTGCATGATCTTAAGAAACAGAGCTCCAGCTTTCCCAGTTATGTCAAAAGACTTTGCTCCAGATCTTATGGCAAAAGCCATTTCTATTTATAAGGTAGACAATTAAGGTATTGTGGATAAGAGGGATCACCACCAGTCCACTCTCTCCTCCTCAGTTAGCAACTCTTCTGGCCCACTGTTGTTCTTTCCCAAATCACTCTTATCACCCTCTGTAGGTAAAGCTCCATCTCAGCCGTCAGTGTGATCAGAGCTTGTGTGAGCACAGATGGCCTCCTGAGCAGGGGGGAGCCAGCTCACGAACAGTTCCAGAAGGATGGAACTCGACAAACGCCACACCCCCACTTCCTCAGGCAAGCTATTTGCTAATGTCAGCGCTGCCACAATGCTCACAGCACACCAGGAATTAGAGGTTGTGTAGCTTTAGGCAGTCTCTGCAGGGCAAGTAGTTCCTCACGTGGAAAGTCTCTCTTTACCTGCAGCAGCCATCCAGCAGAAATCTCCCAAAAGACAGCAATTAATCCTCACAGTTGATCTCATTTTCTTTACCAAATGCCTTGCAGACTGAATTTCTTAAAAGTTATTCATACCTCAGACAGAGGAGGCATCTCCTGCTTTCATCCACCCACCTCTAGCCACCACAGCCCAAATACCTATTAGACTATTCCCATTCTAATTGATTTTTGATACCTGGCATTTTCAGATGATTGACTAAATAACCCTAATACAATACAAATATATCAGTCCTACAATGCCTTTCAAAAAATGAATAGACACATAAATTTTCAGTAGTTTTATTGAAAAATGCCTCTTTCATTTCAGAAATAAATAATATAAGGCAGTGAAATTCACAATTTGCAGTTAAAATATAAAAGCAGCAATTCTATATCCATAGTCTTGCAAACAATTTCCAACTGCTTTCGGTAACTAAGAAACATTGTATTCTGAAAAAAAAATCCATACTAAATATACAACATAAACATGCAATTCCATCTCTGCAGGATTGACTGCAATTTGGCATAAATGTAACTGTGTCTACAAACAAGGAGATTTCAGGCATTATTAAACTGTATCCAGTTGATACAATGATTTCAGCTACTTAATGTTTATGGTGTTTAGAGGAGATGTATAAGAGCAGTATATGCTCTGCAGATTGTAACTTAGAATAGAAGAAAATTACAATGATGCTGGAAGGAGAGGGAAATTTTTGTTTCTTTTTAACTAGATATTGCAGACCTGTGATCTGACTGAACTGAAAACATGCATTTGAAAAAGAAGAAAAATGTAGAGCTAAAGCAGACAGTCCTTAGAAAATTTGCAACAGCTCTGTGGTTATTTTTGTTTTGGTTTTTTTTTTGTTTTCTTTTTTTTTTTAATGTATTTGTTTTTACATTATTTTAATGAAAAGGCAGCACTGGGATAACTGAATGCACACCTTAATCTGTATGCAACCACTATAAGCAACAGTATTTTACAAGCATTTCCAGAGCAACGTGAAGTGTTTGGGTACACACATTGCTATCCCCACATAAGCGAGATACAAAACAGGGGTGCATCTGATATGGAAAGAC
The DNA here is from genome assembly GCA_013398055.1 of Ifrita kowaldi. NCBI lineage: Eukaryota > Metazoa > Chordata > Aves > Passeriformes > Cinclosomatidae > Ifrita > Ifrita kowaldi. The sequence goes on from VZRS01009544.1 coordinate 251,771, forward strand.
CAGAAAGCCCTATTGCAAAAGGAATGATGCACTCTCCCTGTATGTATCTGCAAATGCAAGCACAGCAAAAAACAAAAAAAACCACCAACCAAAACAAACCAAGACACAGATCTTTTACGGTTTTGTTTTTGCATTTCTTGACAGTGATCTTTTCCAGCGCATGTGCTCAGGGTATTCTGGTGAATGCATTTCAACTCCATAGTCCTCATACTCGTCCTCTCTCCTTTCTGACTCCATAGGTACTATAAAGGGTTCACCTTCAGGCTGATAGGGTCCACTTTCAGGCACGTATGGTTCTGGTTGAAAATAGTTGTCCGATTGAACATAATAGTTATCGCATGTCTTTGAATCCACATATGCAATGAAAGTTAGTCTGTCTACATAATGTTAGTTCAACCTTATTTTCATATAATAAATATATAAATAATTAGTTCACTGGGGGTATTTCTCAGTTTTGCTCATGAATGCTTTTTTGGCAGTAAAATAATAAAAGGTTTAAAATTCATCTTGAAAGGCTTTGTATTTATAATACACAAAACAGTGCAGAAAAAGTCATAAATTAGGCAAGGGACAAATCACGGTAAAACTATTTTAAAAAACCCAAACAAAACCAAAGCAAATCAAATAAAATTACTATTTTACAGCTACTTCAGTAAATCTAAGCGTTGGGCTTTATTTTAAACTGCATAATATATAGAAGACATGGAGCAGGTAAAATGAAGAGATGGGCTTGGCATATACTAATTTTCTCTGAGAATGGGAAAGTAAGCGTAGACATAACTATCACCAGCGGCAATATACAGTACATGTCACTTTCTTGTGCTGTTCCTCGTAACAAACCGAGTTACAGCTGGTGCTTCAGGAACACCAAAAACTACAGCAAAACAGAAGAAAAATAATTATAAAACTTTGGTATTTATAACTGCAGTTACAGATCCAACAAGATTACACATAAAAAAAAGGTATATGTCCCAATTCAGACATGTTGGTAACAAGCAACAGACAGGTAGGTTTCATAAGTTGTCAAAGATGTTATTCTGGCATACAGCAAGCAGCAGCAGGCTTTTATGCAAAAGTATCATGTAGAGTTGTTAACAGATTTTAGTGGATACAGTCCCATACAAATCATTTACAAGCCACAATTAGTTTACTATTTACATAAGTTATTTCTCATTTTCCAGGTTAAATCTGTCTCTCTTCTAATGGCATTACCTTTGCTGGTTAGTAGTTTTACAAGCCTCCTTCACCACTGAGGTTTTTGGTGGTCTAGATATTTTTTAAAACAGAAAGACTGTCTATTTTATTATTGAAATGCAATAGGCTTAATGAATTGACATCACTGTCCTTTATCTCATTCACGAGTTGTGTTAGTAAAAGTATCTCCCCGTTCTATGAGGTCAACATGGTTCAAGAACCATATCCGTGGTGAAATATCCATACGGACTCATTTTCTAACAAGCACGTGCGCAAACATCTCAGAAACAGGATTTTCATGTATTCAAACTGTAAGCAGCACTGGCGACTTAGAAAATGTGTTAGCCGAAACCTGAAACAGGTCAAAGATGATGTTAGTCTTTTAAAAAGTCCATCTGATGTGCAAAAACATACTTTCATCCAACTAAATACATAACAGTTAATTCTTAGGCATATATTTATATATGTATACATAGCTGCTTACTAGAAAGAACACTGCTGAATCACAGGTACCATTTTCTTTATTTTTCATTTAAATAATAATTTTTTTGTGAGATCTGCACAACCACCTGGCTCTTTAACCAGTATCACTGAGTCTGCAAGTGTGTACATATATATATATATTCTTTTCTTTTTCTTTTCATGGATACATGCACAATTACACTAACAGCAAACCATATCCCATAGTAGTATCACATACACTGATTTTGAGTTCTGGCAAGGCATACATATTAATTTATTAACAATACTGTGGTCCTGCAGGATCCCCATGTTAAAATATATTAGAATCTTTCCAGTCAAAAATTGGTGGTCACTATGACCCTTCGTTTTGGTTCCAGAAGCAGCCTACTGTTTTGAGCTACATCACAAAGCGGAAGGCTTAAATGACTCAGGGCTAATCAGACTCCACGGTGTTTAACTTGGTAGATATTGTAGGACAGTGGTGCTTTTTAGTTGTCTGCACTGTTATCATTAAATGGATTTCCTTTGTGGAAAATTTTTATTTCAGGAATCTATTTTGTATTAATAATCCTGACATGGCTCTAAAAGAGACATATGGAAACTGCCAACCACAGAATTCCTTTAATTTTTCAAGAGAAACACGGAGAATTCAACCTTGTTCTGAAGACGATTGGAAGGGGTGGTGATAGAGGGGGAAAAAAGAAGAGAAGAAATTGGTCACTTAAATCCTATGAGCAACATTGCCAGCTAGTAACCATCTACATTAAAAAAAAAAAACCAACCATGACTATAATATTTACTCAGTACTTCCTATGTAAAATAAACCATGCATAACATCAAGTAATCCTACACCAAAGTCTTAACGGCTGCTCATATACCTGCACATTACACTGAGGCAAGCCTGCTCACTGCAACCATCTCCTCCTGACTCAGTATGTTCAGATTAGCAGGACTGTCTCATGTAAAGCAGCTCAATATGAACAGCCACATCTGTGAAGGCTATTTAAGGCAAGGTTAAGGTTAAGTTGTGCCTAACCTACCTGGGAATCCTTGGCCATTGTAGGGGATGCTAGCACACTGGGATGAATCACAATATCCTGGTGGCCCGGGGGGACCCCGAATACCCGCATTTCCAGGACGGCCTGGTGGCCCTGGTGGTCCTCGTGATCCTGTGGAGCCTGGTGGACCAGTTCTAGATTCTCCTTGTGGACCTAATTTTAGAATTGAGAGGTTGGGATGTTGTTTTCTTTAAGAGCCATCCTGGTAAAACAGCTAACAATACTTCTGTCTAGACTACACAGCCTAGGCTGTCTTTGGTGAGAAAGCACTCGCACTTTGTTGCTGTATGGGGGTCAACAGAAAGAAAAACAAAAGAAATCTAGAAATGTGACTCATCATGAGTTGCTTCCCTGTGTGTGGCTTACTTAAGTATTTATTTTTAGAAACTAATTTAGTAAGGTTTGAGCCAAGTAAAGAAACATCAATGAATTCTCTGGTTAATTTCCCCTTTGTGTAAGACATGATGATCTCAAGGGAAACTACTAGATTAGACAAGCACACTGGATTTCAATTAAAATATAGCAGTACATCAATTATACTGCCCAGTAGCCCCAGGATAGATGAGGTAATGTTTTTTTTGGAACCAATCTTATTATGGTTAGCAGAAAAGTACAGCTTCAAGTAACTGAGGCTACAATTTGCTGCAAGCATATTATGGGTCCTGTAATGAAAAGCCATTTTAGCCTAGTAAACTACAAGCAGAAACAAGTGATGCAGCTGATTTATTCCAAGGCATAAAGAGAATTTCATGACACAAAACCCAAAACTAATAGTCAAATCATCTGTCTCTATCATCTGGTAAATCTGCATGTGGGAGTATTTTGTAGTCCAGCAAGTAAAAAAAAAAAAAAATAAAACTAGGTACTACAAAAGAATCATCTGATAAGACTTATGAAAAATACCTGTCAAATATTTGGACAATGTATTTTCATGAAACACATTTTCACATTAACAAGCATGCCAGATGACTAAAGTAAAAGATAAATACCTATTAGCCACATCCAAAAGTCTTTCTAAATTGCTATTTTTGTTGAGGTTTCCTACAAATTTATTAGAATAAATTCTAATACATGTAAAAAACATGAAGTGGACAGACTAAAGGGTGTTCATTCACCATATCTAGCCTTGTTCTCTATGAAGAAATGTTTGCTTTTCTCCTACTTTTCTGTAATCTGATTAAACCAAAAATACTTACCAGGGGGTCCCGGCAAACCTCGTGGTCCTTGAGATCCAGTCCCTCTTTCACCTTTCTCTCCAGGGATTCCTACAGAATAATAAAAAGGCAATGAAAATCAAATAAAGGAAACCACATCAACAGATATTTCTCCACATTATCTCACTGACATTAATCTTTACTTCCCATTATTAATGCAACAAGAGTGGTTAAAATTTATGTTCTACAGATGTTCAAATGTGAATTTGGGAAGATAATTTGGATAGAAATATAGTAACCTAAAATCAAAATAGGGTGCAGAGGTTACAGTGTGAATAAATTTTCTCAAACATAGAAAAGTTTTGAGTTACCGAAAACACCACAGAACCCTATTATTTTAAACTAAGAATGAGAAGATATTTTAAATCTTTAATACTTCTGCTATAAAGGATGTTTTACACTTTCTTAGGAACAGTTATAATGAAAAAAGTTTGAGAAATTCTCCTGAATTCTTCAATTTATTCCTAGCCTGTTTTAAAGAGAATATAAAATATATGCTAGAACACATAGCACTGAGCCTATGCTATAGTAGAGTAGTTGAAATAAGCAAAGCCACAACATAGGACACTACAGACACCCCACATGATTGCAGTGATCCAAGATAGTCGTAAAGTAGGTCTACCCATATGGTCATATTCAGTTCTGTTGCTTCCCTCCCTCAGAATATTGTAAAGAGCTAAGGATGTTAATCTAATTCTTTAAACTCCTACATTTTATACTTGCTAATGACTCATTTTCTCTCTTAATCAGCGTTCTATTTTGCAAAGAGTTGTGTTACTCCAAACAGCTTTTCAAGATGCAGCTGTTTAGTGCCAGAAGAATTCTGAGAATATTTGCTTTCTTGGGATATAATGCGGAAGCCTCAGACAGCAGCCAAAATGTTATATCAATTTGTATTTTATGAAACCTGAGCAAGAGAGAGACAGGAAAGCACTGATCAAGTTAACCTTGTCCTTCAGATCACCAGTGTCCCTCAGGCAATTCCAATGGCCTAGCAGGGCTTCCTAGTCTAACATGGTAAAGGGAGCAGACTGCTCCTCTGGCAGCCTCTGCAGTATGTCCACAGTACAGCCTTGGAATTTATTTACCTCTTTCACCAGGTGGTCCTTGGACCCCAGGAGGTCCTGGGAATCCTGGTCTTCCTCCAGGTCCAGGCTCTCCTCTTGTGCCAGCAGCTCCTGGGGGACCAGGTGGACCTGGTGGCCCTGGCTGGTTACGGTTTGAATAATAATCATTCGGGATTTGGTTCAGCATTTGATTGAACCGGCTCATTTGACCTTCAAAAGAAAATAAAAATGTGAAATGAGTGCAAATCTTTTATTGGAGTGGGAAGGAATAAAATATTATCTCTCTTAATGAAATCCTATTCTTGCTCCCATTCAGTAAATTAGTACAGATGAATTAGAAAGACTTAAGATAAATGTCTGATAAGAAGGCTGAACATAAATGGAGGAGGGAGGGAGTCAGGGAGGAAAGATAAGGGAGATTCTGGAAGCCAATGACATTAAAAAAAATTTATCACAGAACTATTAAAATCAAAGAAGAAGCTTTTTTTTGTTTTGCAATACTCTTGCTCTCAGAGTTCTATTTAGAGGTTGTTTTTACTCTGAAGAACAGAAAGGACTTGCTCCACTTCTAAAACTGTAGTATCACATTTCTACGTACTTTCAGAGCTCTGCAGCTACCACAGGCAATATAAATTATTCATGTGGGGAGCTAGCAGCACAGTCGATGAAGTCATTTTCTTAAGCCTGTAGGATGCACGGGCTTGTACCTATATACCTTCTGCATATGGGAAAATTTCTTTTCCAAAAAAAGGATGTGTGAACAAAAGAAACACCATATGGGAAAATTTCTTTTCCAAAAAAAGGATGTGTGAACAAAAGAAACACCATTTTGAAACTATGCAGGAAGGAAGCCTTAATGGAGAGACACGCCTGATTCGTATAATGTGTCAATCCTAGCATAACACTGAAGAGATCAGCTGAACATGAAAAAAATAAGGTTGGGATGCTCAAAGAGATATTAAAAGATCTTGGATATGATATCCTTATTCATAAGCCTAATGCATTCACGAATGTACTTTCCTTCTTCTGTGATGACTAACTAATAAACATGTTTTTATTAGCAACCATCACAGACATTTTAAGGGACATACTGTCCTCCTCCCTGTGCACAAGCACTCTTAATGATCCAAAAGGAATATCTGTTTTCCTCAGTCAGCACTTACTCTTGTAATAGATACAATATTAAAACCAATTTGCCTCTGTCTTTCTTGGCAGGTCTACTGATAGCATAAGCACTGCTTCAGGGTCAGAGAGAAAGCCTCTGTAGAGAACAACTTCATGGGCTGCAGAGCTGCACTATGTGGCAGTAGAGGACTGAAATTCAATTCAAAGTCCTTCTCCAAATAAATATTGTTTTTACTTGCATAGCACCACTGATTCTGTGCACAGTATTTACCCATCACTCATCTGTCTTTCCCTGCTGGCAAAGTATCTGCAGTGAGCATCCTTTTTCTCACTGATTCCCTTCTCTTGAAGATAAGACATGTTTAATGAGAAAATATATACTGATTTTATTGCACAGATGAAGTCATCTTGGACCAAAATGACAAAGGGAACGTCACCAGAATGTTAGACTTGCATGTGTATTTCCAAAGGTCACAGATTAGTTCCAACTCAGCTTTTTCTGTTATTCTGTGATTGTCTAGCCTCTGAATCTGGCAAAAACTTGCTGCTACATTTTTTTCCACCAAATCATTTGCATTGGACAGCTATCAGATTGGTTAAGCTCTCGCCGTGCTCTGTGGCCAGCGTCTGTCACTTCAAATTTACACCATTGTTTTCTCTTTTTAACAAAGTAGTAAATTAGTCAGGGAAACAAAAGCAAGCAACACTGTTTACCATTTATCAGCTGTTCACAAACTTGTCTTGCAACTGCTCGCATCATGTTTTGAGAAGCAATATCACCCTAAATAATCAAATGCAAAACAAGTGTTTTATTAGCAAGTGTTTGTACTTTTAAAGACATAGTGTTTAATTTAAATATTGTTATAAAAACTGATTTTAAGCAGACTTACTCTGTCACCTTTTTCTCCCTTCATTCCAGGTGCACCCTAAAATAAATAAGTAAAAATTAAGCAACTGAAGGATTGTTATTTCATCCCAACTATAGGTTTGAGACATGCAATTCTAGAAAAAAAATTGACTCCTTCAAGAAGAAAGACGTGGTTCTCCTTGAACTTTTCATTTTGGAGATGCTAAAACAGGTGCCAGAAAAGAGTGGAGCAGCAATGATCTTTTGTCTGCCATAAAACACACTAACAGATGCAGAAGGAAAAAATCTGAAGGAAAAATTCAAACAAGGACCAAAAAATGGATGTATTCTGACACTTGGATCACACTGTCAATTTCAAAGTTGAATTTCTAGCATCATATTTCTGTAAATGGTCAATGGTCTTGTACAAGTTATATATGACTGTTTAATTTTAAGTCTTAAGACAACTTATCCTTAAAGAAGGTAAATTAGGAAGAATAACACATGTCAAGGTAGGGTAGTCTTCATGAGCCCATATGAAAGGGATTCTGTATTAAGTGAAATAGAGTTATGCAGAGATGACACATAACATGGAGAGAGATGGCATTAAGTGCTTATTCTGTTTATAATGACAGCTTCCCTCTTAATTCTCAACCATTTCTAGTCTTAGAAAGGTCTCATAGAAGTCTTATTTTGAGCTCCTTACAATTACTAACATTTGCCAGCTTTTCTCTAACAGCACTTTCCATTTGCCTTTGAATAGTTTAGTGGTTGTGGGCTTTTCAGTTTTCGAGAGTACTATGTGAGAAGCAAACCAGAAGGACTGAGTCTAATTTTTATATATGTATGTGCATATCTAAACACCAGGAATAATGAGGGAGCTAGCATGAGTTCGCATGGATTTTAATTTCTAGCCTAAATTACTACTTGAATGTAAGGCACATTTCAAAGGTGAAAGATCAGTTTGGTCATCTGCTGCTCTGCATGGCTCTCCACATAGTTACACACACATCCTGAGTGTTACTGCTTTTTACACTGTAGTATTTCTTTAAGGAATCTATTTATCACCATTAACAAAGCAAAGGCCAAGTGTGGGCTGCAGCTGTTTCTCATAACATTCCTACAGTACCCGCAATTAATTTCAACAACACGAGACACCAAATCATTCCACTGAGGTCACAGCAGACACCCCTCAAGTGTGGTGGCACTGTTTCATAGACTTCTATTGAGGGTTTGGGCAGACAAATGCCCTTGGGGTATGTCAGGGTGTGAACTCAGTGTGCTCTCTGAGCTTCTCTGCTGCAGAGTTGCACACACCTACCCCATGACATGCCACAGAAAATATGAGACAGTTCATCCATCACTGAGTTAAGCGGTTGTCATATGGTACATTTGCATCATGAATAACAGATCATTCTTGCAAAATTAATTGTACAGATTCAAATGAAAGATTTAGAATGGTGACACCATAAATGTGCCATTGGAATAAATTATGCCACCAATGACGCAGCTGCTAATATGTACAAAATATACCCATGAAGATGATGAATATTCTTTCCCTTCTGTCCTTTCATCTTTCATCTATATTTTTCTCACTCTGTGAAGTCCACAAGGAAATGTCTTTTTTTTAGTTTTAGCTTATTACAGCTACATGCTGAAACAGACTATGGACTTGTAAAGGCCATAACATAAATAAACAGTAACGGTAACAGTAACTAAAACCATCAGGAAAATAAGACATTTCTGTCTGTCATTCTCCAATAATTAATGTTGTGGTAAATGATGATGTACTGAAGCTCTAAAAGAAACTTAATTTGATTCCCAAATAAACAGACATTAACATCTCATTCATAAACTATTACATGTACCTGAAATAGCCATTGAACTGAACCATAGGGTTTTTACTTGCACTAGTCTATAACATGAAAATCTTGGGAAAAAATGGTTAAAAACTATTCACGCTTCTCTTTCTGTTTGAAACTTGCCAATTTTTCTATTTTCTGCAAGCATATTCCTTTGAAATTATCTGCTCTGTATATATTTATAATACCTGCTTGTTTATTTCTCATTCGTTCTAAGGCTTTCATAGTACAACTTTCCATCAGAATCAAACCATACAGTACATCTTTTATTTAGTCACTAGGTAAGTCCAAGCATTATAAATCAGATCTCTCATCTACTATCCTGAAAATATCCTGATAATTACTTAAATGCTATGTTCCAATTCACTTGCCAGAACATTCACACACCAGAACTATGAAGAGAAGGAGAAGGAGAAGGAGAAGGAGAAGGAGAAGGAGAAGGAGAAGGAGAAGGAGAAGGGGAGAAGGAGAAGGAGAAGAGAGAAAAAAAGTGTGCAAACTTAAAATGTTCAAATCCTATATGCTGTTTCTGGAAATATTTTTGCTGACTGGTTAAGAAAGGATCTTCAGGCTGTCTTCAACTACAAGCCATGTTGGTAAGACAGGGAGGTGCTCTGGTAACAACAGCACTACATTGTTCCAAAATATTGACAACAAAGGTCACCCAGTGAGGAAAATGCTAATGCCATTCCTTCATTTTAAAATTTTTTAAAAGTCAATTTTAAAATTCATTGAAATAAAATGAGCCTCATTCTTCAATTTGTGACCTTGTGAACACACACTAATTCAGCCTTGTGGCTGGAAGTCTACAGGCTATTTGGAGCTAACTTTAAAATTTGAAGATTAGAGGCTGACTGGCCATGTTAACAGCAAAGTGCATTTTCCACCTGGATATTTTAGAAACAAACTTTCAAAAAAAAAATAATTACAACTGCAATTACTGAGTTTCTATTTGCATCTTCCTCCCACTTGGCTACATGCCTCTTAAATTTCAGCTTATTTTCTTTTAATAGACAAAAAGTGCAGTTTGGCCAACAGCTTGACAGCATTTGAGAAACAGCAGCTGCTGCTGGCATTCTGTTCTGTCGATATCCTGCAATGAGGGAGTCACTTGGGGTCAGTGCAAGGAAAAGCTGGTTTATGCTGCATGTGGGATTTTTTTGTGAGCTGTGGGATGAAGGCTGGGGCTGCAGCATAGTTCTACGGCTGAAGGAGGACAAAACAAAGGAAGTTTTGCTATTTTTACTTCTAAAGATAATGTGCTCGATTGTTTTTCCCAAAAGAATGTTTGCTCCCCTCAAGAACCACCAGCTCATTGCTCCCAAAGCAGTGTCTTTTTGAGACTTCATCTAGGACATCTGCATAGATGGATGCAACAGCAGTGAACACATGGCAGCAGAGAATGCAAAATTCTCAAAACCTGCATATAACTCACAACAGACTTGGACTACCATCAGAAGGTTTTCACAGTTTATTTGGTTCTGGAGGCATCAGTTTAATAGCACCTTACTTACCAAATCTAAATGCCTTGCATTTTTTCCTGGGAACCATCTAAACCAACAAAGTCAGACCCTGTTGTCACAGAGTCTGTTTTATAAATGGGACAGCTCTACCTTTACACAACTTGGCCTGCCTACCCATCGTTACTGTTTTCAGTCTCACACCTCTAAAACAACAAGTACTGGAACTTTTCCTCTCTAATAGTCCAAGATCTTCAATTTCCCATTATATTTATTCATAGAAAACATACCCATTTCTTCTTGAACCAGTATCCTCTTCTAGTTTAACGAGTCTTTCTTACTTTTGATGGTTTTTACCTTATGAAAAGTGTATGAATTGTTATGGAATTTTCACTCTCTGACCAGACAGATGACAGATATTTTAGTCTCCTCTAAGACAGCCTGCACTCAGTTCTAAATAAATTACCAACTCATTTGTGTTCTTACTGTTCCTTTTTCAGTCATTTTGTTACTACACTGGAAAAAACACCTAAGTTTCTCTTGGAGGTACTTGTAAGCAGATCAAAAAGCCAAATTTCCTATTTCCATGAAAATTCGGTTAACACTTCTAGGATATACTTGTTCTAGTATAAGTACACAGTGAGGTAGAGAAATGTTTACGGTGTGGTCTGCCTCAGCTCAGCACATTAGTGATATTGAATACATCAGGAATTTGCTCTGGCTGACCACATTCACTGGGAGTAACTTCATAACACCAAGGCTGCTCATAATTTGCAATTTACCTTTTACCTGGAATACAATATCCCTTGGTTTGTAGTCTTTCTCCTGACTTTCATTTCATTGTACTAGCAATACAGACTGTTCAGGTAAAAGAAAAAATGGCAGGATACAGTCAAAAATTATTTATTCCTTGTATTTAGCAGAGGCAATGTGAAGCCTCATTATCTTTCTCTTCAGGCATAACTATGATTCATGACAGTGCAAGTTGCATTTGGCTGTCAGGCTGCACCTTTGGCAACTGTAATACTGCACACAAAGGAAGGCCTTGAAATTCTGTCCACCAGGAATCTGATAAAACATCTGTGCAAGGTGCAAGCCAGAATTCCTGCTGGGATCTGTTCTAAAAACTTTAGAAATGGTAAATATGATGTGCAGTATCCCATTACAAGAAAGTGCAATAACTGTGGGAAAAAAAATGTGCTTCTAATTGAAAAGAACCCTTAAGAATTAGAATGTAGGAGAATTTAGACAGGGTGCTTGGACAGAAGTTGACTGCCTTGCTTTGCAAAAGCCTCGAAACTGGGCTTGTAGCCAGATTTCCTTCTAAACACATTATTTACCTGCAGAAGATCTTTGCTTCTGAACTGGGTCAGCTGTCCATTGTCTCAGGTAAAGGAAAAATCAGATACACCTGACAACTTAAAGCTCGCTTGTGAGCAAAGCACAGCACTTTGTGCTCCGGCCATGTCTATTCAGCATGTAACCAAGCACAAATATCCCATTAGCAATGCATATCTAACGGCAGGAAAGCTTCAACACTTTCCTAAGACACTCCGTGCCCTCTACTACAAGGAGAAATGGAATTTATAGTCCGGCAAACACAGATGTGTGTATGAGGAAATGACCCATCTTCCAGGTGCTCCTGGGAGCTTCCACTTCATGACCATCAGGTTTCCCAGCCTACTACATATCCTTTCAAATTATCCAGCTTTTGCATATACAACTTCACTGAAGCAGGATGGCAAATTCTAGATGACTGCGGTACATTATTCACAAGTAGTGAATGACTTCTCATTTCGCTTGCTGTCTCCTTTCCTGACTCAAGCATAATTTCTCAGAGATCCTATAAGTGAATCAAATTAAATTTCTCCTGAAAGTGTTGGTGGGAGGTAGCACCTCCTACTCTTTCTCCCTTTTCAGGAAGCACTTTAAAAGCTTGAATAGAACCCACAGAAACCACTCCTAAATAATTTTGAAATAACATTGTAAAAAGCATGAAACATTTGCAAAACAGAACTGATGATATAATATTATCAAAGATTGTCCACCTTCAGCAGTTTATCACTTTTTTACTACACACACACGCACCAATGTAAAGACTCTACAATCATTTTGCTGACCTAGTTTTTCATGCTTATGCAGTGTAGGAGTGAATATATGTCTTGGCACATAATAGCCTACGATCTTTTTAGTGGAAACAAGAGACCACAATTTCCAGCCCCAACTATTAAACGCAACAAAATGGCATACTGTAAAAATAAAATTATTTTTAAAGAAAGGCTTGTGGGTTTAGGTCAGCTCCACTGTATTAACCACCATCATAAATGCAAGACAACTATTTAAAGCAGCAGAAGTCTCATGTTCATCAACAGACTGTAATTTTAAATTTGATACTCTAAGTGTATCATTATCTTACTGGTGTCCCACGATCTCCTGGTTTCCCTGGTTTTCCACTTGGGCCAGCAACTCCTGGAACTCCGGGAGCGCCCTGCAACAGAAGACATGGAAAATGAATTGTGGAAATACACAACCTAAGCGCTAATAAGAAATATGTTACTGTATTGAGTCCAAAGTAATACTGAAAATGGTTCGTATTGGGTTGTTTTCTGTTAGGTACATATCAGGCTTGAATTTTTTTTTGCAGGATAAACAGTTTGTTTCTTCATGGAAATGTTTTCTTTTACATAACACCATAGTTTAACAGGCGTTTCAGCACCAAAAGATGCAGAGAGTGTGTATATGTTTTTGGTATCATTCTTAATGATAGATTCCTTAAGCAGTAAAAAGCAGTTTGGCCTTCTAAGTTCACCTAGCAGATCTGTGATCTGTGTAGAAATCCGCAACAAGAAGACCATAAAAGTCATTCTAGTGATACTAGATAAATACAAAAAATTAAAAGACCGGTGTCAGATTATGTGATAAAAGCTCATCTGCATATTCACAAAGGAACATGAGAAAGACAGTTGTGGGGGAATGGGGGGCAGCCCTAATAATACCCTGGCTTAGAGACTGCTGTCTATATATGTAATGCAAATCTGTGTTCTGTGTGCATTTGCCTACTGGAAATGCATCTTCCAACTTGCTACAGGTCGGACCCGGTGACATGGAGCTGCAGCAACTTGCCTATCTCAGGCTGTCTGATTCAACATATGCTTTTCTCTAACAGCCAGCCTCTTTTCTAGCATGATCCCACAAAACACAACGAAGCAGCTCTTCAAGCAAAAACTAATCCTCAAATACTCTTGTCAAGAAAAACTTGTATTAACGGTGTTTGTTTTCACCAGTGTGCAAGTAATAAGCCAATTGGTTTCAGAAGACCTAGCTATGCATTTAAAGATCATGGCTAAAGAACCAGATAAACTGGTTTTTCCCTTACTTACCCTGGCAGAAATCAGTTTCAAAACTACTGTTACAAATGTTTGCGAATATATGCTTTGCCCAGCTGTCTGCTCACCTTCTACCAAGAGTTTTTCAGACCCATTTAGGAAATTAAACAAAGGATCCATTTCATTTTTGACAGAAATTGAAAATGTCAATGTGTCCCTCTCTTGGCTCAGGTCTCTTAATTCGGAGTATATCAAAGACAAAATTGTATTTACCGCTGGTCCTGGTGGGCCTCTGGGACCTGTGGGACCATCTTTTCCTGTGAAACCCTATTCAAAAACAGAAGCAAGATTGGAGAAAAATGGCCTTTACAATTATATAACTGCAATACTCCTGATTACTACTGGCATTTCTTTTAAAACCTATCCACAATATAAGTTATAAAATAGCTATCACAACTCATGCTAGAGAAGGCTATGGAACAATGAGCTTCAGACACTTCAGATGTTCAGCTGCTGTTGATAAACTGAAAATGAAATCAATCTTTCTTAATATTTTTAAGAAAAGAAATCATCATTCTATCCCAGAGGAGTCAAATCTCTTTTCACTATTCTCTCATTCACAGTTTAGTTGGAGAATCACAGGTGGCTACTGGAGAGCCACCTCCCTCTCAGATATTTCCCCTGAAAGAATGAATGCTGAGAAATCCCATTTCAGTAATCTAAGATAGCATTCACAAGTTAATGTTGATGGTCCATGACCCACCAATCCAACAGTATCCTCTTTGGCAACTGGCTATCACATGGTCGTCTATTTTCATTTCAAGCTATCAACTCCCACTGAAGGACAGCTATAAATGCATATATCAGCTATTAATTTTGACTGTAAAGGCAAATCATTCCTTCAGTCATTCAAAAGGTGATATTCCACCATGACAACAAAAGAGATTTACTTAGTTTACCCCAGTTAGAAGAAAGGAATTGTAACATCACCACAATGAAATACCTGTGTACATACCCTTCATTAGGAACACATTTCAGAATTCTCCATCCAAAGAAAAGTTGGAGCTAGCCACAGGTTTAGGCTAGCCAAAGGTTTAGGCGCAAACCTGACCTTCGTAGTAAGTTTGGCACAGATAGATTCCTTACCAATATGACATCTCCCAGACATTGAGATAAGCAGAGTTTCAAAGGGATCCCCTGCAGCAGCAGCAATGTGGGGAAGACAGCAGAGGGAGTGCCCCGGCAGAGCCCTGCGCAGGGGACACACTGCTCTGTGGGTGAAGGCAGCTGAGAACCCAGCTGAGAAGTCAGGGGAGGGAGCAGGGCAATTTTTACAGAACTTATCTGGCTAACAATAGCTGTCTGGGGAGCTTTTCATCCCTGAGGTGTTTCCAACACTTCTGCTTTTGTCTCTCCAGAAGGGATACTGATAAAAGGACTCCTTTTGAAAAAACATTTGAAAATGGAAAAAAGAAGGGGGAAAAATCCAACAAAACACAGAAAAGACATTACTTGGTCTTTTCAGAACATAAACTGAGGAAACCTTACCCTTTCTCCTGGAGGTCCCACTGGTCCAGGTGGACCAGGTAAACCTGGTGTTCCCTGGAGGGAGAAAGAGTGAGAAATTGTATCTATGACAGAATAAACATCACTGCTATGTCATTCCATATATCTCAAGTATGTATGTTCTTCCCCCCTTTCTGTCTAATCTCATTGTACACTAACAGGTGGCATTGCTTCCTACAGGACATTACTAGTCCCTAAAAGTATATTACTCAGGACTAATTATAAGGACTATCTTATAATTATAAGGACTAATGAAACAGGTAAAGAATACAAGGCCCTTGGCCCATGACTGACCTTATCTGATAAATGAAACTCAATCTGCAACAACATTTAAGCATTCCTCATATAGCATTTTTATCATCAGTAAAATTAAGGACAATATAGTAACCAAGGAATATTTGTTATGTCATCACATGTGCATATCAATGACCTTAGATTATCTAAATTTGGTCAATTATTTAAAAAAAATCCGTAATTTTTTCTCCTCCTTGTATCATTTACAATACAGAAACCTACATGCAACTGAAAGTTAATATTGCTTTCTTCTTTCAGAAAGCATACAATTAATGTCCCAAGGCCATTTGAATTCCAAAAGTAGAAAGTAATTAGGCAACATTGCTGAAGAAGGGTTCAGCAAAGGTTCTGCAATCTTTATTTTAGGAAGACATTTAACTGCAAGTGGTCAGAAGATGAGAGACTTTCCTCGGGAATTATCAGAGTATTCTTCCTAATCCAATGGTCTGTCATTATACATTCACAACTGTCCAGAAGGACATTTGGCTTGACCAAGCACTGCTGTTTTTTCACTTTTGCTGTTTTGAATGGTTTACTATTTCCTACATTTCAAATTTCTAAGTGTAAGCTAACTGCTTCCAAAACTATGGCTTAGGGAGGTATGAGAAGAGCCTCTGACTCCTAGTGACATCAAAGACAGCTGTCCAGGAATAGTGTAAAATGACATTATCTTGTCTAAGTGTCGACTTACCGATCGCCCTGGTAGTCCAGGCTGGCCAGCATCCCCTTTCATTCCTTGACGACCCTATAATTTTCACAAATGATTACAGAATACATCACACTTCCAGGACACAAGGTGTAGGAGCATATAAAGAAGCAATTTGTTGCCTTTCACAACTAGCTTGCCTTCCATATATGCTACAGCACTGTAGTATAAATGCACAGTCTAAACCCACGTGAGCTAAACTTGAAATACAATATATTTTTTTACAGTGGCTTGCACAATGATCCAGTATTAACAACTGTTGCTAATCCAAAATTTCGTAAACATACACTGAGAACATGGATCACGATTGATAGGAAAAATGAAACTACATGACTCAAAAGTGCTCTAAAATCTTGTTAGCTAATGAGAAATTCCACAAATGTTGGTGTTTTTGTTCTACAAACTTTTTCAAGTGAATGTGAGAAATAAATGTATTATTTGTATTACACATGTAAAAGTACTGTTTGTCCTTTCTTGCTCTTTGGTACCTCTAGATCATCCTGATTAAGTTTTTCCTCCCAGTATATAACAAAAAAACTGTGAAAAGAGTCTACACAGGGTAATAAAATCCTTCTACTTTGTCCTTACAAAGCTGAAGGTATTTCTAATGTCTATCTCAAAGTACATTTTATTTTCCATTTCCCAAATTCCATTACAGATGGAGCAGGTAACCTATTTTCAAATGAAAAATGACACAGCATGCAATTAGACATCACTTCTGCTTTCCATAAACTTTATATTTTGATCGAAGTCTTAATAAAAAAAGCTCCTGAATATATTAAAATTCAAGTTGATAATTCTTAAATAGGAAAGATCGGAATTATATTCCTTCTTTTGGGGTGATTATTTATTAAAATATGGCAAAAGCAGCCTTAATACAATCACAATGCAGAGAAAGAGTTACGTATGCTATTTTCTATAAAAATCAGAACACATGAAACTTCATCAGTGTTAATAGGAGTTACCCTGGCTTTGAAGGCATGCACATGAAATCAGAAGTAGCATCTTGCTAAAATATGGATGCTGTTGCCAAGAAAACCCCTAGCTACTGACTTAAGCCGGAAAATAGAAGTTGAACATGTAAGTCTGTGAGAAAGTCTTCAAAGTAATATTGCATGCTTAATTTTGCTGTACCACAGTTTCACAGTTTTGAGTCCATAAACTGAAATGCCTAGCAACTCTACAGAAGAGCCATTAACATTGAAAACAGAGTAGCACAACTTACACTACAGCACTTGGACTCTGTCCCTTCATTAGAATCCCATCAGCACATGTAACATTCAGGACAGAAAATGCTATTGTATCAAGAGACTTGTTTCAGAAAGACGTGTCACACAATACTTGGGAACTGGGACAAATGAATGCTGAGGCAAAGATGCCACCCTCTTCCCAAGACCACCATCCCCATGGACAGCTCTGGCTCCACACACATTGCTTGCTGGTGGCACTCAAAAGGTCCACTCACCGGTTCACCTGGGATTGACAGCCCATTGGGACCCTGTGGACCTGGTGGACCCTGAGGGCCAGGAGGACCTGTCTCACCACGAGGACCAGGAGGACCCTTAAAGCAGAAAATTGAAACAAAATTGTAAATTATAATCCCTTCTGAAATCCGTAACTGCAAAATCCCTTGGGTTAGAGACTTAAGGTAAGTCAGAAGCCTAGAGACACATTTAATACTTCAGAACAATGGTGGAAATAGAACAAATACTGTTCAAGAGGCATACCCTTTCATAAGCTATTCTCTAATTCATGTTGGCAGTCTCAGGCCAGTACATGCCCTCTGGCAGTGCTAATTAGAAGTATTGCCATCTCCTCTGTACAGAAGAGAGAACAATAATGCTGCAGAGTGTGTATTAACACTCTGATGCGTGTAATCCCAGTATCCTGACATGTGGTCCATGCCTTTGAGGCTACACAGACTGTGATATATAGTCTCAAATAGGTAGGCTGCACAAAAGTAACATAAAGGCATGTTTTCAACTGAATTTTTAATCTCCATTCTTAGCCTAAAACTAAGCATAAAAATTTTCATACAGGTAAGCCTGTGACAACATTATTATAGACGCATTTTAGGAAACACACTTACAGATGATCCAGTCAAACCCCTTTCGCCTCTGGGTCCTTTAGCGCCTGGGCCACCCTAAAGTGAGTATTTGGAAAGAAAATGTATTTTATAGACAGAAAGCAAAGGTGCATAATACTAGTGTGCATTATGAACTCTCCTTAACAAACACTTATGTGAAGCCGCAAAGTTTTAAAGTGTACAGCTCACACTGCTAAAAAGAGTAGTAGAAAAAAATATGCATCAAGAACTAAGGGAAACTTCATCAACTTCAGCCTTGCCAATTCAGCCCATGAAAAATTATTATTTTGATTTTTGTCTCTGCAGACATAAACTTAAGTTTATATTCATCGAAGTCTCTGAATACCTCTCTGGTAGATTACCAGTCAACTTAACTGGACTTTAGATTCCTTAGGCAGCATTTTTGATAGCTTCAAAGTATGACTACTGGGCTGAGTATAACTCCCTACTACTCAGAGCAATTGACAGGATTATGTCCATTCCATAAATTACTCTCTCTCCACATAAAAAATAAAGTAATTTATTTCCCTGACAGAGTGAAGAATCATTCCTTGGAGTGAAATCTCGACTCTGTATTTAGGAAAAATATCTTCACAGTCCATTAAAAATATCTTGTACATGATGTGCAAGAGACTGGGCCAGAGTCTTTCAGCCTATCAAACAATGAGGAGCTATTCTCAGTGATCACACTGGAAATACAGGAAAAGATCATACAAACAAGTAGATGTGGTAGGAGCTGATGAAAAGGGTATGGATTACCATGATGTTATGGACATGTTGATAGAATCTATGTCTCTGACTGACATTTGTTTCACAAAACTACAGACCAACACAAAACTACTTCCATAAATTTAAAAATCAGAAAATTTGTCTGTTGTGAATAGTTGCAGCCAGTAACTTACAGCTGGTCCAGGAGGTCCTGGAGGTCCCACACTGTCTTGAGTACAGGTACAAGCGTTTGGAAGAGCTGGGCATTTTGCTTCATCTCTCTGAAAATTCAATCACAACTTATTACTGTCCTTTTAAAGAAAAGTACTCAGTGGCAGCATGCTTTTCTGAAACAATAGCAGGAAGATTCTTTGTTATCCAGTTTTCAAGTAAAACTCACAGCTAAACTGTGGTTTCCAAATGTTTCTACAGGATCTTTTATATTTTTAGAAAATTTTCTCTGGGAACTATGCAAGGCATTAACAATAGAGGCACAAGCAAAATATTGTGCTAGTATTTATATGCATTTGACAATCAGCTTGCCATGACAAAGAATAGGTACTTTTTGAATCTAAGAACAGATTAAATAAATAAATATATCTATTCCCCATTTATAATACCTAGAATTTGAAACATCACTGAAACACAGATATAACAGACATTTTTTGCACCATTTCTAAGGGGCTCAATTCTAGCATTACGACCTCACTGCCTCAAACACAAAACTCTGAAATGAGGTGCTGTTGACTGGCTGCTCTGACAACTGTGATTTAGAAGTGTTGTCAGTACAAGGTTTAACACCAGCCTAATATTAATATTATTAAATTTACTGTTAATAACATTTTTCTGGATAGCCTCTGGTTTATTTATACTTACCATAGAAGGGAGATCACAACATCTGTCTCTGCTAGTCCAAACTGGACTGCATACAATGTCAAAATTCTGGATTTCTAACTGTAAAAGAAAGTAATACTCTTGAAAGATCATTAAGTATGTTGTAAAGTATGAAATCTATTGACATTATCATTAAAAAATACTCCCCCATTTATTTCTAATGATAGAGAATCCAGAGTAAAAGCACTCATCTGCTCTCCCTATTAAAAGAAAAACATTCCTGCTCTTGTTTGAATTTACCTGAGTGCAACTTTCAGCTATTAGATTTTTGTTCTTGCAATTCTGCTAGAACAAGAAGATATAAAGACCAAACTTCTCAGTTAAGTACACTGGGTTTGACAGTACAGACACATGAAAGCTTTGGGTGCAGCACTGGTTTCCCAGCAATCCCTAATCTCTAACCTCTTTCCTCAGAAAATTTCAAGCTCTTGCAATAATGAACAGATTCATATTTATTGCTTACTGTTGCTGATCTTCGGTCGCCTTTTAGAAGTTTCCCAAGTATTTCATAGCCATCAGTTGTGATATTGCCAGCCTCCTTAATTGGTTTTTCCAGTATTTCACTGCAGTCAATGTAAATCTTAACATTTGATGAAGTTACAACAATATGGACCTGAAAAAAAGTTTAACGTAATAATTAGAAAAGGCACATGGGCACAATTACTTTAACACTTTAATAGTATTTCACTGATTCGGTAGTACTGTTTTAAATTTTATTTTTAGTATTCCTGCTTTACTTCCAGCTGGTAGAAAAATTCTAACTCAAGGAATTTGAATTTAAAAAGAAAGTTTATGACATTAATAACCTCTTTAGAATGTGTTGAAGGTCAATAAGATGAATACACAAGCGCAGCTAAGAAATGTTATTTAATGTAATAGTTGAACTATTATTACCTATTTTAAAAGCTTGCCTGAAAATTGTTTTAAGATGGCATAAAAGTAAAAAATAACAGAACTTTTGAGAGGAAGTGAATAGAAGCATGTCTTGTTCTTTTCTGATGGCTGAGACCACACAAGATGTTTGTAAGCCTGGGACTGCCCACTGGCTAATAGACTCTGTAGTTCAGAGAGTAGATTGTTTCAGACCCAAAGACACAGAGTTCAGTTTCCACAGATGACTCAACCAGAGGAATTAACTGCATTGAGATACAGGAAGTGACCAGAGAAGCCTGCCCAGAACAAGACAAAATAATGGAAGATGCAAGAGAAAATTTCCACGAGAGAAATCTGGTTACCAAAACTTATGCCAGAACAAGGAGAAACAGAGAAGAGGAAGAGATTAATTATTGGAAATAGAGGACATTTAGGAGGGAGAAAGGAATGATCGTAATGAAGAGAGAGTACGTTTACCAGGAGAAGCGAATGAAGTGCTTGGGGGAAACATAGTAAACCTTAAACAGAGGAACACACAAAACCTAAGCAAAGATTATCTTTCCAAACATTTATGGTATGTATGACGAATGTTACAAGAGTGAATTTTCTACATTTCTGTGAAAATGTAGAAAACATTTAGGAGTCTCCAAGAAAGAAACTAGGGCCATTTCAGCACATCTAATATGCAGTTGTTGAAAGAGCATCTTCAGGCAACAGAAAGTTTTCAGGGGCTTTATATACTTTACCTACTGCATATATTTCATACACATCATTATAACATCTATGTGATTGTTAAAGTATCAACACATTAAGATCAGGAGTAAAGAATCCCTGTATGTAATCAGGAGCACAGAAGTATGTATTTATGCTTTAAATCTTCTGTTATCCCAGTACATAACCATACAGAAGCATATTGCTATTTGATGACTGCTTTAAAAATTGGCATAAAGTTGAGAGATTCCCCTAAATGTTCTGATTCAACAAGTTCCTGAACAATCTCCTGAGAATTTTTACTTTTTTTTCCCTTTTAAATATTTTCCCATGCAGACTTGTCTCCGAGGCATCAGCACAGCTTATCTAAGACTCTTTTAAAATTATGTGCTAATGCTTTATATCTCAGTGCTGTGTATACAAGTGGGGCTTTTAATTAAAATTCCCAACAGCGTTCATTGAGCAAATAATTAAAACAAACAAACAAACCAATTGAAAGATAACTCTTTGTGTCTAAAGTATAATTTGGTATTACATTCCAAACTTTCTATAAAAAAAAAAATTCCATGCCAAAACTTTAAATGTATTATAATTTGTACATTATACACTCAGTCATTTGATTATATGACTAAATTTTACAGGCTAATTACTGCATCATCCAGTTTAAACCCATCACAGATATAATTTACTAATTCTGAAGGGTACCTAATATGCAAGTCCTTCTACTGGAATGTTAAGTATATGTCACAATTTAAATAAAATAGAACACATTGCATAGCAAACACAGATTATGTTTTCATTAGTGCAAAAAACTTAGGAGAGGTAAATCTATATGAGAATGTTGAATAAGATCAGCTTGAAAAGGTTTAAATAGGAATAACTGCTGAGCATCACCTATCTATCTAAAAAAGCGATCCCAACAATCAAAAATAAGGAGAGCTCTCCCAAGTCATTGACTCAGTCAGTTAAACACTGATTTACTGCCAGATCTGAATTCCAGTCCGAATCTCATGGCCTAGGCAATAAATCTAATTAAAGGAGGCATCTGGTGTTTACAGTAAATAAAACATCTCTGTATTCAACCCTGATACATTTTGTTTTCAACAGTTTCTCACATACCAACATAAAGAATCTGTTCTGCTTAGTTCTGACTATTTATTTCATTTATGACATTTTAGGAAAGAAAACATACTTTAATTTTCTCTCTGGATGCCTTATAAGATAAAGTTTGATGGTGTTCTGATCTGCTGCTAAGTGAATCACATCAATAAGCCAAGCAAACTAATTTCCCATCTGTATATCAGCAGAAAGATATACACTCATTATCAAATTTCCTCTTGCTAACTACTGCAAAATGGCAAGCTAAAAGGAAGTCTAGTGTGGTAAGAATAAGAACTAGAAGTTGTCTCTCTCTCCAAAACATCAGTTATAAACTTAATGACTGTCTCAGGCAGACAGAATTTTTCCTATGGGACTTGCCAGATTCAACAGCTTTCACCATAGCTATGCTACACAGAGTGTTCAAGTATGCCAAAGTAAATTTCCCTACAGTTAGGTGTAGTTAACTGAATTTCACTGAATGAACCAGTAAGTCATCAAATGAAAGCCACAAAAATGTTTAATATTTTGGAAAACATCTCCTTGCATTGTAAAGATTTGTCATCTCTTTGAAACTGGATGGTAGGAGAAATTGCAAAAGTAGCTTTACAAAGGTGTTACTCCTACTTTCCTTCCTTCATCCATCTGAAACTACTGCTATCCATTATTAGGAGCTAATCAACACAGCTGAGACATAAGGCTTTCCCAGCAGGTGGGCTGGGGAAGTCCACGATGCCATCATTAACAACCTGACTCAGATAGCAATCTCAGTAATCATCTGGAGAGAAGCCAGAAAAGTCAGCTTAGTTTCATGGTGAAAAATCCCAAATATAGCTCTAAACCAAAGCTCTTCCAGCTACTTTAAATATTATCAAAATCTGAACTTTTAATTCCTTTCTGGGAAAAAAAGAAGGGAATTACACATTGCATTAAGTAACTGAGAAATTTTTTCTTAAGAAATAATCTCTTAAGCAAGAATTCATAGTTGTAAAGCTTTAAGATAATTTGCAAATCACTGCTACTTGTGTTCATTGTTTGGCATCTTAGGATCACTTTCTCTCCAAATGTATTAGTGTATTTAACTATCAAAACGATACAAAATTTTAGATTTTTATTTTCCCTGTAATTGTTTTTCACCAGCAAGTATAATAAACAATTTTACAAAACTGCTAATTTCTAGCAGCTAGCAGGGGTCACAGATTTTTCCCCATTTGCTCTGATAAATGAGTAGAACATCACTGTAAGTGCTGTCAGAGAGGTTTGCTCAGCTCTATCACATTAGAGAAAATGTGATTCTAAACATCCAATACATCAGCAGCAAATATTTAAATCAGACTACTGGCAGTACAGCATGTGGAGAGCTCCACATCACTGACCTGAAGAAGTGCCAGCTCTCACAGTGATATCTAAAATGAGGCATGCTACATGCTGCTTTGTGTCTAAGCAGTGCTTCTTGGTGATGACTCAGCCTTCACACTACAACAAGATACATCCTAGCCTTTACTGACAGTTTTTCTCACTCCAGTAGATTCATATATTTCCTTAAAATTCAGTTGTCCTACTAAGCTATTAAAAAAAAAAAAGAAAAAATCAAGGGCAGAATAAAGACTGCTTAATGTAGGTATGATCCAAACCTACTCATAACTATCAGTTACAAAATCAATGACATAAACATTTCCTCATGTATACAAAAATAATCAGGCCTTAAATAAATTCTAAAACAAGAATAATTGGATATAATATAGGACCGGTTTGGGAAGTTATTCTCTGTCAAATTCTGAGGAAACCAATAGCTTTTATAGTACTGTGTGATTTTCATAATCACCTGTGTTTTAAAGAGATGAAGTCACAAAACATTATAATGCGTGCACCAGTTATCTTTCCTGGCTTTCAGTCTAGCAAAGCTCAGTTGACAGTTTGGCCCCCAGTATGTGGAAGTTGACAGAGGCAACCCCTTATCAGTATCCTCAAAGGAATGCTGGTAGTGACTAGTCATGCAGAAGACGGTATCATAAAGAAAACAAAAGCTATACTCAAGCCATATTTAGTCATCAGATGAAAATTAAACTAAATAGAAGGGAGATAAATGAAAACATGAGAATGTGCATTTCAGCTAACCAAAAATGTTGCAATTGCAGCTCACTTTCTTGCCCTAAATATACATATTTAACACAGCAAGAAAATATTTTTTAAATTTTAGGTATACGTGTAGCCTGAGTCAAACACTTCCTGATGACTAGAAGTAAGGAAGCCTGGCAAGATCAAATTTTCGTAATTTGGTGCACAAAATTAGAAAAGCAAGCACGAAACTATGACAAGAGAAGGCAGATGCAGCAACATGTAAAGATTTCACAAGCCATTTTGTCAATTCAAAAACTGTAAGTTTCATTCTAAATCATAAAGAGAGCTTTTATGAGCTCTCTCTCCTTATTGATGCTTCCTCAGTTAACATGACATTGGAATATTTTAGGCCCAGTGTTTTTAAGCAAAATAAAAAATCAATTCACATTCATACTTACTAAATATATATATACAATATATCATGTTTGTTAAACATAAGAATCTTATTCAATATGCTATTGACCTCCCAACACTGGTTCCCTGCCTACTTGCTTTCTCTGGCTATATCTTCCTCTTTGAATGATTTCAAATCATTACACTCCCATGCAATCTTTTCTCACCACAACTTCCTTTCCTTTTTTCTTCCAGTTTACCTTTTATTCTTCCTCTTCCATTTGGCAGGAACTAGGCTGCAATTTCTTCTTCAGCTATATCCCTCCACTTACACAATCTTAACAAATTCTTGACAAATCTCTTACATTGGTTCAAAGAAGACCTATAACTAGATCTTGTTTTACATGATCTGTAGGTCCTTATGTCAACTTCCAGTGCTATCCAAAAACCAGATACAATCACCTGACAGTGACTTCTGCTTGGTTGTCTTCTATTTAAAAGAACAGTACTTCAGAAAGCAACATCATAATTTCAATCATTTACCTTATGGAAGCTTCCATAAAAGATTTTCTTTATGTCATCATTATCAAAAGTTACAGTTTGAACCTCTCCCCTTGTATCCTTGTTAAAGAATGACAGCACTTTGCTGGCAGCTGCAATAAATAAAAATATCACATTTCATTTCATATATACTACTGAAACCACCATCCAAAGATACACTTATAGATAAAATCTAGTTTACCCCTTTTTTGGGTAAACACAAATCATAGATGGTCTTAATGACCTGTAAGTACATCAATGTACTTTCCTTTGACTTTAGAGTCAATACGAAAGTTTGAATGTAGTTTAGATTAATTATTCTTAGTCGAACTATAGATGTACAAAGTTTAAAAGAAATCTCTTAAAACCAAAAACCTATAATCCTTTTATCACGTAGAAATGCTTTGGATTTGGAAATATTTGGGGAGAACACATGCAAAGTAGCGTATCATGCAACTTCTCTATGCAATAAGTATAACCATCCTTACGATCAAGCACAACTCCAACTTGTGGTTTGTAATCTCTGTCTGTAATCTGCCAAATTGCAAAAGGCTCATTGGGGGATTCAGGCAGAAGACGGAATAACATAATAACAGTGTACGCCTGTGGCAATCCCTCTGGGTGAATCTCCCTGTTGAGACAACATAAAGACATTTTTTCACATGGAAACACACAAGGAAAATAAGATCTTCATCATTTGCTCTGTTTCAAAGAAAAGACACAAGAGTAACAGGAAAACTACAGCGTTTAGTGGAACAGAGCATTTTAACCACTCTCTCAAACAGAAAACACCACTGTGATATAAAAACACCGCGATTTGTTAAGATGAACTCGCAGCCTGTCTTCAGTTGGTCCCAGCACCACGTTTAGAGAGGATGCCAGAATATGACCAAGAACTCTTGGGTATGTATTCTTGTGGCAAAAATTCTGTATAAACTACACATGTTTTAAATTCCTTGATGATAAGTACAAAAAAAAAAAAAGGACCGCAGCTTTATTTATTTTTTTCATCTGGCCTGCTTCAGTCAGGCAACAGCATTTAACTATTGCTGCCCTTCCGGCACAGACACAGTGATGGAGATATTTAATGTCTTCTCTGCAACTGGTGATGCCTTTGGGCTCCAGCTCATTCTTTAGTGGCTCAGGTTTAAATTTGTGATATTTGGACTGTTAAACATTAAAAAAGCAGAGAGTCAAAAGTAAATAAATACATGCATGAAATGGCTTTCAGAACTTTCTGTATGGGAAAGGAGGGAATGCAGGAAGGGAACAGTAAGAAAGAAGATGACTACTGCTTCTCCTTAACCATTATAATGGAGCTCAGAAGGAGATTTAGTCACATGAACATAAACATAAAAGTCTTAAAATGAAGAGAGGAGATGCTTTGTATGTTAGATAAAGCTTATGAACCCATACAATTATGAACACTGCAATAAAAACCATATCACTAAGTCAACAACATCAGACAGCACAGTGCAGGAATGCAAATATTAAAGTAGATATAGCAACACAATTTATAACTTGGATTACAAGTTATTTCAGATATGGAAACAACTATGCCACTAGGATCAGTATGCGTTTATTGCTTTGCTGACACAGTCTAGAGTTTTATTTTCTGGATTCTTGTGAAAAATAAGTGCCCAGAATACTCTGGCAAGTCTATTCCACCTCTTTAGCTGACATTAGACTACATATCACAACATTTCTAAAAAAATGAAATAAATAGGAAGCCTATATTTTTATTTTCTTTTCATCAATTTATCCTGATGAATGCAATATCTATCAATGCAGGAGAGTTGCAAAACTGGGATTATCTGTATTTCCCTAGACTGGAAAAATCCAGGCTGTCAGAGAACTATCATCCCCACAGGTATTAACGGCATGACAATGAACTTAAAAATCCTCAGATCCTCCACTTTTAAAGCTGTGATCTTAGAAGGCTGGCAAAAAGAAATTATTTCTTCATAAACCTCAGCTTCTGTGTTTGTGATCTGATCTTTACTAAGTCTGGCAGGACTGCAGAAGATTTCAAAGACTTCTATGAAAAGAAAACTAAATTTCCTTAAATTTATTAGGAACAATGGGCTATTTTTAGGCATCTCCTCTGAACCAGAATAAACTTTTCTGAAACTTACTTAAATAGATGGGAAAGAAACAAATGTAAAAATGTCAAAAAAACAAGAGAAGAGGGAGAAAGGTACTGTTCCACTTGTCGTAAAACTAACTGCTAAGTCTTGTTTTCCTTTGCAAAAAAATGTTGGCAAGAATGACCATCTATTACCCATCCCCAACCAAGCTCTAAGACCACAGGCCCTTGAAAACTCCACTCCATTTGCCAAATAAGGCAAGTCAAGTAGAGGAGAAACTGCCCTAGGTCAATGGCATCAATGTGCTGCCTACTGCAGTAAGAATGATGCTTCTGAAAAAAGTGATGCTAATCCCTCCATATTGAAACCATTTCTGTCCAGCAACATGGAATTCATTGTACTAAGGAGGCTGTTGTTCAACTGCCTAAGTTTAAGCTGTGGATTGTATGCAACTTGAATGCTTAAGAAGCATAATCTCAAAGAAAAATAAGCAACTAGATTAATAGTGAACTGTGATTGCAATGGAAGAAATAGAGAGCATTTAATGAAAACAATGATAGATGTTCTTTGGAGTATATTTCTTGAAGCTCAGTAAAAAGAACATTAAATTAATGCATCTTCCATAAGACACAAATGCTATCTATACATTCTGTTAATCCTTCATTATCTGGTCACCCTAAATACAAGTCTTTAGGTTTACTTACCGTATTGGCTGGCTTACAAAGGCATTTTTGTGGAGTCTATATGCTACATAGCTTGGGAAAGAGCCTGATTCCAGTGAAACTCCTTGTACAGAAGCAAAATGCTTCTCTGTTAGATTGTATGATTCCAGCATCTTGAAACCTTGAAGTCCGGAGAGAAAATAAAAAACAGAAACACTTTAGAGATGTAAAAGACACAAATGAACCTATGCCAAAATATTAGAGAGTTACTTACCAGGTGAAGTGTATCCCTCCAAGTAAATAAGGGGACAAGCTGAAAGACATCAAACAACATATAACTCAAAACTACTAAGCCTAACAGGATATGAACATATGTATACTTCAGAAAATTTTGTTACCAAGATGTCTGTGCTATTATTAATTATGAGACAATTTTTTTTACATTTTTCATACTGTGCCCTGAGCTGTGGTAGATGTAATATCAAAATCTTTACTCGCCACTTTTAGTAGGGTATTTCTACTCTGACAAATTGTATGGAATAACAAATGAACCCCAAATATTTCAAGAGTATAATTCATAAGAAGAAAGGAGGACAATGACACAGTCTTTCCATGAATATTTAAGGCATGAGTCAAGCTGCATAATAGCTGTCAGATTCAGAAGAAATAACTGCATATTTATGTGGCTCTGCAGGAGCCAGCAGATGAGGCAGTTGGGGAACACGCAGTTGCACATGACAGGCCTGAGAATTTCTTATTTTTGCCATAGAAGGATTTCACTTGAGTAAACAACTGAGCTTTATTCAGATAATGTTAAAACAGCATCACACACTATAGCTGTACATCTTTAGCACCCCTATTCCAGGGGTAAATAAGAGACCTGTTGTTCCCTGCGGTTCACATTAGGCACCATTCTACTTCTTAATGTTGTCAGTGACTTCCAACCCTAAACAACAGTTACACTAGTACTGTTGAAATGCAAGATGAGATTACATGAAATACAATACTCACTCCAGAATTTTCAAAAGTAACTTTCTCCCTTAAACTATGTCCAGTTATTATGAAATCTAACTTTTTAATATGAACATGTCTTCTGATGTACCTTAAATAAGATGGCAACTTGTATTGGGTTTGCATGGCAAGGTTTTGGTAATGCGGGAGCTACAAGGGTGATTTCTGTAAGAAGCTGCCAGAAGCTTCCCTTATGCCCAACAGAGTCATTTCCATCTGGTTCCAAGACAGAGCCATCACTGGCCAAGACTGAGCTCATCAGCAATGGTGGTAGTGACTGGGGGATAACAGATTTAACAGAGAGCGCTGGCTGGGGTTGGGGGTTGTGTGTGTTGGAATGAGACAACAACCTGCAGGCACCAGAGCAGAGATTCCACTGGTCTTAACTGTGGGGAAGATTATGGTGAGGCAGGCTGTGACCCTGCAGCCTCTGGAAGTCCACAGAGGAGCAGATATCCACCTGCAGCCCCTGGAGGACCCTATGGCAGAGCAGGTGAATGTCTGAAGGAGGCTGTGATGCTGTGGGAAGCCCATACTGGAGCAGGTTCCTGGCAGGACCCGTGGCACCATGGAGAGAGGAGCCCACACTAGAACAGGTCTGCTGGCAGGACTTGTGACCCAGGAGAGACCCAAAATGGAGCAGGCTGTGCCTGAAGGACTGCACCATGTGGAAGGGACCTAATGAGGTTCAACAAGGGCAAGTGTAGGGTCCTGCCCATGGAGAGGAATTACCCAAAGTCCAGGTTGGGGGTTGACCTACAAGAGAGCAGTTCTGCTGAGAAGGACATGGGAGCCTTGGTGGATAACAGGTTGACTATGAGCTGGCAGTGCCCCTGCAGCCAGGAAGGCCAATAGTATCCTGGGGTGCATCAGGAAGAGTGGCCGGCAGGTCGAGGGAAGTGATCCTGCCCCTCTGCTTGGCCCTAGAGAGGCCACATCTGGAGTGCCATGTCCAGTTCTGGGCTCCTCAGTACAAGAAAGACTAGGAAGAGTTCCAGCAGCGGAGCATGAAGATGAGGGATCTGGAGCAGTTCTCTTATGAGGAGAGACTGAGGAAGGTGAGCCTGTTTAGTCTAGAGAAGACTGAGAGGGGATCTCATTAATACATGTAAATATCTCAAAGGTGGGTGTCAAGAGGATGGTGCCAGACTCTTTTCAGAAGTGCCCAGCAACAGAGAAAGGAGCAAAGGCCATAAACTAAAACACAAGAAGCTTCACCTCAATATGAGGAAGAACTTATTTATGTTGAGGATGGCAGAGCACTGGAACAGGCTGCCCAGGGAGGTTGTGGAGTCTCCCTCTCTGAAGAAATTGAAAACCCATCTGGATGTGTTCCTGTGTAACTTGCTCTAGGTGACCCTACCTTGGCAGGGGCGTTGCACTGGATGATCTCCAGAGGTCCTTTCCAACCCTAACAAAGTGATTCTGTGATTCTGTGACCCACACTGGAGCACTTCATGAAGAACTGAAGCCCATGGGAAGGACCCATGTTGAGAAGTTTGTGGAGGACTGTCTACCATTGGAGCAGGGGAAGAGTTTGAAGACTACTGCCCCTGGGGAGGAAGGAGCAGCAGAGACGACATGTGATGAACTGACCACAGCCCTCATTCTCTGTACCCCTGTCATGCCCAGGGTGAGGAGATAGAGAAAATTGGGAGTAAAGCTAACCCCAGGAAGAAGGGAGGGTGGGGGGAAGGTTTTTAATACTCGATTTTATTTCTCCTTATCCTGCTCTGATTTNAGGAAGAGTTCCAGCAGCGGAGCATGAAGATGAGGGATCTGGAGCAGTTCTCTTATGAGGAGAGACTGAGGAAGGTGAGCCTGTTTAGTCTAGAGAAGACTGAGAGGGGATCTCATTAATACATGTAAATATCTCAAAGGTGGGTGTCAAGAGGATGGTGCCAGACTCTTTTCAGAAGTGCCCAGCAACAGAGAAAGGAGCAAAGGCCATAAACTAAAACACAAGAAGCTTCACCTCAATATGAGGAAGAACTTATTTATGTTGAGGATGGCAGAGCACTGGAACAGGCTGCCCAGGGAGGTTGTGGAGTCTCCCTCTCTGAAGAAATTCAAAACCCATCTGGATGTGTTCCTGTGTAACTTGCTCTAGGTGACCCTACCTTGGCAGGGGCGTTGCACTGGATGATCTCCAGAGGTCCTTTCCAACCCTAACAAAGTGATTCTGTGATTCTGTGACCCACACTGGAGCACTTCATGAAGAACTGAAGCCCATGGGAAGGACCCATGTTGAGAAGTTTGTGGAGGACTGTCTACCATTGGAGCAGGGGAAGAGTTTGAAGACTACTGCCCCTGGGGAGGAAGGAGCAGCAGAGACGACATGTGATGAACTGACCACAGCCCTCATTCTCTGTACCCCTGTCATGCCCAGGGTGAGGAGATAGAGAAAATTGGGAGTAAAGCTAACCCCAGGAAGAAGGGAGGGTGGGGGGAAGGTTTTTAATACTCGATTTTATTTCTCCTTATCCTGCTCTGATTTCATTGATAATTAATTTTTCCCCACATTGATGCTGTTTTGCCCATGACAGTAACTGTCAGTGATTTCTCCTTGCCCTTATCTCAATCCATGAGCCTTTCATTGCATTTTCTCTTCCCTGTTCAGCTGAGAAGGCAAGTGATAGAGCAGCTTTGGTGGGCACCCAGCATCCAGCCAAGGTTGGCCCACCACTCACTTGTAGCAGTATATAAGCAAACACATTAATTTGGGAAAAAGGAAACCAATGTCTTCTACTCACTTGAGGTAGCTGTCTCACACACAAAGGTGACNAATTCAAAACCCATCTGGATGTGTTCCTGTGTAACTTGCTCTAGGTGACCCTACCTTGGCAGGGGCGTTGCACTGGATGATCTCCAGAGGTCCTTTCCAACCCTAACAAAGTGATTCTGTGATTCTGTGACCCACACTGGAGCACTTCATGAAGAACTGAAGCCCATGGGAAGGACCCATGTTGAGAAGTTTGTGGAGGACTGTCTACCATTGGAGCAGGGGAAGAGTTTGAAGACTACTGCCCCTGGGGAGGAAGGAGCAGCAGAGACGACATGTGATGAACTGACCACAGCCCTCATTCTCTGTACCCCTGTCATGCCCAGGGTGAGGAGATAGAGAAAATTGGGAGTAAAGCTAACCCCAGGAAGAAGGGAGGGTGGGGGGAAGGTTTTTAATACTCGATTTTATTTCTCCTTATCCTGCTCTGATTTCATTGATAATTAATTTTTCCCCACATTGATGCTGTTTTGCCCATGACAGTAACTGCTCAGTGATTTCTCCTTGCCCTTATCTCAATCCATGAGCCTTTCATTGCATTTTCTCTTCCCTGTTCAGCTGAGAAGGCAAGTGATAGAGCAGCTTTGGTGGGCACCCAGCATCCAGCCAAGGTTGGCCCACCACTCACTTGTAGCAGTATATAAGCAAACACATTAATTTGGGAAAAAGGAAACCAATGTCTTCTACTCACTTGAGGTAGCTGTCTCACACACAAAGGTGACAAGGTTGTCTTGAATCTTTTCAAAGGCATCAAAGTCATCAACAATAAATACATGACGCTCACTGGGCTTGCTGGCAATCTTGGCCAGTTCATTGTAATCTACATCAGCCACACCAACCACAAAGACACTGAAGCCTGTAAAAATAACACTTGTTACTTAAAATGTAGTAAACATATATTAACATTTTTCCTGTCAATATTGCACAAACCATTGACTTGTGAGGATCTACTTACGATCTACATGTTCTGGATCTCTTTTCACCCTGTCAGAGCTCAGAAGGTTTTAGACTGGTTTTCACATCTTTCTTTCAAAACTTTCTCCTCTTTCATTGTTTTTTGGGGCATCATCCAATCTCATGCAGCCTTGGCTACATAGTTCCCTCACTCTTTAATACAAAATGTACAATTCTCTCAACTCTACAGTATCTTAAATCTATTCTGTGGCCAAAACCTGTGCAGATCATTAGTTATCCAGTTGTCTATCTGTTTCCATTTCTTGCATTTCACACTTCTCAATTTCTCTTTCTCTTTCTTAGAGTAGTATTCACCTCACCAACTGCTAATTTCCAAGTTAAGTTGTCTAGCTTTTCTCTATAATCACTATACAGACATGGGCAGGTTCAGAAAGCAATTCATCTCACCTCCCTAACATGCTGACTTCAGGATAGGAAAAGTCATTGTCTACAGATGCCTATCCATTGCTCTCTTCACCAGTCATAAAAGGACCCTACATGATGACCTGAGACTAGACATTTAGTTGTCAGATGTCTTAAGCCAAATGAGAAGAGCCAGACCTTAGAAGTCAATCATATATCACCAGGTGCAAATTTCATTGAAGAGAAACTGCACAGACATTGGAAAAGCCAGTTGGAGGCTGAAACCAGAATTTACGTTTATTTCAAATGAGAAAAGTTTTCCATTTGTTTTTTTTTTAAGAAGGTAATTATTTCCCTGTAGCCAGTTCTGGTGAAATTTTGGCTGAAATACTCTGTCCAGCTTTGAGCATGCCTTGATATGTGTAGTAAACAAAGCAAATAGAGAGGAAACTAAAAATGGTAAGACGTTTCGAAAACATGATCAACATGAGATTGAAGGAAATAGGTTTGTTTAGTCTAGAAAAGAGAAGACAGAAAGAGGAGGTGACAACAGGTTTCGAATACGAAGGCCCATTATAGTAGTGACCAACTTCTTTCCTGGGTAACTAGGTAAATGAAGACAACAATCTCACTAGCACGAAGAAAGACTTAGGTAAAATGCCAAACAAAGGTCTCCTACTAGTAGGGTAATTAAGCATTGAAGCATATTGTCCAGGGAGACTGAGAAACTATCTAGACAGAGCTAATTCTTTCAGATTACAGAGACAGAGAAGATGACTGCTTGTGGTTTGCATGCATGTGATTCCCATAAGGAAGTACAACACCTCCCTGCTTAGAGATCAGAACTAGGTGGTTCATGCACTGAAACGCAAATACTGAGTGCTGGGACAGGAACAGATTACCACACTCACATCAGCCATAATCATCAAATCTGATAAGGAAGTGCAGTGCTTCTTATCTCAAAAGGCAATATAGGAGTCCATTCAGACCCAGCTCCTTCAAAAACAGTTACTTTAACTGGAGATCCACTGGTTTATACCAGATAAAACATAAACCTCAGCAAACCAGGCCCATTAAAGCATAAGCACTAGTATGGAGTACACTTCTCAATGATCCCTGGGGTCCACACACCGAAAGAGAAAGAAGTAACCAAATGTCACATCTTTGAAATGATATGCATGAGGAATTACTCGAAATCTTTGGGAAGCCACATCCTTCCCCAGAGAAAAGCCTTGAGAAAGAAAATGTAAGTCTAGGTCCAGAGAGCACAAATTCTTTGAATAGTTTTGAGGTTTTCCCAAATACTCAGAATACATTTCCGAGTCCACNAGAAGAGCCAGACCTTAGAAGTCAATCATATATCACCAGGTGCAAATTTCATTGAAGAGAAACTGCACAGACATTGGAAAAGCCAGTTGGAGGCTGAAACCAGAATTTACGTTTATTTCAAATGAGAAAAGTTTTCCATTTGTTTTTTTTTTAAGAAGGGAATTATTTCCCTGTAGCCAGTTCTGGTGAAATTTTGGCTGAAATACTCTGTCCAGCTTTGAGCATGCCTTGATATGTGTAGTAAACAAAGCAAATAGAGAGGAAACTAAAAATGGTAAGACGTTTCGAAAACATGATCAACATGAGATTGAAGGAAATAGGTTTGTTTAGTCTAGAAAAGAGAAGACAGAAAGAGGAGGTGACAACAGGTTTCGAATACGAAGGCCCATTATAGTAGTGACCAACTTCTTTCCTGGGTAACTAGGTAAATGAAGACAACAATCTCACTAGCACGAAGAAAGACTTAGGTAAAATGCCAAACAAAGGTCTCCTACTAGTAGGGTAATTAAGCATTGAAGCATATTGTCCAGGGAGACTGAGAAACTATCTAGACAGAGCTAATTCTTTCAGATTACAGAGACAGAGAAGATGACTGCTTGTGGTTTGCATGCATGTGATTCCCATAAGGAAGTACAACACCTCCCTGCTTAGAGATCAGAACTAGGTGGTTCATGCACTGAAACGCAAATACTGAGTGCTGGGACAGGAACAGATTACCACACTCACATCAGCCATAATCATCAAATCTGATAAGGAAGTGCAGTGCTTCTTATCTCAAAAGGCAATATAGGAGTCCATTCAGACCCAGCTCCTTCAAAAACAGTTACTTTAACTGGAGATCCACTGGTTTATACCAGATAAAACATAAACCTCAGCAAACCAGGCCCATTAAAGCATAAGCACTAGTATGGAGTACACTTCTCAATGATCCCTGGGGTCCACACACCGAAAGAGAAAGAAGTAACCAAATGTCACATCTTTGAAATGATATGCATGAGGAATTACTCGAAATCTTTGGGAAGCCACATCCTTCCCCAGAGAAAAGCCTTGAGAAAGAAAATGTAAGTCTAGGTCCAGAGAGCACAAATTCTTTGAATAGTTTTGAGGTTTTCCCAAATACTCAGAATACATTTCCGAGTCCACAAAGGATGAGTAAATGATTCCCAGATAATTAAAGTGATACAGAAATGAAACAGCCAGGTGCTGTGAATTGCTTACCAGAGTGC
The DNA here is from genome assembly GCA_013398055.1 of Ifrita kowaldi. Lineage (NCBI taxonomy): Eukaryota > Metazoa > Chordata > Aves > Passeriformes > Cinclosomatidae > Ifrita > Ifrita kowaldi. The sequence continues at coordinate 287,730 of VZRS01009544.1, forward strand.
TGTATAACCGTTGCTGCTTTCCTCACCTCATCCTGAGACCGACCATCTGTCACAACAACAAGTACCTTGGGAACACCTCGCCTCATGCCACTCTCCCAAGTCAAAACCTTTTCTTTGATAAATGTTAGAGCTTTGCCTGCAAAGCATACAATAAACAAGGAATCATTCATATTATCCACAAGAGAAGTATTCTTTTACTTTGCAAGGGCAACAGTCACAGAGCTAAAACACAACAGAAAAATCTACTTCTTCAGCCATGCAATATTAGGATAATGATGCAGTTTCTGAAAATATTTTATCTTAAAGAAATATAATTACAGCCCACAATTACCTGTCCTTGTGTTTCCTCCTCTGTACTGAATATTTTGAAGAGCTCCCAGGGCCTGGGCTTTGTCATCAAATGTATTCAGTTTAAATTCAGATTTTGCCTCATCACTGTACTGCACAAACGAAACCTTAAATGGAATATAACACAGTGTTCAGTCTCAGACCTCCACATTCAGACCAACTCCCTCCACTGAAATATGTAATTTTGTATAAGTCTTAAAAATCAAAAATTCTTTTCTCAAATGACTGATTATGCACACACATACATATTTTTATATATAGTCATCACAGCAATGTGCACACAATACTCTTTTCTTTCTTTCCTTCCTTCCTTTTTTCTTTCTTTCTCTTCTGTGTATAAAATGTAATATGTTCTTAAATACATATGATCAAATTCTTGCTATTACTATGGTGAGGTATATATGCCTATTCTCTACTTCTGAGCAGATGTACAGTATCTACTAAACTTCTTCCAGCTGTTTTTTTAGGAATAAAAAAGAATTTTTCAATAAAATTGTCAATAAAATTGGATACATACATAAGTGTATACTCTTGCCTTAAATACTGAAATACAATCACTGAATATTTATTCATAAATAATCTTTAAATATTTTTTATTTTGCTCCTTTTAATATTCTGCAAAATTGCAATATTATAGCATACTATTTTAATGATGAATAGATATATTTCTGTATGTATATATTCACATTTGTTGTAGTAAATTCCCCTTTTAAAATCACTAAATTTCAATTCAAAACCTTAGATTGTTGCATCTCAAGAGGTATGTGACTTCATTACTTTATTAAACATTAGTGTTTACATGTGTCTGTTACCTATATTGTCTTCTCTGTTTCCAGGCTGGGGACCCATATATATAGCAAGATAAAAAATATTAAACAAAAAACAAATGGAAAAGAAAACTACCCAGTATAGATTAGAGCTAAGAATGAAAAAGAACGTCTGAAATAGACTGAATTTAAGGAGTATCTTTTCCTTTAAAGTCTAGAAAGTTAAAGATAGGGAATCAAATTACTAAAAATATGCCTAGAAGATGAAAAGCAGACCTTTAACAATGTAAATATCCTTTCAGCCTTCTAACCAAAGAAAATGCATTGCACCTGCAGCTTTCTGCAACACTCCAGAAATACCGTGTAAGAAACTCTCAGACCTCATATCATTCATTTCATCTAGTGAAAGAGAAATGGTTATGGGAACCTAGACAGTGATTTAATCCAGCTTCCTACAAGTAGAAGAAAACTGATAATGGTGCAATGCTTATGGTAAGAAGCCTGACAGGCAGTAACTTTGACATAACTATGATTGGCCCGGTACTCCTGAAAATCTATTCCTCATTAGCCGTTACTGTTTACTCTCTCAAAATGCACTAATTCATTAAGAGGACATTCTCATACTTTTACTTTGCCCACTGTGGACCAGACCCATGTTATCACAGCATGAAAAGGCTTCTGCAAGTGCCTTTTTCAAAGGGATTCTGCTAGTTAGTGCAGTGGGATTCTAGGGAGCTCAGCAACAGCAAGCCAGCTGGACCCTGCATGCGCAAGACTCATTTTTTACACTGAGAAATTACAACGTAACCCTCAATCAAAAGTCAGAATGTCTCTAAAACAGATTTCTGATATGACAGTGGCAAAACCTAGGATATAAGCAATGTGCCAGTTGTTGATGCCCTATACAAATAAGCAAAAATATAAAATTGACCATATATCGCCCCAGTTTCTCTACCTGGAGGACTCAGACACACTGTAACTTTTGTACTTCAGAATACTAACATCTCAAAATAGACTGGATTACCCTTGTATTTATAAAATGGCGAATATATTTAATAAATAATTGGCATGCATACCCATATACATGTGTTGTACAACAATCTAATTCAAAAAATGACAGCATTCTGCAAGAAAGTAGCAATTCATCTTCAATTTCCCTCCAAAATGTACCCAATGGGAATAACAAACCTACCTGGATTCCCGCAGGATTGATTTGATCAAAGGCTCCTACTGTACTGAAAACAAATTTCACTACTTTGTTGAAATTATCATCACCAATACTCCAGGAAGCATCAGTCAAGAATACTATGTCTGCTTTGGCACCTCTGCATACTGAAAGTCCAAGAAAAGGAATGCTTAAAATACATCAACCACATCACCATGAAATAAATATTGCTTCAAAATTTGAAAATTCAAGAATGACAAATATTCAGGAAATGTCTACTACCACACAGTCAAAGGGGCAGATGACTAACACTATACACAAAAAAATTTATTAAAATATATCAGAGAAAATTTCAAGAAATGTGAAAGACCTCAAGAATAAAATGTAAATGTTTTGAATCACTTTTTTTTTCTGATCATCTACCATAAAACAAAAATTGTCTGCTGAGAGCACATAATATCATAGACTTTCTGCAGAGCTATAGAATATCAAAGATTTTTTCCCCAAAGGTTTGCATCTTGCTGTTCTAAACCAGGAAATGCTGAAGTCTAGTAAAGCTCTAGAACAAAGGGATGGCATTAGAAAAGGTCTCAATCTTCATTTCTCTAAAATGCCGTGCTGGTTTTAAATACACTTAAAGTTATGAAAAAATTGAGGTAAACTATGAAGTAGTACAGCAGCTACATAAAAATATTGAATAATTCTAGAAATCAACATACCATCCCGAGCTGGAGGGATTGTGGGAGGTGGAGGAGGTGTAGGTGGTGGAGTTGGTGCCTCTGTAGGTTTGAGGACTGAAAAGAAATAATAATTTTATTCCACAGCTGAAACAAGACAAATTCTATGGCTAAAATGTAAAGTTCACAGTATCTGTTACCTACCTGTATGCTCCCTCATAGAGACTGGAGGTCCCTCAAGGTTGGGGGTCTGAACAAAGACAGTAGCATTGTATTCTGTGTCTGGTGAGAGGCCAGTAAAACAGTGGCTTGTTTCTGACCCACGTATTGTGATTTCCTGTCCTCTGGAACCTGTCAAAAAAATCCCAACGGAAAGAAAGTTAGAACCTATTTCTTCCCTTCTAATATATGTACACCTAAGTGTAGAAATGAAGAAACTTCTTGGGGGGACATTAGAGCCAATGGGACATCAGTTTTATTCTTGTCCCATAACAGCCTTTCTAGACCAAAATTGTGTGACAATTAGGAACCCTGGAGCACACTGGAAAGTACAATTGCAGCGTACATGTGAAACCAGGCAACTGGTAGATGTAGGTTCACTTGACAATAAGCAGCACTTCCTCTTTGCAGTTTTTTCACCATTCAAGAAAAACAGGTTATGTTCAGAGCTTTAAAACTCAACCAGATGTATCATTATGGTTGGTGCTTGCCACCAACCCAAATAAGTGGTGCTGTCACTGACATAAGACAATATGTTCCGAGAAAATGCAAAAAATAGAATGCACTTACCATCAGTCGGGTTCAGCTTCAGTCTGTAGGAAGTCGCTGACCGATGAGGTGACCACCGGATACAGAAAGTATCCCAACCCACTTTGTAACTTGTTAGGTCAGTGACATTCAAATATACTATGAAAAGAGAAAGAGAGGAATTGTTCTCTGGGAAATAGCATGTAATAGGTAAAGCACACCAAAATGAAAATTATATTAGCAGTGCTGGTCTGGAACTTAATTTTTAAAAATATTTGCAGAAAGAAAGAGCAATTCTAGTCAAGTCTCTTTATTTTACACCCTACAGATCCCCACCTAGCTATTTACAAAGGCTCCGAATCCCATATTGGGTAACAGCTCATTTTATGAGTTTTCACATGAAGTTGATTTCTTTACAAAATAAGAAACTTCCAAGAATGAAAATCTGACTCATATATATGGCAGGCTGAAAAGAATGTACTGAGTCAGGATGCTTGATTCATCATAACTGAAGAAATTTTTAGACATTTCTTAGCTGAGACCATCATCAAAATCACCGGACATTCCTAAGGGGTAAAAGCAGAGTATCAAAAAGCCTAGACCTGCTTAGTAACATGGTTAGACTCTGCAGTACCCTGGAGACAGTTAAAGATTGACTCCAACTATAGCTAAACAAAATTTTAGGAAGTAGACTAGAAAATTATATTTCATCAAGTCATCATTTAAAAATATATCTTCATTACTGTTTCCAAGATTAGTGTTTTTAAGATCTACATCATGGACAGATGCCAAGTACTCTCCATGAGAGGATGCACAGGCTTCCCAGCAACAAGCCATCAAAATCTTCTCTTAATCAATGTTGTCTCAGACCAGCATATGTATCTAGCATGACTACAACAAAATCCTTCTGACTTACATGTAGTGCCTTGATCTGTCAAAGGTATACTCATTCCAGAATCATACTGGGCATACACATTCACATCATAAGTAGTACTCGGAGACAGATTATGCAAAGTGTAGGAAGTCACTTCTCCCACAAAAAACTCCCTGGGCTCATTTGAACCTTGGATTGAAAGGAAGCATTAAGAACACAGAAAGAGAAAGAATCATGATTACATGAGCTACAAAATTATTCTGTCTCTTACACATCAGTAAATGTTAACCTCATTTTTTCCAAAACAAAGCATATTGATTTCTTAAATTTTAGCATATTACAGTGTTGCAAACAGAACATACACAGTTTTACAAACTGTTGTGAAACATCTGTGTTCAGCTGCTAGAAAGGTATGTATATTGTTTGAAGGCCACATAAAACAAAAGTTCTTCAGGACATTAGTATCCAAATACCTGTCCAATACTCACCTCATATACACCAGTTCATAGCCTTAGAAGGACAAGGGGCATTAAAGAGGTGAAAACCAAATCGGGTCACTGTATAAAGTTTTAACTATACAATTCAGTCCCTGTGAATGTACGAAACTGCCTTTGATAGTATGTGTTTATTATAGAATACTGATCATAAGACTAAAGTTTTCATGAAAATTGGTAAACAAAGGAAATAAATAGATCCTTTAACACAAAAATGTCATGACACATATGATTTCTACTCTGGTCTGCCATTAGCTACTCACTGTTCTGAAAGTGGTATACTCAGAATGAACAAGTTTTCTTACCCACAGGTTTGTACACAATTTTATAGCCAAGAACAGGGGATGGTGAAGGATCCCAGGAAACTCTGAAACGTGTATACCATTCATCAGTTATATACATATTTTGAGGAGGAAGCAGGCCAACTAAAAAGAAAGAAAGAAAACCATTCTAATTAGGATAGTAATTGTTTTTCAGTCTTTAGAAATGCAGATTGTTGCTCTGCAAGGTAACAATCACATCAAGAACTTAATTAACTTAATGAAACCTTAACAATGTTGAAGTGCTCAAGGAATATGTCTTAAACATAAAAAAGAATAAACATATGAAAACTATAATTACCAGTTCTGCCATTTCCAGTCAGTTGTCCACCATCTCCATCTTCGTACACAGCAACAACAGTAATTTTATACGGCGTATCTGATTGCAGTGGTTGTAGTATCACATTATTCCTTATCCCAGGAACTGTTGTCTAGAGCACAAAAGAAACAGAGGTGAACACTCTCACAGTCTTGTAAGTGATCAGCAATGACAGTAGCCAGAAACAAAAATTTGTTCGGACATTTGGCACACTTTTTTTATGTCCATCATAGAAAAAGTCATTCAGGATACCTTAAGGGTTATAGCCTATAAACGGCTATCAGTATTTGTTATTTTGAATTACAAAACACCGTGGCCATCACAAAAACATAAATGAAATTGACTCTTCAGTCCCAACTCCCCCATCAGACTGAGATGCTGTAGTTCTTCACCAAGATTTCAGTACTCTTCCCGCATAGAAAGGTAAAAGTCATAAATGATGTGTTTGCTTTCTCAGCAGAAACGGGTTATTCTGAGAAGGAAGCTCTAAATATATCAACATATAAAAATGTCCCTATTTATGCATCCCTGAATCTCCTCAACTTCCTTATGCAGCCATGCACTATTGCTCCCTTCTAATGAAAATGTAGGTATAATCCCAAAAGCGATCCTGCTCCATGAGGAAGACATAAAGCACTGAAACTATTGGAAGTAACTTGAGGTATCTATCCCAAAAGCACATGCCAGTCAGCATTTACTACGAATACTTGATTAAAATTTTCAGTTGTTTGAGACTTTCTGTTTTTATGCACTGTCCAAACTTTTCTGCAAAGATATGTATGTTGACAAATATATGTGCCCTGATTAACAAGTCCAGTAGGGAATTTTCAAACAATAAATTTTCAGCATGTGCTATACAATACTATAAAAGCAATAATGGCATTTAAATAGCTCTCTATACATGTCATTTTGTCTGGTGCCAGTTAGCAGGAATTCTGCCACTGACCTCCATAGGATCTGAGCTTAGCTTTGCTATAAATACCCCGTGAATTTTATAAGCTTCAGAATAACTTGTGCTAGCATTAAGCTGTGGGAAATTAAACACAAACACTTATAATTCATACTAAAACTTAGAACAGCAAGTTAGCTGCTGAATCAAAGTTGCCATTGTTGTCGTATTAGACTCTGCCAACTCTCTTCAATTTATAAAATGCAGACTCATATTTATTCTGTATCTTAGCACACTGACTTCATAATGAATAAAGTATGAAGTAATAGATGGCTATTCAATGTATCACATTTGAACAAAATGCCAGGAAGCAGATTCTGTTCAGAATCTTCTGATTAATGTGTGACTCACATATTTAACATTATTTTACACACATATTTGTTCATTAAACCATATATATTCTGCAGCTTCATGAAAAAAAAACCAAACCTGTTTTATACAAACCATGGCTTCTTAACATTGACAACAATTACCAGAGAACCCACAGAGCCTGCAAAGTGTACTACATGTAGAGCAAGTGTCTTGGTTTTTCTGTAGCCTAAAGAATTGGCTGAGAACACCTCAGTGCTTACTAAGGAATTACAGAACTTACGTATTCATCAATAGGGTCTCCCACAGTGGGTGAATAAATGATTCTGTACTGCTGGACTGGCCCATCAGCATGGTCCCATTGTACAGAAAGGCTGTTTGTAGTCTCATCAAATACTCTCACATTCCTTGGACCACTGCGAGGCACTAAAGAATGAAAATACAGAAGGTTGTATGGGGCATGATACCTCTAGTTCAGTGTCACCCTCGTGAGTTCAAATGTTGCCCTGAAGCCAAAGTCAAGGGCCCTTCCTGAAACCCTGAATAAATAAATATACATGGGGAGATTAAGTCAATGATAATATGGCAGTGCCTGAAGGTCTTAAATAGAAAGAGAGCCCAACTAGAGGAACTGGAGCAAAGTGGAAGGGAGAGAACATCCAGATGTGCAAAATGAGCATCTACATACATTCTGTTTCTCAAACTCCTGCAGACAAATATAACTACAGCCTGTCACATCTTCAAATTTTAGATGAATATAGGGATTTCACAGGGATAACATAGAAGAAGCAAAATTATTGCCGTCAACAGGTTTTGTACATGTTATTTCTAGTATGAATTTTAAAGAAGCTAAGCATAAGCCAACCAAGATCCTATGAACTAAGTTATAACAAGGAGATTTTGGTGTTCAGATGTCTGCAGCAAAAAACCAAACATCTGGGGAGACCAACACATACAATTACCATGTCAGACAGAACACGAAGCACGTTTTTTTCTGTTGACAACTAATTCTACCCATCTTAATGTGCTATTTTGTTTTACAAAAGACAAATTGTTATTTGCCTGTAATTTGATTTTGAGAACAGTCTTTAAACTCTAACATATTCAAATTAAGCTTATTTCCCAACTGAAAATTACATTGCTAATTATTCAAGTACCACAACTGACAGACAGCATAGCAAAAGTTTCCTGCCACAGAGGCCTATAATTGCTGCAGCCATAACACAGATGCATTAATTCAGAGTTGCACTAAATGGCTCACATTATTTGTAATCGTAACCAATTTTATAAGTTCTTCACACACCAATTTTGACATATATTTCACAACACAAGTACTGACTGCCTCTTACATGTTCTTCCCTGTGCTTGGCTTGGATTTCCCTCTCCATCTGCATACAGAGCTATAACATTTATTGAGTAAGCAGTGTCAGGAGTCAAGCGCTCCAGAATGACATCACGAGTGTTGCCTGGTACCACAATCTAAAACAGAAACAAAAAGCATCTATATAAATAAAGTTTCAGCTTATACCATTTCTTTTTAGAAAACAATTTGAATGAAATATAGAAAACTTTGGAACATGACCATGCTGCACACTGTCCAAGAAAAACAACACAAGTCTAAAATAAACAAGCAATATTGATAAAAATTCAATAGCAGGTGAAAAAAAAAAACCCAACCAAGGAGCTCTCATTCTGCAAATAGAATTGCTATTTTTTACATTTTACATTAAAATAGTTCATTAAAAAAGGAGAAACATTCATTAACAGAAACTAAAAAAGTAAATTCTGTCACAGTTTACTAACATATAAAGGACACTAAAAATCCTAACAATTCCTTAAATAAAAACATGTATGTCTATGTGTACAATATGGGTGTACATTTTGCATGAGTACATTCATGGTCAAAGTTTAAAACTGCACTTATTTCTATACAAATCCAAGAACTCTTACTTCACACCCATAGAGCACTTTTTTACCCATATCCAGACTTCACTGCTCACCAACCCCCACTAAACACTAATGACTTGGGGTAAGCAGGTGGTTTAGTGGTAAAATCACATAAACCTGGCATCTGGTTTCATAATTACACAATTCCTAATAAATATTTGTTGTCTCCTACTCTCTTAAAAAAAAAAAGTTTTATTTAATTCATCTTTACCCGCAGTATGATAAAGGATACTCAGTCCTCAGTATAGAGGGGGAGTCTTATTTCTTATGAATTTCTTATGAATTATGATTTCTTATGAATCCTCAACATATAAATGGGGGAGTCTTATTTCTTATTTCTTTCATTTCACCAAATTAAGCCTTTTTAACAATGGACTGGACTGCTATGAACACTGGGCTTTCACTAGAGACTCTCTTGGGCAGACAGTTGGCCTGAGTTTACAATTATTTTTTACACTCATTGAAGGAAGCAATATTCTCTACACACATTTGACTAATAGTATAAAAGCTAAAGTACTTACAGATTCTGATGGCCTTGGGCCAGTCAGTGGAGCATAATTAATTCTATATTGCTGTACTGGACCTGGAGCAGGTTCCCATCGGACATTCATGCTGTTTGGTGTGGGATTGTAAACGTGAATGTTTCTTGGTGTTCCTCTCTCCACTAGATCAAGGATAATTTAAATTAAGTTTTACAAAGTTGTTTGTATAAGTTATATTTCTACCTGAATTTACAACAGTGCTCAAAAGAAGCTGAAAAGCACCTCAGCCCAAAATAAACACATTACTTTTGCTAGCCCAAAATTTACAAAGTTAAGAATCTCCATGTTTAGTCGTTCCAAACTTCCATACCAGGCAGCAATGTGCTTGTACTGCAAATTGAAAGTATGATCATAATACTTTGTTATCCTATTGCTGGTCAGATATGTATGAAAAATAGTCACAAACTACACATTTTAGGTCAAGCTGACACTAGCAGCTCAAACCTCCTGGAAAATTTTAAGTACATGGTGTGGACATTAGCATGGATCAACACCAATATTTGCTGTTTGTTCACCAGTAGTGCTGCTAGCACTATAATTAAAATTTTACTATTCTGTGAAGTAAACAGTAAATGTGCTGCACAACTTTGCAGCTGACCTTGCCTGAGATATGTGGACAGAAAGTCTCCACAAGAATAAGCAAAGGAAACAGAATAAATTAGAGAGCTGCAACAATAACCAAGTAGGTAAACAGAGATTTTGGCATTTATGTTTTAGCTTTGGGGAAAATAAACTTCTACTTCTGATGTAAAATCAATTTCTAACGATCTGAGGCCATTCATAAAAAAATCCTAACATTTTCTTGAAAAGGATTATTTTACTTACAAGTGCGTCCAGTGTCAGAGGTACGTCCACCGTCCCCCTCCGGGAAAACTGGAACCACAGTTACAGTGTAAGGTGTGTTGGGTTCAAGAGTCCTCAGGATGACATAGTTTGTATTTCCTGGTACTGTGGTCTACAAATTTAAAAAGAAAGGAAGGGTCAACAAACTTACAAAAACATGCAAAAAAACCCCCAAAAAAGTTTAAGCTTTTTTATTTCTCACTTACTACCCTACCATATCTCATTTCCAGACTGGATGTGATAAAAACTTTACAAAAGGTGAAGCTTAAAATAACATGGTTCATGGTATCTTCTGGAATTGCCTTTCAAGAATGTTCTGTCTCAGACTTAATACAAATTATTTATATGCTTTCCTACATAATCCCTTACAGCTCTCTCCACTTTTGGGTCCAGGTCCTGCTCTACTAATGAAAGTAGCAGAATCTGCAGTGATGTCTTTAATGACCACTATTTAGCAGCTCAGAGGCCTTAAAATATCACTTTCTAAGTCAAAAACAAACCAACAAATCATTACATAACACTACAACATGCTAATGGCAAGAAGTAATGAGCAGCTCATCTTAGGAAATAAAACTCTACAGCATTTAAGAATATTTGTTGTCAGTAGCACTTTAGTTGCTATTGAAACAATGGCATTCATGCATGACACATTTCATGGGCACATTAAATTGCAGTCATGTAGAAAAAAAACACAACTGGGAAATAATATTTCCCAGTCTACAGCAAGGATTTCCTATTTTCAGGATTCTTTCAGCGCTTTCATAATTAAATAATTTCAGGACATTAGAATGTCTATTTTTCTGCTTTCACAAATACCATTTGTGAAATGGTCACATTCCACACTACAGTCACATGACACTTCAGTCACATGACTTCTTAGCACTGAAATTGGGTAGAAATTAGGTCTGCTAATTTTGTAACCTTTTGTACACCCTGAAGTCAGTTTTACATTCACACACAGTGCCCTAGGAATAAAGAAACAAAAAATTGTGTGTTTTATTAAATCCCATGCTAAGAACTAATCACTGATGGTCTACTATATGAAACCAAACATCTGTAATACGTATTGGAGGAACTTTCATGGAGGTCCTGTGCATTTTCTTCAGGGTGGTTATGAACAGAAAAAAAGCCAGTGCATAGGCAAACAAAATCTACTTCTCTCAGCAGCATTTCTCTCACCAGCACCTTGAGCTGTAATTTATCTGAGATGGTTAGTGAGATCCACATGAAGAATTTACCATTTCTTCTGCACCTCCAGCTGTAGGTCCATAAAACACTTTGTACTGGCGAGGACTTCCTTCTGCATGATCCCATCGAACATTCAAAGTACTGGTGGTTGGGTCATAAACTAGCAAGTTCTTCACAGTGGTGAGAGGTTCTGAAACAGATCAATGAGCTGTCAGAAATGTGGAACCCTATTCTCTCATTTTTGCTGTAAGATCATGCCCCTGTAATGTATCCTTGGGAAATTTTAAAAATAGGTTTAGTAGCTCATGTTAAATCTTACTTGTTTTCATTAATCAGAACATCCAGCCCCATCCAACAGCATAAGCAATGCTAGTTAGAAAAATTTATTCATGGACACTATTTTGGAATTATGCAATGAGTTCATTAGGATTTTTTTCTTCATTCCTCACCAAACACTTTGCTGAGTCTGACTTTCCATTGCAAGCTCATAATTAAAGTAAATGCAACCGAATTAATAAATTTATTGTTAGATAATTAATTAATTAAATATATTGAAATGGGTTTTATACCTGGAGTGTCTCTGATAGCAAATCACTCCGTGATTTCTATAGCAGGATCAAAAGAATGCATCAACATAAAATGGTAGAGTCCTAAAGTGCACATTCTTAAGGTCAGCCTCTCAACTGAAGGTGCTTAAAAGCACACCTATATGAGAGTAACATGGCTTCAGATGCTTTAAGGTGTTTACTACATTGTGGTGTAAAACAATTTAACAAATTAGAATGAGAAAGAAGTTCCATAGTAACATTAGGGTTTCTCTCAGCTGTAAAAACTGTAAAAATCCAGTCAAATGCTGGTAGTCAAAGTGGTCCAGGATTTCTCTACAGCCAGGAGACTGACAGGTGTTCTTTAGAAACTTGAAAGCCACCAAAGGACAAATGACAAATACAGATGGGATGTATTTCACCTTAAGAAATTTTTCTCAGCTCTTCTGAAAAGCAATACATCAATATTGTTTTGTACCTAATAAGAAGATCTGAAGAAGTTACTTACTAGTTCTGCCTCGTCCTGTCATTCTTCCCCCCTCACCATCTGCATACATTGATGACACGGTTATAGCATATGGTGTGTCAGGCTGCAGCTTCTGTATCACCACACTGTTCTGTCGTCCTCCAACAGTAATCTGCAGCAAAACAAAAGGAAAATATTAAAATCCCTTTTATACTGTCTCTTTTGTGCTTACTGGTATAGTAAAGAATGCAAGCATTTGATGCGGAGCGGAAAACACTCTGATGTATCAAGTGCTGCAATGCTCTTGTGACTGACACTGACAGCAGACATTGAGCAATAGTAATATTTAGTACATATTGGTTTTAGCAAGTTTAGACACAAAGCCACAATTCTTTAAAATCTCCAACCTTGCATACAACCACAATTATATATCTACTGTCAGCTCTGTACCAGCATAAATTATATTGTAACTGCATATACCATAACATTCTTTGTACTTTTAAGACTATCAACACATTTTCAAAGCCTATTCAGCTATTGTGTTCAGCATAACACTTGAAATCGACTGTTGATGAAGAACGGAAAATGAGAAAGCATTTACACATCTTCACATTTCATAACAGTAGATTATTTTAATTTACAAGCAGACTATTTTAACTTACAATCAAAGGGTATTTTTGTACTCAAGTGTACAAAGCTCCTTTCAAAGCACAAATGCTTTTATCATCCCATCATGTCTGCCTCTACATTTTTGTATCTGATTGCCTTTCAAAACCTAACCCTAAATGATCATGATGATCTTTGCAGTTCTATGTGCAGTGTTTGCAGACCTATCTTCAAATCACCTGTGATTCTTTTTGGCGCTGAGACCATTAGATGTCATACAGGGCAATAAAAACCCTCCAGAAATTCTATTTTAAGCACCTTGATGGGGACTGTTCTACTGCCTACCCAGCATCGACAGTTTAATAAAATATCAGAGTAACAAAAGAAGACAAGGAATGATCATATGACTGCAAGTCATTAGCAGACAGACATTAAATGCCATGAACAGAGAATGAGAGTTCTGTGTGCTCTCCTTAAATAGAGGTGTTTTCTCCAACTGTCACTGCCTGACTTTATCCAGCTGTAAGCAATTTAGCCTCTTAACTATATTCTTTGCACAAATTTCAAGTGAATGATCATAATTCTCTTTTTACTCCACTACCAGCATTTTTTTAATTACAGATATTAATTGAACTTATTGCTGTTCCTTATTCCTCTAGTGATTTCTCACTAAAATTTTGTTCGACTACTTAATATACATTTCAATTACCTCAACCCAAATGCATGTTGTTCAGAAGAGAGTTAAAATGGGTGTGTAAATATCCAACTGATTCTAAAGTAAATATTCCTAGATATACTTCGGAACATGTGTGATCTCCGATTACAGGAGCAAGCTAAATGAATGTGGCTCTCATCTGAGACTGTTTCTATGACTCATTTGACGGTAACCGCAACAGCCTCCCACCACAGAATAGGGCATTTTTAAGTAGCACACACTTCTGATAAGCAGCCTGACTGAATTACCATTCCCAGGCTGTGTTGCGTAGGCTGCCAGTAGTCAAAACAGTTCTTGCTGACGACACAGGGAAGCTGGCTGATCACAGAGTACTGTCTCTCCATACCATTACAGGTTCTCATCATATTAAGAGTCTAAAATACCTTAAATACTTCATTAGCACATGTTTTGCATAGATTTTTTTTTAAAACTGCTACCTCTGGGTGGTTATTCTGACCCTAGAGTGGCGAGAGACAATCTCCACTGTTCCCAGCATGTTCCATGGCAAAGTCCTCTGAAAGCACGTGAACCACACTATGAAAACAACGGAAAACTCTGGACTATGAAAGTAGTCATGGTAGTTCATATAGTTGTGACCCTTATATTTGTGACTTGTAGCCTTACATGCTGACTGATTTATTCCTCAACACACTTTATTTTAATTTTCTCTATAGATAAACAGTTGGAGTTTATGGCCTCAAAGATCTTTTCCAACCTAAGTGAGTCTATGATTATGTGATTTTTGAGAGAACAGGATGCATCCAAAGTTATTGCTGCTCAATTAAGAGTATTCTAACTTGGATTTGAAAGGGGATAAAAAAAGGTGGGAGTATACACTTATTCACTATAAATACAAATCTTCATGTAAAAGGTGATTAATATCTAGAGTGTTGTGCTTTGAAAAGAAATTATTCTAATGGATTACTTTGCAGAAGGTTCATTTAAGGTTGAATAACTTTAGCACTTCAAAATTAGTTACCAACTGTTCAGGGCCATCCCCACTGATAGGCTGGTAAATGATCCTGTATCTCTGCACTCGACCACTGGCAGGATCCCATTTCACAGTCAAACTGTGTGAAGTTGCATTGTACACCTGAAGGTTTCGTGGGCCACTCTTTGGGGCTGAGAAGCATAATAAAGGAAAGAATAAATATGTAGTTCACCGAAGAGCAGAGATAAACACTTCATTCATACTTATAGGGCTGCATGAATGCCAGATCAAGAGCCAATGTATTAAGTACAGGGGAACATAAACTGTAATGTTTGTGAAATAATAAACATGTGGTAATCTAGTGTTTAGTATTCTCCCAAATACACAATAATATTTATTAAATGATCTCAGTTTTTTAATGTCAACATTCGTCACAGTTTAGAAAAACAGAGCTATGAGTTTCCTTCAATAAAATGGTACCTGGAAATTCAGATTCTTACCTTGTGTAGTGATAGGTACCAAGGGTACTAGGAAAAAAGTAGAAAGAATTTTCAGAATTCTTGTATGTATATGCCTTCTGTTTTAATAACTATGAACAACAACATGCAGAATCCCTTTATTTACTTACATGTTCGTTCACTGCCAATGAGCTCATCACTTTCTGATTCATCAGGATAGATGGCAGTAACTGAGACATCATATAATGTATCTGGATTCAAATTTTCAAAGACCAAACTATTCTCATCCCCATTTAAGATAGTCTTGTGAAGAAATTAAAGAAAAAGGAAAAAAATAAATAAACAAAACCAAAACATACAAATGAAACAGGCAAACAGAGTGGGATAGAACTGAGTAACTTTTCACTCAGTAACATCACTGCAAGTGGCTGTAAGTATATGTCCTACACCTTCTCACTGAATTTCCATGGAGCACAACAAGAGGGTTTGCAAGTTGTAGGCCATTTATCAATTACATTTCTGAGTTTTAAAATACATCCTCTGAGAGACTGCCCTCAAAAGCATAAGGTGGCTGTCTATTCTTACCTCCTGTTTTTCTCTTCCATAGGGCCCCCATGTTATTCGATATAGAGAGACATCTGGAGCTCCATGATCCCAAGTACCTCTGAAACTATTCGTGGTTATATCTGTGATTCTAAGGTTGACTGGTGCTGGCACAGGTTCTATTATGAGAAAAGGAAAAATATTCCACAAACTGTGACTACAAAATAAATACAGTTAAACAAAGGAATTACTCAGAAAAATACTTTAGATTATGTAGAAAGTTCATCTCTCAGTTACCATGCTTCTAATCCCTACAGTCAAGCACTGTAGTATAACCCAGTCCACTTACACTAAGCAAATCATCCTTCAAGAGGTCACATCATTAGGTCATCACCTGATAAAACAGACATAGCTCTACTGACCTCAGCAGAGGTCACAACTCACATGCCTACTCAAAACAACTGAAGCCCTGGCTGTTACATTTTGGAGTTGTATGGAGTGAATATGAACTCACAGAGACACAAGTCAAGTTCCTGCATGAGTTTCTTGCAAATCTTAAAATTCTTTATATAAGCCAAATAAGTCACCACTTGTTTAGAAAGAATTTACAGAGGTTAACTGTAGGTTAAGGAAGCAAAATATTATAGCCACTGGGAAGAAAAACGTAAATAGGTAGAACCAGAGAATTAAAATAAAAATAATTTCTTTGGCAGAGCTTTCCTCTTCTTTCCTTACACACACATTCACACAAAACCACAGGTATAGAACAAAGACTAGCACAACGGCAAGCAGAAAATCTCACAAGCATTTTAAATACGTCGGACTACCAAATTAAAAATTCAGCAGAATAAATGAGAGATAATATTCATGGGTTTTTTCTTCTTTTTCACACCAGATGGAAGGGCAGTGAAAAGGTAACATTACTCTTTTGTGTTGTAGCTTTTCTGGTTAACTGTCTTCTTAAATCCTGTGCCTTGATCAGGTTGAGAACTTCCTTGATACCTGCTTTCTCCTTTCAGTCAGTCACATTTCCTGTGTGGAGATCAGCTCTTACAGCTTGTGCAACTCCATTTTCTTGCCACTGTTTGTTGAGGTTACTCAAATTCTGCCTTTATGATTCTCTAAAACTAAAGGCTGCTTTAGCATTCCAGTATGCAAAACCTCTTTTGGATCAGAGGCAGGATCACATCTCTCTAATCTTCTAGTATGTGTCTCAGCTTCTTATTCACTTTCCTAGATTCCTGCACGGACTTGCTAAACCTTTCCTCTGTCCTCATATTTTCTTACCAATTCTACACCTACACTTCTCCTTCAGTCTTTAAATAGAAATAGTTTTGCTTCAGTTGCTCTTCACAGCTCTGCAGACTGCAATGTCAGTGTTCACTGCAGTAAGACACAACTCATCTAAGATTCCTGTGGTTTATTATATTGCAAATAATGCTACAAGTGCAAGTAAAGTATTTCTCAGATTAAATTAGAGCTCCACCTAAACTCTGTAACATATTGCAACACACACAACTTAAATCAAACATAAGGCAAAAACAACCACAAGAAAGATTATTAGGAAAACTCACGAGTGACAGCTTCTGCATTTGTTGGTAGGGATTCCCCTTCATCATATACAGCGACAACTTTTACATTGTACAGTGTTTGAGAGGAAAGGTCAGAGAGAGTAATGCTGGTTTTGAGTCTGTCAAGTTCCACCTAAGAATAAAAATAGTGACTTAAATGATTGTAAATGTCTCTATTTCTTACTCTGCTTTGGTCTAATGGCAGAAATTCCTGCACTGAAAAACAAAGAAGTATTCTGCACTAAGTTTTGCCATTTAGCCTTAAATTTATACCTGAATATTGAGTGTTCTCTACTAATTCCCTTCACTGCTTTATTCCTTTGGAAACAAGGATGCAGGCTGAACCTTTAGAAAATTCTGGTTCCTTTAAAAAAACAAATTTAATTCTCCAAGAGCTGGTTTATGCCTAGCAGTGCAATTAAGGAAAGCTTGCACAAAACTAAAAGACATCTCTAACAATGGTCACACATGTTCTGTCAGTTGGCAAAGGGGCTAACATACCTTTTATTCCACTATCCTGTCCTCTTAATTGTAAGCCGTTCTTAGACTTTGGCAAGATGATGCTTAAGCAGAGAGTAGAAATTACTATTTACCAAAGCATATTAAAATTCTCCAGTCAGTTTAAGGATTTATCCTCTCTGGAGGAGGAGGAGGAAGAAGGAAGTACCCAAAGAAATCTATCCTCTGGTCATTCAGTTTCCAAGAAATCAGTACCCTTTCCTGACTGCAATCACCATGAACTGATGTTCTTTACTCTCAGTGGTGGGTTGTAATACTACTTTTATTTTAGTAACCTAACTTCTCAAAATAAAACTCTTTCCTAGTACTTTAAAAATTTTACCTCCTTTACATCAGCATCATCAGCTATTTTGTATCTTAAGATGTATTTTCGAACTTTTCCTGGGGCAGGATCCCAAAGGACATTCATGGTGCTGTGAGTAACATCCTGAATTGTTAAACCTCTAGGTCCAGGCAAAGGTACTGCAAAAATAATGGTAGTAGTAAGTGAATGCTATTCATAGCAGAGGTATAGGTTTCTCACAGATGGAAGTGAATTCTCTTCATGTCTTTCAGTTAAAGTCTTTTCAGTTAAGGGAGGCAATCATTTTCTGAGAAGTTCATTGTCCTGGGCATTAGATGAGACAGTTCAGGAGCTTATTTTCCCAGCAATGAGCAAAACAGCTATAAACACTGCTAGTTTCACTTTTGTAAATTATGAGTACAATACTTCTAGAAGTATCAGGGCTTAAGACTGTAACTTTTGGTGACAATAGCCACTTTTCATCTATGGTTAATGGTTTAAAATTTTTAAGGACATAAAAGTAGCCATGTTCCATGCATCTAGACCAGAAGCATGCCTCTATCAACAGGAAATGTTTAAGGAAAGGTATAAAAAAGGAAGTCATTTTTAGATCTATTTTTTTTTTATATGATGTGTTTCTTCAGTATTTTCTATACTTAAGAGGATGTCTGAATTCAGGAACAAGGTTTCTAAATACAAGCAAAATCGAGACCTTTTAAAAAATGCTGTGATCTCAAGATTTCCTTCATTATTCAAGTTAAAAATTATTTTGTTCCCCTTTTAGTAGCTAGACCCTTTTCGTTGAAATTGCCTTTGAGGTCTTTGAGAAATGTATGAAGTAATGAAAATGCATAAAACATGGTTAAGATGGTCTTCTAAATGAAACATTATATGAAAACTATTGTGTGACATATAATTAAAATTAAATGTTGCTGAAGCAATTACAAAGCAAAAATCAAGATGTCCATACATGTCACTTCCTGTGTGGTGAGTGGGTCACTCTTCATATCACCAAATAATACGTAAGCTGTTAAAGTGTACTCGGTGTTGGGGATGAGATCTACCAGCTGCACCTCATTCACTGATGGTCCCACACGCATCTGCACATGAAAAATAACACACCATGTTTAAAAACTGAAGAAAGCAATGGCAGAAAAGCAAGCAATGATTTAACTTCAAGGGAATTTTGTTTGTGAGATTCACAGTATATTTACAATTTCCTGACTGATGTCATTGTATATAATATCCCAGTAAGTTCACCACACTTCAAGAAGTACATGCCAGTCTTTTGACTATTATAATAGTCTAACAGCTTTTCTTAATTTATCTTTGGTAGAGTACAGGTAGCAAAGACAAATTCTTTTACCTCTTTCTCTGTGGCTGGGACTGTGGCATTCACGGGTTCATATGTTAACAAATACCCAGTAGCTCCATTGAGAGGTTCCCATCTCACTCGCATGTAAGTTGATCCAATATCATAAACATTTAAGTTTCTAACTGAAGAGATTGGCACTGTCAAATAAAAAATATATATTATTTCTTTCAGCTTCTTCATATTTAATATCACAGGTCATATCACTGAGAATACTGTACATGGATATTAGGGCATATTATGGGTAGTAGAGAGGTGATCTGCAAACAGTGGTATTTAAATTCTTAGTTTAAGAACGAGGTAATGGTCATCCCACTTTGAATGTGGCTACAGATTTTCTACATACACAGCTAAAACTCTTAGAAGTCTGCACTTGAACATTTTAGTCTTCCAAAAAGCAAGATTAACTCACATGAAAATTCTAATATGAAACAACATGACTGGCTTGGGATCTGTACAAAGAGGGTTTTTGTCCTTTCTCTTTGTTTTCTGTATTTCTCAAATTATTAACTAAATGAAAAGTTTCCATAAAACTATATCAAAAATTAACACAGACTTCATAAAAATTATATATGTATTTTAAGGATTTTGACAAGCCTAATACAAAATAAGTTAAAAGAACAGCAAACATTCAATATTATTAAAGAGACAGAAGAGTCACCCTATGTTGCATTCAGCATAAGTATACCTGAAATCAATCATGTAGACAGCTCATAGGAGAAACATAGGTAAGTTATAACTCATAAAAGTGGCATAATTTTGTTGAATTGGCTTTTGCAATTCAAAATAATTCTGTCTGGTAGTAGCATGAATTAATTACCTAGCATAAAAATGAAGGAGTGCACATTTGTTTATGATCAGATTTCAGGAATTTATAAACTCTGTCTTGTAATTCATGTCTGTTGTTCTAGTTTTGTACAGCCATGTTTTTGAGCCTAGAAAGAAACTGGGACAAGTATTTTCTACCACATTGCAGTTTCACTTTGCTGAAGTTTTCCAGACAACAAGCTCTGAACAACCAGAGTAACACAATACAGTTTAGTAATTCAAATTAAATATTTTGCATCTGCTAAGAAGAAAACCCATAGTGCTAAAAGTTCTACTGGACAGGTGCCAAATTGGCTGTTAACATGTTATTCAAGATCCATTTGTAACTTACAAGTTGTTTCCCTGCCGATCAGAGGTTCACTGCTTTCATCTTCTACCACAGAAAACACATTAACCACATATTCTGTTTCAGGTTGCAGATCTTTCAGAACTGTTGTTCTTTCCATCCTACTTACATAAAACTACAAGAGAAGCAATGTTAATCACTGCAAGACAGATAGGTTTGTAATCTTTTCTCTAAGAAAAGTAGTCATTCCTAGTGAAACTGCAGAAATCAATGACAAGGAGATAAATAAAGTCTGGTCCTAATTTTGTATACATTTTGTCTGACAATATACCATTATTTTTGCAAAGCAAGCTGCAGGGAAATCTCAGACAGACACTTGTTTCAAATTGAGCTGGATCTACTTAGCATCACTTACAGTGCATTCTGATTTCACAAATGGTTTACACTTCAATATTACTAAAGAACATAAAGAAAGGACTGGGGGAAAAAGGGCCACTTCAGGAAAAATTTCAAAATCCGGGATAATCTAGATGGTTACAGCACAAGGCATTAGCAACACCTTGCAGAACAGAAATGCCAGGAGGTAGTCAAATTGTAAAGTCGGTGTGCACTGGAACAACAGCTCAGACTTTAATCAAAGGCCAAATCTTGAACTCTCCATGAGCCAAACATGAGTTAAGATTTAAAAACCATGTTCAGAGATGGCAAGTTCACAGCTAGGTACGCAAAGGCACCTAACTTCATTCTTCTAAGCACTTCATTCTCCTAAATACTATTCTGTCTGGTTAAAGAGAGTAATGAGCAATTCAGATTTCCTAGAACCAAGGGTTGCCAGTCACTGGCTCTCTGTGTAGGGAAGTAATAACCACAAGATATGTTTGATCCCGTGCAATAAACAATTTAGAGTGATGTAGTGTTAATCTAAGCACTTCTTACAACTGTATCCCCCACTGTCTTGTTTTCTACTAAGAAGAAAATGCATGAAAAGGACAGTGGGCCTACCCGTGAGTATGGTCAGAAAATTTCTGGTACAGACATATTTCAACTAATATATCACAGTGAAATATGAAAATAAAAGAATTACTAGAAATAGAAGATAACCCTTTATAAGAAATATATTTTACTTCTGGATTCATGATATTAAAACAATCAAAGTCGTATATACACTCCTATTTTTTGTAATTTTGTGTACCATTTACCAAAGCATGATATTCTAGACCTTAGGAGCATTTTTAATTTGCTGCTATATCGTACACAGCACAAATTCAGAATGATATTTCTATGATGTGGAAGTCCAAGGTTATCCTGGACAATGTCAAAGATGAACATATAATACTGACCTGTTTAGGGCTACCTCCAGAGGTAGGATAATATTCAACTCTGTATCTATCAACACTCTCAGGAGGTGGGCTCCATCTCAGTCTGAAAGAACGAGGTGTCACTTCGGAAATAACTAAATTTGAAGGAGGTGGCAAATCACCTGCAAGAGTGGAGCAAATTTAAAAGGTATTCATTTATCTTATCAGAAGTGAAAAAACCCACTTCATGTAGTTGCTTATATTTCTTTTTCCTCAGGAATTCTTGAAACACCTGCATGAAGAGATAGCTCACCTTAACACACTCAAGACTAAACAAGTTCCCTGTAATTCTTATTCCACTTTTAACACCAGTGTTTCACTGAAGAACCATCAGCTAACATTACTGTCTTTCCATGCCCAGCTTTGGTTTTGGGCTGTCAGATATTAAAACCTGAAAAGAGCAGGGCTGCTAAAATTTTCCTTATTGGACAAGTATCATCAAAGAACATGCCACATTGAGTAAAAAGCTGACACACTAAGAAAGATACTTCACAATTCTGGGGAGAAAAAGAAGGCACATCCAGCAATGTCATGCTGCGTTAGTTATAACATCGTCACTGTTGGAAGGAAAGGAAAGGAAGAACCCCTGCAGGGTAGTCCAGGTGGACTGCACAACTTCCTCACACCAGCAGCTGAGAAAACAGCCCACGGCTAACACAGTGTTCCCAATAAGTAATAAAAAGGAATTAGCAATGCAAACACATAAATGGAAAAAGGATGAAATAGACTGAAAATGTGATGTACCTGGACCTTTCACACTGTTACATAGATTGGTGGTTACATTTTCAACAATGTCAGCCAGGAAGGAGAAATCTGCAACATTGTAAGCATGGATGTCATCTGGATCCGTTGCAATCTGCTTCAATTCGTTTTCATCTGCATTTTTAATACCTTACAAGAGAAGAAGAAAGTAAAACCTGTTAGAAATTATGGCTGTGAAGCACGATACCATGCAATTAAGTCCCTAAACACATTCTTTGAGTAACCTTGTATGTATTTATATATGTGGCCACTTCTCTGCGTTTAGCAGATGGGCGGGGGGGCGTTGCTGCAGGCTATCTCTTCATATAATACTTACCAATTGCATACAGTTCTACTCCCTCATCTCTGAGTTTTCTTGAAGGGGTGGCCACATCATCTTGTGATTTGCCATCAGTGATGAGAACACCAATTTTGCGAGCTCTGGGCCTTAAGCCGGCATTTTGTTTGAAGTTGTTTCTTAAGATGAAATCCAAGGCCATTCCTAGCACAACACAAAGAAAGTAACCATCACTGTAAACTATTTTCATATAGTAGTCATGGTAAAAGAGATTATTGCCTCCTAGTGACTTCATTCTGACAACACAGTTCCACAGTTTACTTCCCTCTAGAAGTATTTTGAATCGAGTTGCAGCCCACCATCTAGACTTCTCAGCAACTGATACTATTCAGCACCTTCTTGCCCACTGAGCATCACCCTCCTGGCTTCCACTAGCCTTTTTTCTGGTTCCTGGTTCTCTTCATCCCAACCCTGACATGGAACTGACCTTCTTTCTTCTCACAGGCTCAACAGCAACACAAGCCCTTCATCACCCAAAATCTCTTCTGTCACATTTCTCTGGAGTTTATAAGCCTATGCTAGTCCTGTTCTCTTCCAACCACACTGAGTTGAACTGTTAAGTCCCTTTCATCACGGATGCATTTGAGTTCACTGGATATCAGGGTCAGCTACTAGAATCGTTTTCACGGGAGCTCGAGTAAAATCCTGACACTGTGACATACCTGTTAGAGTATTGCCTCCTTTGTATGGTAAGTTGGCTACAGCCTCTAACAAAGACTGTTTGGTTCGGTAAGCATTGAGATTCCATTCTGTCCTGGGATCACCACTATACTGTGCAAGACCTGGGAAAAAAGCCATAATTTACTCAGTTATTATGTGCCTCTGTAGCAGTTACGCACCATTTTCCCTCCAACACATGAGAACTTACCAATCTGTACTTTGTCAGGACCAATATCAAAAACTTCAACAATACGGGCAATAAAGTTCCTGATGGTTTTAAAATTTGGCCGCCCGATACTCCATGAGCCGTCCACCAGCAGCACAATATCAGCTTCTGCTCTGGTTCTACATTCTAAACCTGCCGTGTCAACCAGAAAAATATAGCCTTAGCATGATGGCTTTCTTTCCCCATCCTTTTAGATGACATATGTCATGAGTTAGCTTCCAAAATAGCTCTAGTTTTATTCACTGGCACTCTGTCAAGTATGACCTATTTGAGAGCATTATTCACACTAGTCAGTGGTTCCATGGCAAAGCTGGATAAATTTCTTCATGTATGTTTCCTTTTAAAAATAAGCCTTTGCAAATGTCAAGGCCAGTGTTCTCTATTGTCATGTCATTGTCTGTTTTGGTCTTTAAAGATGGCTGATAACTGGATTTCAGAAGTTTTGTACAAGACTACTAAATGAACCACTGATATGGCAGTGAGCATTATCAGATTATACAATTTTATGGTATTTTAGTCGGTCACAGCTAAACTACTGATTAATTTTCAACTGTGTAATAGTGGGATTAACATCATATATTACAATCACTTTCAAATAAATAGCATTCCTCAATTTTCAGGGGAAAAAGATATAGTAATACACACGGTATAGAAGTTTGCATGTACAGAAAAGAAAGAGCACAATCCAGAGAAGACACACAAGCATAAACACAGGTCGAGATACAGAGGGAACAAGAACAAACATTTATATAAAGCTGCAATGTTCTAAAAAAATAGGAAATTATTTCAGATCTCTTCAGTTTACAAATTACAGAATAAAATATGCATCGAATTGTTTTCATCACAAGGAAAATCACAAAATATTTATACAAAACAGAAAACACAATAATTTTATCCACAGCCACGTGCAAAAAAAATAAACCAAAATCCTTTCTCTTTTTTTTCTGTAGATTTTGTTACCAGCTGCAAATTTTCTGGCTTCCTGCCATCAGAGCTTCTGGTCTTTATATGGAAGAAATCCCATTGAGAAAAATCAGCCACACTCATCACAGTTGAAAGATATTGTGATTTCATATATGTTCCACAGAATTGATCCAACACTGTAGACTCATGAATAAAACTATTCCATGTACCTGGGGGTTAAAAGCATGATCCTCTTCTGCACAGAAAATATAGATCTAGTCTTTAGTCAGGACAATAAAATCAGTTGGGAGTAGGGTTTAAGTCAAACCATGTTAGTTCAAAAAATTGCATGCATAACTTTAATATGAATGTTAAAGTTAGCTTTATGTACAATATAAAAGTTAATCTATTTTGACTTTTATATTTCTTCCAACATACTATAGTCCCCCACATGGAAAATTCTGGTAAATGTGCCAGATCTAGGGTGATTTTTTCCCCTTATTAATAAATAATTTACCATTACATTTACAGTCCAAGATATAAATTCATTTTTCACATTAACCATGACTCAAATCCATGCATTAGTAAAACTAATTAGCTTAAAGAATATAACACTGAAGACAGAAATGAGACCTGCTATGATGAAAAATAACAAACCACTCTCGGTGCAATTTTTTGTTTCTAGCGCTATTAAAGCTTTAGTCTAATGTCACTGATGGCCTATTTTGGGGGGGGTTTTTTCAGTTTTAACTTCTAGTATTAGACAGAGGAGGATACCAATTAATTAAGACGTTTCCAAAAATATTTCAATAAAGGTATATACAAGATGAGTAGTTTTTACACAGCCCATTGTGGGCTAAACAAAAACAATATAGTCAGCTGTCAGAAACCTTTTTTCTTTACTTAACTATGAAAGGACTTTGCAGTTAAGTTCTTTCTCCTCAGCAAATTCTCTCTGATGGTTATGCAAGCATTGAAATGGTAGAGGAGAACACGCTTTACTTATTTGTGTATACTTGGCTATTCAGCAGCAGACCTGCTTTTTCATGCTTTCCATGAAGGAAGGGCTGAGCCCTGAAATTTACTTCAGGTGGTGTAACTGCAAGCATGGTGAGCACAACTATTATCATGCAGAGGCCTATTAACAACAAAGGGAGATAATATCATAACATTCACAGAAACCTTGAAAGAAAGGTTTAGCTACACAGTGAGAAACTCCCAAAGAGATACCAGAGAGCACTCTGCAATTGCCTTTCTGAAAAAGTCTCCTCCTACTATAGTAAAAAACCAAAAGACTAAACAATGAGTATATTGAATATAAACTTAAATAATATAAATTAACACTAGGACATTCCCAACTATCAGACCTTTGTTCATTCTATGATCTTAGTCTTAAAAGGAAAAGTCACCATATAAGGACAAGCAAAGGGCCAACAATCTGCTTAAAATTCCTTGTTCTACTCCTGTGAACACCCCTGTAGATGAGCCATGATCTCTGTTCAAGAATTTGACCTTATGTGATTTAACACAGCTGTGGACAGCTCAAAAATGCAATGCAGATGGCTTTGAATAATCAGGATAACATGGGTTGCCTGCGTTATCATGTTTTTAAGATCATCTGAAGGGTGCAGAGGACTAGAATTGTGAACTGGGGGCATACTTTGTGGTCATTTCAGACCAGGATTTATGTCATCAGGGAAGGAAATATAATGAATCCTGTAAACAAGTATGTATGTGCATTAGAAAAACAAAAAGGAAATGTAGTAAACTTTTGGTCTTTTTTTAATCCAAAATACAAGACTGCCTTTTCCTTAATTCTGTCATGTTTACCTCTAGATAAAAATGGCTCCAAAGTAGTATCTGAAAGGGTGGTCATCTCCTGTCCAACCAGAGGGTTGCTCTCTCCTCCTTCAAACATCCCAAAAACATTTACCTTATAGGTAGTTCCTGCCCTGAAATAGTTAAAGAGATATACTTTAATTAAAGTCATTTGACTAGTTAAATGCTAAACGTTTCACTTATTAAATTCTCACAGGAAAAGAATATCTCATGGAAAAGAAGGTGCTAAAATATGAAGCCCAAAATATGAAGCCAGTGTCTTCCACAAGACATTGAAGTTCAACAATTTAAAAGCTGATTTTACACTTTATACTTAAATTTGTAGCTTTCCTCATTCAAGTTATTGAATTCTGGGAAGAGAAATTGTCCAGGCAGCCAGAGATCAGGTTAGGATAGCTAAAGCCCTGATAGAATTAAATCAGGCCAGGGATGTTGAAGGCAACAAGAAAAGTTTCTATGGTACATCGATGAGAAAAGAAAGACTAGGGAAAAAATGGGCCCCCTCCAGAAGAAAACAGGAGACCTGTTTGCCCAGGATATAGAGAAGGCTGAGGTACTAAATTATGTTTCTGCCTCAGTCTTCACTGAAAAGTGCTCCAGCCACACTGCTGGAAGGTCACAGAAGGCAAATGGAGGGACTGGGGGTGATGCCTGGGCTGCTTCACAAGAAGCAACCAGCAGGTCGAGGGAGGTGATTCTCACCCTCTATTCTGCTCATGTGAGATCCAACCTGAAGTATAGCATGGAGCTCTGGAGCCACCAATGTAAGAAGGGCTTGGACCTCTTGTAATGAGTCCAGAGGAAGATCAAAAAGATGATCAGAGGGATGGAGCACCTATCCTGTGAAGACAGGCTGAGAGTTGGGGTTGTTCAGCCTGAAGAAGAGAAGGGTCTGGGGTGACCTTATGGTAGCTTTCCAGCACCTAAAGGGAGCCTACAAGAAAGCTGGAGAGGCACTTCTGATAAGGGCATGTAGTGATAGGACAAAGAGTAATGGCTTTAAACTGAGAGTAGATTTAGATCAGATATTAGGAAGAAACTCTTTACTGTGATGGTGGTGTGACCCTTGAACAGGTTGCCCAGAGAAGTTGTGGGTATCCCATCCCAGGACATCAAGGCCAGGTTGGATGGCAACCTGATCTAGTGGAAGGTGCCCATGTCAATGAAGTTGGAACTAGATGATCTTTAAAGTCCCTTTCAACCCAAACCATTCTATGACTGTATGATTCTTTGAATTAATGATTCAATTTTAATTATATTTAGTATACTTGCCCAACAGATTTTGACATGGTGTGAAGCCTGCTTTAAAAACTCAAGCCTCCGAGAAAATGAATCAAGAACTAAACTAATCATCTTTTGAGAAACATGAGACAAGAACCTTTTGAGAGGAAACTATAGAAATCCCAAATATCTTCAACTATTGCATTTTCTTTCTCATATGTAAAATACAGAATACAGCTCCAGCCTCTATCTTTACCTCCTTCTGTGAGTTGCTGTGAGAACACCACAAGTAATGTAAATGGATAATCTTAGAAAGAGACCTGCCAGGTACCTTTCAGAGACAGCGTAACAAGACCTTCATGGCTTATTGACAAAGTTACTTTCTTACTTACAGTAGATTTTGCCAAGCATTTCAATACCAGATCATGATTAAACAAAATCCTAGGCTAAAGTTATTTAAAGGAAGAAAAACAAAACAAAACAAAACAAAAACCAGCATCAGGGAATATGCATACCTAAGCTCCTCCAGTACCACTGTGCTGTCGTATGGCCCCACTATTAATTCTCCAAGACTCCCATCGTCTTCAGTAGGGTGGAAAGTTACTTTGTAGCCCTTCACTCTCCCTGGGGCTGGCTCCCAGGTTACTCGGAAACTTGACATAGTTGAATCAGAAGTTCTCAGATTTCGAGGTGGCTTAAAGGGAGAAGCTGAAAGGGTGGGAAACAAAAGAATTTCGATCAGGTCTGCACATGGAAAAAATCAACAAGTATGCTTTTATGTAAAAATATATATGCAAATGCAGTATTAGTGACAGTCCTAGACTCTTTCTTCCTTTCTTTAGGCACAAAGACAAGTATTAAGGGATGAAAGGTGAGATTCCTGTCACTTGATTTTAGCTATCTAACCAATAGGTACATGGGCTAAGTCTATTGTTGAGGCTCCCTCTGCAGTCAATGGACTGAGGGATAAATTGCCTGGCAGCTAAAGCAGCTTCACCAACCACAGGTGTGGCAGTGTGTCAAAAAACAATTCTTCAGAGGAGTGCCAGCCAAACAGCTTGAGGTTTTTAGGTCAAGAGCAACTTCCTCAGAAGACTAACAGCTGCCCACTGCAGGGCAGTGCTCACAGACAGAGCGGTTAACAAGCTGCTGCTAGCTTCTGCATTTTGTGCAGCTTTTGTGTGCGTGCAACTCTAAAGTGCAGTCGTGGAAAATACTGCAGCAGTGTAATCTCAAAGTTGCAAAAGAATGGAAATTAGAGTAAACAGAAAGTTACCACTATAGCTTTGGCATGAAAGACGGAGGAAAAAAAGAAAGAGTTTGCCTTGTCCTTGTGCCTGTGCAATTGTCTAACTATAGCTGAAAGATCATAAATGTTCTCAAATTGTGAATTCTGCTGAGAAACAGTAGATACACTCCCACTCACAAGGAAAAGTACAGATTCTCTGTCTCATCTCTCATCATACTCCCTGAATTATCGTGACAGCTTCAACTAAAAAGATGACTCAGGCCCCATTTGCTTCCAAAGAGTGTTTACCACCACTGTTATTTAGGCTAAAAGCAGAAAGGCATATCTGTATGAAGAGTTCAAAAATCAAAAGCAGCTGGATGAGCTAAAATTTACCTCAGTATAATTTTCAGCATTAAAAAACTAGGTATTGATCAAGAGCTGGTCAAGTTTTCATGAATCCTTTTATATCAAGCACATTTTAGGTAAAGAAGAAATCTTTCTTCAGTAACTGAGGTGCTGATATCTCCAGTGTTAGGTTATCTTTATCTTACTTCCTGTCATTATTCAATATAACATATATTCAGAGAACAGAGAATGGCATGAACTATTTAAAGAGTACCTCAGTGAATGGCACTAGTGTCACATAGGCAGAAACATCTTGAAAAAGATTTTCTCTTGTTAATTACTTTCCATCTATTGAACAGAAAACTGACACTAAATCTGGTTGATCTGAATGTCTAGAGAACATTTCCTCACAAAATGTAAGACCAGTATCACATTCATACTAAAGGTAGAGTACAAAATGAGTTTGCTTTTACCACAAAAATGCCTTCACTGTGATTTAAGAAATGTTTTAGAGTTTCAGTTTCTGAGAGAGAAGACAGCCTGTCCAAAAGACCATGAAGTCAGACTTCCACAGATGAATCTTCGAAATCATCTACTCCCCCTTTTTAATACCTTGGGTTTTCCACAGAAAATATGATGACCAAAGAAGACAAACCTAAATAATGGGATGCTGCATAGCTATTTAATCAATACCCACAAGCAAAAGGCAAATTATGAAACAGCTAACAACACTTGATTAAGTAGTCTGTCTTCCTCACGAAACACCTTTTTTGAACTTCTGATGACAGCATTTCCAAACAAGTCTAGTATTTTCAAACATATTTTAGACCATATTTACACCTTTTAATATCAACAGCAAAAAGCTGTGCTCAGGCTATGCCACAGTGAAATCTCAAACAAATCAAACTCTCTTCTCAACCTCGAACATTATTTTCAATTTGCCTGTCAATTCATGATCTTGGCAGACTCCACCATGCTATGTTTCATGATTATTAATTTTAAGAATAAAACTTGCATTATGAAATCCTGTACAACCTTGTGGTACATACCTGTTGTTCCTTCTCCTTTTCTTGATTTCCCATGTCCAAAATCATAAATTGGAACAACAGTTAGGTCATATGTAGTTCGGGGCTTCAGTCGCTTTAACACTATGCTTGTAGCAGGAGCATTTACTCTTCCAAACATTTGTCTTCCTCCACTGCGTGGCCGGTAGTTCACACGATAAGACAAGACTTTCCCAGGCGAAGGCTGCCATGTAACTCTCATTGTGTTTTCTGTCTCATTGTCTACTGTCACAGTCCTGGCATTTGGTGACACTTTTCAGTGTAAAAATATGGATACATTTTTAGTTTCTCGTATACCGATATATTCAAATGCATGACTACAAAATTAGTTCTGCTGTAGTAAAAAATAAAATTGCCTTCTTTAAAATTGCAGTATTTGATTGTGGGGGAGACACAGGGGACTCTCACAGGCCATCGTTAATTATTTTTTAACTGTAATGGACTAAACAGACAGAAGTGTGCTTTTCACTACTGAGACAAAAAGTGGGAAGTATAAATCACATGATGACACAGCATAATTGGGAGTTTTATTTAGTCACACTTTTCAGTAATCCATTAAATACTGGATTCAGCACTCTTGAATGAAAGTGATAAAGTCATTTATTTTCATGAACACAATGTCCTATAGTGTTCAGATTTTCTAAGTTTTGACTTTACAGGTCTGATAAGGTACGGATGAATACCTAAACAGCTGGCTGTTGAACTCCATACAAACTATCCTGCAAATAGAGATGAGTGACTTTCCAAACTCTTGGAAAATCACTCATCACAACATAGCGTATGTGCTGAAATAAGCCCACGAACTAATAAAGCATTTTCTCGACAAATTGCAGCATTCAGCTTCTAAGAGATATTTTCCAGACTGTACAAATGGTATAAATAATCCCAAGTGAACTGACAGATATGCAATGCTGGCTGCCAGCCAAAATAAGCCATCTAGGTTTTGGCAAAGCTGAACCTTCTTGGCATGGTGGAATCGGTCAGTACTTCATCACACAGTAAGGTAGGTTTTGTAGTTCTTAGGAACTGACAATTTCTAAATGTGTGTGTACCAGAAAGATACAATATTAATCTCAGGTCTGGGGCTATTGACAGGCCTTATAGCAAGTTCCCTCAGTCAGCACACAGAGAGTCAGCACAAACGGTATGGCTACACTGCCTGCTTAACCTGGAAAAGCTAGGACAGCTAATGCTGCTGTGCTTGAACAAAAAGGAAGCCGTGGGACGGCAGTCTGCTTTGACTCTGGGGACTCAGCTCTTGCTAACAGCAGCAATCACTAATCTTGCAAAACCTTAAGAACAACTGCACTGGGTCAAGGACAAAGGTTAACGCAGTTCAGCAGCCTGTCTCCAACAGTAGTCAAAACAGATGCTTAGGACAGAGCACAAGAACTTATAAACACACATGATGCTTCCCCAGAGCTCTCCCTCAGGGTTTTTCTTCACATGGCCCCTTTAGGCAAACAACAGAAATGTCAAGCCTGATCCAGAGAATCCCTTCGTTCATTCAAACTCCTTTACTTGCCAGTTCTTGCTATAAAGCACCAAGCCATCCCTGGTCTCTGTGTTTTTTCACTTTGCCTACATTTCAGGAGAGGCTGGAGCCTCCTTTGACAAATACAAATAATAATGTTTGGCAAATAAAGAAAAGAAGTGTCCCAGAAGGGTAAATAACAAACATCAAAATCACCCAGTGAGCCTCAGTTTGAGGACTGTGAAGATTGGAAAGGCAATAGCTTGGAAAGGAAACTCACTGATTTTGTGGGAATTTACCCCATTTTTTCTCCTTGCTCTATTCATATTTTCTCCACCTGATTTTCAGCAGTCACACCAAACCTATGAAAGGCTAACTTCAGAGTAATATGCAGACAAAATCATATCTTAACTTGGAAGTAATTCTTGCTGAATCCAAACCTATATGACATAGATGAGATTTTGTTGGTTTTTTAATGGTCCAGCAAAATGCCAGAACTGACAGAGCTGAGGTGGCATTTTGGTTTGGGGAAACTTTTCACAAAAAAACCCAAAACAAAACAAAACAAAAAAAAAAGTCAAGGAAAATAAAGGTCCATTTTCTTTTAAAAAATTATAATTTCATTAAAAACAGAATGTTACAAATGGTGGTGATGTACTACACTTACCATCAGTAAAAGCCTCTCCTTCTACTGGGTCTCCTTCTCCGCTGCTGTAGGCTGCATATACTGAAACCCTGTATTTAGTCTCTGGCTCCAAGCCTTCTATCACAGCATCCACTGTATTTCCAGGGACTCTCTTCTCTCCCATGGTATCATCATAAAGTGATTTCCATACTATCCTGTAATGGTTAACTGTTCCTGGAGCTGGTGTCCATGATAACCCAACTGTAGTGTCAGTTATATCTGTGGTAACCAAATTACGTGGTGAGCCACGTTCTGCAAGAAAGAAAACAGCAAATTGTCTCTTAAATACAAATGGCAAAAGTTAGCAAAGTACAAATGTGAAAGTCACATAATCTTAAGAGCTGAACCAAACTTTTCCCATCAATATTGTTTTCAATAACATACAATTGTAGTTCCAAGAGAAAATAGATGAATGCTTCAACAAAATGCTTAAAGCTAACTTTAGACTATGCATGATCCTATCCTTACCATGTAAGATACTTAGCAGTCATGCTTTAGAATATGAAAAATAAAAATGGCAGTATTCAAAGACTTGGATTGAAGCCAGCATTTAAATGTGGTGCAGCTCACTCAGGTAAGTTTTAACTCTCAAAAAAATGATTTTATTTCATTCATTCATCTTCATTGTTATGTGTGTAACTTTTTTTCTAGGGTTAAATAATGGAGGCTTTTCACAGAATTACAGAATCACAGAATCTGCTGAGTTGGAAGAGACCCAAAAGGATCACCAAGTCCAACTCCCGTCCCTGCACAGCACCATCCCCAAGAGTCACACCATGTGCCTGAGAGCATTGTCCAAACACTTGAACCCTGTCAGGCTTCGGGCTGTGACCACTTCCCTTGGGAGCCTGTTCAGTGCCCAGCCACACTCTGGATGAAGAACCTTTTTCTAATATCCAGCCTAAACCTCCCCTGACACAACTCCAGGCCACTCCCTTGGTCCTGTCACTGGTTACCACAGAAAAGAGATCAGTGTCTGCCCGTCTTCCCTCTCATATTCAAATTTCCATAAACCAGGAACCTCAGTGGGTCCCTTTCCATGGCACTGCTTTCCAGCATCTCATTCCCTGCTGTGTCCATACATCCAGGGTTGCCCTATCTCAGGTGCAGAATCTGGCACTCCCCTATTGAACTTCATATGGTTGGTGATTGCCCAGCCCTCTAACCAGTCAGAGTCCTTTCTCTGACAACTTTATTTTCTTATTTATTAGTTCTAGTATCTTCCAGAGTCCCACTTACCAGATCAGCTATTTCATTTTATGTTCACAACTAATTTGCAGTGAGTTTACCATGCCACACTTACTGTAGAAAACACTCTCCATCTTTCTATTCATAAAATCTGTACTTCTTTCCTCCCTGTAGTTTGTTTCAGCCAGAATGGAACAAAGGAAGCAGCTCATTAGTCTGTGAAATCCAGTTGTCAGCCGGATATGTGAGTCTCACCTAACACACCAGAGTAATTCCTCTGCTTAGAAGTGAAACTCATTGATCTAAAGTGGTGCAGTGAAAGGAATGCCTCTGTTTAACATTTAATGTACATTTATAACATATGTTCAATTTTCCTGTTGCAATGTCTTGCTTTTGATGGCAGGAAAGGAGCACTGACTGGTGGATTTAGTGCAACAGCCTCACTGTAGCAAAATCTGCAAAAGGGCTCTATGAAACCAGATCCACAGAGACAAAGAAGCACTCAATTCTTTGGTGTGTATTCTCTGTAGGATTTCTCACTGTACAGGACATTCCTGAGAGACTCCTGCTTAGCAAGAGGACTTAAACACTTGGGGTGGCCTCATGGCATCACAGTTGTTTTATCCTCACTGATAAAAATATATCCCCATACTAATCCATAGCAGCCACAGGACCAGAATCAAAATTCTTTGAACACAGAGGAATTCAATACTTATCCAATTTCCACTACTTAGTCTCATTGCAAGAACAGACCTCACTACATTCAGAAGGCTGAAGCAGTTTCAGGCTGAGCAACGAGTTGCTCAAAGTGATATGCTGAGTTTTCACTTTTCATATTCATTTGTCTTTTACTTCCACCAAAATCTGCAACATTTCCAAACACAATCCCACTGGAGAAGACAAGATTATCTGTAGAAAGTTTTGTTTTAGAAACATCTCATTGCCAATGCAACTTCATTGAAAGTGAGTCAACTAATCCCACTTGACTTAATGATGAATAGAAATGAACATCAACCCATCAAAGATTCACCAGCTACGCAGAGTACAGAATCAGAGGGTACCACAACAATCACGAAGATGACTCTCAAATATAGCTAACAGAACATGTGTTGTGGGGGGGTTTCTGATTTTAATTCAGTCTTAGGACTATTCCATCATGCTTTTCTGGAGACAGTTCTTTTTCCATCCTAACTCTGCATCAGTCCTTACAATTGTACCCTTCAAATGATTTTTAGCCTCACAATGTAAATTACCACAATTTATGGCATCTTCTCTTCAAAAAAAAAGGTTAAGATACGGAGGGTTTGGTAAAGTTCACTTATCATTTCACAACAGTGATTGCATGTACTGAAAAAGTTATAGTGAAAAGGCCTGATTCAGCTCAGGCTTCATGAAGTCTCACCAAATTCAGTGACTGCATTAAATGAAAGCCAGGGCAGAATCTTAACTCCAAATAACAATTTTCCTGGAAGCCTGAAAAAAAGATTTGCCTTCAAAAGTAAATTACACCAATTTTTCTGTCTGCTCTTAAGCTCCTACTCTCAAATCTTGGCTTTTTCATACAATAAAAAAAAATATTAAGGCAATCCAAATGGAAAAAATATGGAAAACCTAACTTGATAGAATGCACAGATGTCTCACAAAAAAACCCTTTCTTTCCATATTTTAATGTAATATAAATATACAAGTCACTTTATTTTGGCTACTTTAAAACATGGCTCTGCCACAACATGATTTCAGTATTAAAGTATCTGCTACCACAGCACAATTTTTTGCAAGTCTACTCTTGGATACTACAGCTAATGATATATGTTGGAAATACTGCAAAAATAACTTCTTATTTAAAACCCTTATTGATTAAGTCATTATTGAGGTCATTAAATAACAGAGGAAAATAATTTGTTTGGAATGGACTATAATGAACAGCAGTTACTGTAATATGTTGGTTCTGAAAGAAATATTCTTTGGAACTAAATGTCTTTTTTATAAGGCAAGGTAAAAGAGGGAAAAGGAACTGGGATTTCTACCAAACCACTAGAACTAAATGGAAAAATTTTACTTCAAATAGTTGGAAACTGCTGACAAGACAACTTACCTACTAAGGGAAATTAGACTTTTTATATGTTACACTGCAACTGAGAACATTTCTTTAACATAACACACTAACTTGATTTGCACCTCACGTGTGAGGTGGAAGTTCACTCACAGCTTTTTTCTGCTTCCCTTGATCTCCCACAAGTGGGGTGTTTTTTACTTATTTTTAGGGGAACAGCTATGTTTAAGATGCAATCCAACTGTATGTTTTAAACTATTAGGATTCTATGAAATATTATCAAAGCTGCTACACTCAGTCAAGAAACATATTTATTCTCCCCAATAACACTGGTATAACGTGGTCGCTAGCAAACATACAATGAGACCTATGAAATATTTTTCCCTTGGATTAAAACAAAGTACCTGGGTAACTTGCTTACATTTCATGTACACACAAAAATCTACAACGGTAACACCTGAACACTCATTTTTTTCCTTTGGTCAATATTTTCAGGAATTCTTATTGGGCATCCACTTTTTGCCTGCTTGTTTAAACAGGATGGGTAAGGAGTGTGAAGACACAATGCACATCATAGGAAAGAAAAGTGCTGTCTGTCTGGCTTGCAAGTAGCTATCAAAAGACTCCAGCTTTTTCTTGACTTGAAATGGAATCTAATGTATGTTCTTCACTTCATACAGCCCCCAAGACATCAGCAAATGAGGATGGAGTTGATTTTTTAAAATTATTCTGTAACAGCCATGAGGTCCTATGATGCTGTCTGTGGAGCACCAAACCAGCTGGCGTAAGCACAGCTGTAAGCCATGGTGAGTACGGACACAGGAAAACAAAGTGCTTGCATGGACAGGTCAAACCCCTGCCTGGGAGAGCAAGCAAGTCACTGGCTTCAGGCTGTCAGATTCACTTTGGCAGTCTTTAGCTCAGGGCACTTTTCACTGCCCACAGTCCCCTGTACATCTCTACCATCGCTTAGAGCAGACACACTCTCAAAAATTCACTTCATAACTTTCAGTCAGGTGCTTTTATGCCCTGTTCTGGACTTCTGAAATGCCCAGTTTCCATATTAAGTTTTTCCACTGTAGTGTGCCAGAGACACAATATGATATTAAAGCAGTTTCCCTCTGTCCACTTGGCTTACTTCCCACAGCTCTCCAGCAATCACTGTTGTTATTGAACACAAGACTGAATCAGCTAAAATTAAAATGTTGACATTCATAAAAATCAAATGTCCTTATTCAAATGGCCTTTACCCTCAGAGACATTTACACAACTCCAGCTGATCTCTGTGGGATTTTCACATGCAATTTGGGCCCAAAGTTTAAACAGCTTTCTGTATGTATTTTTTAAAACCAGGTTTCAAAATCAATCTACAGTGGTAAATTTTGTGCAAAGCCATGTTTCATTTAAGTTAAACATAGGATTTCTGTAAGCCAGCATCCTAAAATGTCAGAATCAACTAAATAAGCCTTCACTTGCGGTGGCATATACCAAGATGTTCTGGCCTGAGTCCTGCCTTGTTTATAATAGGAAAAAATCAGGAGTATCCCATTGTGTCAGCAGGCTAGGTTGCCGTAGCCAAGGATCCAAATGTATGCATCAGATGAGATGACAGCAGGATCACTTCAGGGTTACTCTAATGGTCAAACTCTCCTCAGCACTGGGGGAAGCAGTCACTTGGGTGAGCTGATATCCCTTCCTCCAAGACATAAAGTGGTTAGAAATCAGCCCTCAGGCAAGTAGAGAGGGGTTGTGGGCACGGTGCAGGGGATAGCCAAAGACTTACTACACAGAGGCCTCCTCACATGTCCCCATTAGAGCAGATTTCTTCTCTTTGCAGAAAGGCAAGAAGATGCCAACCAGGAGACTTCTAACCCAAAACAGAGGGACTTTGGCCAGAGAACTCCTGAGTCCCTGATCTAGGATAATGCCAACAGATGTTCACATTCAGTCCCGTTAATATTCCATCTGTCTTTTCCAAGTTATTCAGTTAACACTGTGTAGAAATATATTCTTATTATTCACTCAACCTTCCCCTCTTGGGTATTTTTTCTGATACATATTTCATTTCCTAGATAAAACTAAGATAACTTTCCACAGATTATCAAATCAGTTTCAAATGTCACACTCAAAAATCTTGGAATGTATAATTTTAAAAATGCATGATACAGCATTAAATCTCCTGAGAACACTGAGTCCTTGTTTCTGTCAGGATGGAAGCAGCACTACGCAGTCTGACCATTACGTAAAGTCACTGTGATATGCTAAAAACCTCATTGTAAGAAAATGTCACTTGAATTTGTACTACTCTGCCTGTAGGAGGTCATTCATTTCTAAAGCATTCTTATGTTACTACAGAAACAGCGAAAAGGAATCATTTATTTACCAAAGTACTGCTATCCATTTTCTGACCAAAAAAGAGCCCGCCTCCGAAATCCCGAAACCTAAACTATGAGAAACATATACATCAGAAAATCACTTCAAACTGAAAATGGCACAGTCGTGACAACTGTTTTTCATATATTGCTTTAGTACAGCTTAATTCTCACAACACAAATAGCTACTCCTCAAACAGGACGAAAGGTTTGGGCCCTGTATCACTGAAACAAAGATTCTCTTCCTAAAGCAGAAGAAACAATTACATAATTATCTCTCAGATTTATCTCCTGAATATAATACAATATGCCTCTTTTTGCTTATTCTAAAAAGCACAAAGATAAGAAACAAAATGGGCTGACACTTCTGCTAATGGAGACCAGCAACCTCATACATGTCAAAAGAACTTTGTCCTTTTTTACCAACAGTGTGTCTAGCCTAGGATCTTCACCAAAATAAGTGGAAATACTTGGAAATTTCTCAGTGCAAGCAAGATGGAAATCTGATCACTGAATATTTTTTCTAAAAAAAGTAAAAAATAAACCAGCCTTTTTTCTAAATTTCTCTGAAATTCATATTTAAAAGTGTAATGGCTTCCCTGATTACAGTCAGTTACTCAAATATTCTTAAAACTTTTCTGAAAACCATATAGCTGCCAGCAAAAGAACACATAAACCAGATCTTCAGCTTTCAGTCTTTTCAGACGTTTATTACGATTAAGCATTTCTGTATAGATTGCTTAATCTAGCGATGAATTTGTTACTCTTTAAAACAACTGCAAATTAGGAAAGTTAATCTGTTTAGCAGCTAATGTACAGTATGTTCTTTTCATCTGACAGCATGCATTTGGGCAGAAAATCAAACTCTTGCCAGACTTAAAACCACTTCTCTTATTAAAAAACAGATTAGAAAAACAGTAGCTCTCACAAACTGCTCACTGTCTGCTGCATTTAGACTCACCACCCTCACCGTGTTTCTCACTGTATTTTATTTCTGGTGTATGAAGACTTGGGTAAAGATCATATGATCCCAAGAAATATTGAAAGCCAAATGGTTTGTTTGGAGTGTTTGAAGATGAGAGAAAGACTTTTCCCTAAGACATTCCATGGCTGTTTCTTGCTTGTTCTTCAAACTGTATTACATAACATCAAATATGACAATCAGTGCAAATTTGTTTAGTTCCCCCGGCTGTCACAAGCCCTGTTCCACTGCAAGGCAAATGGCAGTCTGCTCTGATTTAATTTACTTTAGCAGTTTCAACAACTTTGAGTGAGCTGAGGAGAATCATAGCCAAAAAAGTATGTCTGAGGAAAATTTTTCCATGGCACCTTTATAGAAGTGCTCCAACCAAAGCTGCCCAGTGATGGATCGCCATGCAATTTTGAAAGTGAGAGAATAAAAGTGGAGAGTTTTCTACAGCACATATTTTGCACATGCAGTTATGTTTAAAGCAGTATGAAATATAAAGCTCCAGAATTTTCACCTCTGGATGGTACTTCATAACTGTAGACAAAATCAGCCAG
The DNA here is from genome assembly GCA_013398055.1 of Ifrita kowaldi. Classification (NCBI taxonomy): domain Eukaryota; kingdom Metazoa; phylum Chordata; class Aves; order Passeriformes; family Cinclosomatidae; genus Ifrita; species Ifrita kowaldi. The sequence continues at coordinate 327,584 of VZRS01009544.1, forward strand.
TGACTGAAAGAGGTCATATAAAAGATGAGAATGCTGTAAGTTTCCTAAAATCTGGGTTATTGAAAAGGAAAGCACACTCCTTCAACAAAGGGGCAAATACGTTGTTTCCCTTTTCCTGCTCCAAAAACACCAAAAAAGAGAAATAAATCCATTCTCTCTGAATAACAATTACCTGGTAATGGAACAGCACTCTCAGAAATGAGTCATTTTCTGATTACTCATTTGCTGAACTCTCTACGCTGTGTTGTCAGTGAACACAGTTCATAAAATGCCGATCCTCTGGCATGTGTTTATCTTTGGGCTGGACCAGAGAGCTATGCAAACAGTTTATAAAAGAGATTATCTACAGTAACTTGGAGGAATATTTGCCCTCTATGTTTTATGCAGAGAAACAATAAGGGCAAATGTATGCTTAGCAAAAAGAAAAACACAAGGAGAAACTGAGATTACCCAGATGGTAAATGATATCAAGTACACAGAATGATTCCTGGGTTTCTGTGGATTGATTTTCCTGCGAATCCTGAAACAACCAAGCCACTTCAAAACTGAAAAACTACCATGCAGAGCAAAGCAGAGGAGGAGGGGGCAAATTGTAACTGCTCCAAAATACTTTGGAGATAACAAACATAACTGAAGGGCCTTCAATGAATGCCTGGGCAGACATGTCCGTGCAGATCAGGTTAGAGCGGTCTAAAAATTCCTCAGGATTTTTCCTCTCTTCTAAGGGATACTCTTGTCTGAGAGTAACTGCCCATGTGAATTCTCCTACTACATGCAGAACAAATTAAATCATTACTGAAAGCAGGAAGAATGTTTGCCTACATTCTTAATCACAGGAGACCATTTAGTTATTCAGTAAAATTCCATAGACATCTGAGAGTTTGGATTTTTCATTTCCTGCCACTTGACTATAAGATAGTTGGAGAAGGTACTGTATCCAGCTCCTCTTTTCTCACTTTCCTATTAGTGCTGAAATGTTCTCTACACCCAAACTGATTCCTCTTAGGCTGCATATCAATTCCATGAACTAGCAACTATCCCAGTTTGAAAAGCAATCTCAAGCCTAGCTCCTGATATGATGAGCAACTATGGCACCGCTGACTGAATAGGTTTGGTGAGAATTCATATGGTGAAGACATCAAGTAAGCCCCACAGGGATTCCTGATACAGGAAAATACTTAAGTGCTCAGTCTTTCTGGGTTGCTGGCAATGAAAAACACACACCACACTATTTTGTTTCTCAGACACCATGGCTCATGGAAAAACTAACTGAAATACTAAACACTTTTTTATGCTTCCTTTCACAGCTTTTTTGTCATTACTGTTGATAAGTTTATTTCTCCAGAAGTTAAGACCTGTCCTATTTCCAGCCTCAGTCAGACAAGCTATTTCAGCTACTCATTAGTCAAGTATTCACTTCACTGACCTGCGTAACTTTTCATCCTGGTCCAACCATATTTATTTTCGCTTCACAGCCAGCATGACATCTCTTTTCATGTAAATTTCTATACTGGGCTTTGAAATTCAAATGTTACCTTTCAGTTCCAAAATTGCAACCGTTTTCTTCATAATTGTCTGTGTTTCTTCAAAGGTTTTGTTATTTTATCTTACTTCAATGAAGTAAGATGGGACCATTTGTCTTATATGCTGCAACAAATACTCTGAAAACCTTTCATACTATTAGTCAGAGAGTCTTTTAAAATATCTACCACTATGTAGAAAGAGTCCTGGCTTAATTCAAGCACTTTTATTGCCCCATAAAACTGCAGATATGCTGATTACTGAAATACATGGTAGAGGTTCCATGAGGAAATATCATGAATTAGACTTTCGATGTCATGCAAAAAGAAATTTGTATTTTGTTCTTTCCCTTTGATCACCCAGTAAGGACTGACATCTCTACAATGCTCTTACTAACATTTTATCTAACCAAGAAAATTTAAGAGACAGTTTTAATATGAAGAGTAATGTTTTCTGAAGAGCACCCTGGTAGGATTTTCAGATCCATTGGAATCTTCAAAGAATTTACACTTGAGTCATAAAGTTATACATGTCAAAATGGTAAGTAATTTTTAATTGGTTTCCTCCCAGCTGAAGAACTAAATAAAAAGTCATTCAGTTGAGTGATAGGATGCTCCTTTATTCATATTTATCATGAGACAAAATCTGTCACTGAATTTTTATTGCAATGTTTTAATTCAGTTGCTTAGGGCAAAATTTCTTACAGATATGATTCTGTGAGCTTTTAAGTCCAACACCCATTTTAAACTTTGTCTGGTTGCATATAAGCCCATTCCTAAGACAGAGGCAAATATTCTTTTAAATTATTTCACTCTTTAACCAGTGTTGAGAATGTTTTTCTTATTATTAAAAATTTAGCAATGCAGAAAGTCCAAAAAAGAATCAGAGCCCTCAAGAGGGACACAGGGCAGGGAGCAATGAAAGAATAAGTCAGTCTATACATGAGAATGAATTCTGTTTGTCTGATTATTTTGTCAGATTTCTGATGATTTTGTCAGATTTCTGATGATTTTCTGAATCTTTTGGATTCTACTGTATTTCATTCACTTCTCTCTCTAGGATGTGTTTTAACTGAAGCTCTAGGCAGTGCCCTAAAAGACTTTTCTTTTGCTCAAGCTTTAGGATAGGATAAAAAGCTAAGCTTACTTTATGAATTTGAAACAAACTTGATCTCTCCACATCTCCATGTTAATAAAGGAGCTCTTCTAGGTTTACTGCAAATAAACTCAATGAAAATGTTTCCACCCAATGTAAACAGTTAACTTGGTCGACTCTTTACTAAAATTTGAGGTATGTCCCTAAGGAAGTGAACAATTCAGTCTGTTTAACAGTGAGACAGAGGCCTCTCTAGATTTGCAAAGGAAGACTGAGGCATTCCTCTATCCACTGATAGCACAGAGAAAAAGGCAGAGCTGTCAGGTTCCTATGTCTACTTGGGATCCAGTCTGTTTTTGTTCTGAGAGTGAAATTTGCATTCCTGGATAGACAGTGGCTCATGTTCAGTGGAAAGAATAAAGGAGACTCTTGCCCAATACACTCTACTGTTTTGGGAACCTGCTGAGGTATGGAGGTGAATTCAAATTCTCCCACACAGTGCAGTCTACATTTTCACCCTCCCTCTTCCTTCCAAAAAAGTCTTAGACCTAGGAAGTGGCAGCACTACCACCAACAGGGAAGTTCATTAGGTCCTGATCATCTCTGGCTTTTCTGGAGGATATGGGCAGAATATTGATACCTGATCTCATTTACGTGGATCTCAGCAATGTTCTGGGCAGGGGACAGGCTCTTTTCTCCTATAAAAGGAGCCTTTTGGACCTTGCATGGGTAGAGAAAGCAAGGGAGTTAGGAAACTTTCATCTTGAATTGCAAGGTGCCTGATTCTCTGATGGCTGCATCCTGTCTCAGTATAAGCAGGTCTTAGGTAGTTGGACAAGCAGGCATTTTGTGTCTAGAGCTCTCACTTACTCCTTGTATAGTCAGTGGACACAGAAATGCTCATTTGAAGGAAAAATGAGATCTCAGATGGACTATCTGCCTACTGGAAGTATTTGCCTTTCTTCATCAACCGCAGAAGAATCCTAGAGTCCATGCTGCAAATGGCAGTGTTCAAACAAGTGCCTAAATTTCAGTGGGAGGAATTCAGCACACTGGTGAATCATTGGAACTGATTTTTTAATTATTTTTTTTACATTATTTTAATTTTACATTTTCCTATTTAAAATAGGTTTTCTGGATTGTTTCCTAACCTATGTCATAAACAAAGATGGAGAAAATTGATGGAGAAACTGAGAATCAAGTATATTCCTACTGTAACTTGATTAGCAACAATGGACAAGTCTTAATTCCACAGAATTCACCCATAAGATGTTTTCAAGTGTGGTGCCTACATAACTGCTGTACCAGATTTCAGCAGTTCATCCCTGGCCAGAGTCACACTTCCTTTCAAGGCCTGTGAGGCAGCTTTCTCTATCCTCTGACAATCTACAGATGACACTGAGAATGCTCACAGAGAATTAGTCTGGGAAATTCTCTGCTCAGAGTCAGAGAAAGAGCAGCCTCCCCTCCTTATAAGAAAGTCTTTGGGTCTGACTTATGCTTTTGCCAGCGTTCTGTTTATGCTCAGCTCCAGGCTCTTAGTTAGAAGCGGGATTTGATTCATTTTCTGTAGGCCTAAGACTATGTGTTTTTTCTTTGATGCAAAAATGGCCCCTGAACATCTTTCAATCTCAGTGCTGTAGAAAAGCTGCAAATTTTCAAATGGGTGAGATACTTTAACCTCATTAATTAATCCTGTTACATTGAGAACAATATGCTACTAAAACTACTTGGAAGATGACAGTTATAAGACAAAATATTTAATGGAGGCTGGTGTGGAAGTACAGTCAGTTTTGGTTGGTGCTGCTGGCAATTTCAAGCTGTTACAAGAGACACAGAGTCCCCTCCATAACCAGTGATTTAACCCACGTTTTTTTCTTTGAGAACAGTAGGTTTGGAAAGCCCATGTAAAGTAGGAGAGTGTCTTTAAGTCTATTTTTCATTCACAGATTTTCTTCTACAGAAAACTTGGGAAGACACTTTCAGACACCATAAACATCAGTCAGACAATGAATCACTGTACAGAAACAATAAATAATTACCTTCAAGTGTTTCTCCTTCTCCAGAAAGGGCGTCTCCTGCTCCAGAGGCATACAAGGCAGACACAGTCAGTGTATACCTAGTGGCTTGGTCCAAGCCTTTCAGCACTTTAGAGGTGGTGTCACCTTTTACAGTCACTTCCTTAGTTTCACCTCCTGCGACTGGAGTGTACGTTATAAAGTACTGCTGCACTTTGCCAGGAGCAGCACTCCAAGACAGCTTCATTGTTGATGTTGTAGCATCAGACACTCTCAAATTTCTTGGATTTCCTCGGACTGCACACGTCAAAAGATGTTGAAAACAAGTTGAAGCAAGCTTAATTTCTTGGTTTATCTTTTAGGTTACCACTAGGTAGGGTTTTATGCTAAAAAATAATTCCTCAATGGGCTGCACCAACACTGCTACAGTGTACCTTTAATGTGATCAGGACTGTACAATCCTATCCCCACCCTCCTTAGGCAAAAATGTCCAATAAAATCTACCTAATTTTTTTTTAAAGCAGGCTCAATCCTGGAGCACTTATGCATACTAGCACCTAAGGATATACTCAGATTCAACAAAGATCCATGTTGAAGTCACTGTCTTCAGAATCAAGTCAAAGATGACAAATGATATGTGAAATTAACATGTTTTGGTTTCCTAAAGAGGTCTTTTTGATGGTAACTTTCATGGGTCAGTGAAATTTCAACAATGATCAGGACATTCATACCATCTGTACTCTCTGGATTTAGTTTAATAAGGCACGATACATGTTAAAGGATCGTGCATTTTCACATACGTTAAATCTACAGTGATAACTTGAGAAAATTAAATGTTTCATCAATTCCTTGCTAAATATTCAGCACAAAGTGTAAACAGGCTCTGAATTTGCTCAAAAGGTATATAAGGTATATAATTTATATCATTGACAATATGAAGAATCATGGGGACAATTAATTAAACATACAAGTAGATTCTTTGCCCAATTTACCTTACCATATCATGTTCAAGATACCGTATTTTAAAATTAAATATTGCAATTTTGATAAATTCTATTGTCTTAAGTTATCTCTTAGCTAGGCTTGGGCAATGTTATAACTCTGTTCATCTAGGGGGATACATATGGACTATACTGTTTATTCTCTTTTCAGTATGAATATGTCAGCATGCAGCAAGTTTTTCTCACGCATACTGGGTTCACAGCATTGATCACGTACCTTCATCAGTTTTTGCATATCCATTCAATGAACTCCCGGGCCCAGACTGATACTCAGGAATAACAGACACTTCGTATCTTGTATCTTGGATCAGATTCTGCAGAGTAGTTGATCTATCATTTGCTGAGACAGTCACTTGTCTCCTTTCCCCTCCAGTAAGTGGTCTATAAACAAGCCTGTACCGTAGGACATTTCCTGGAGCTGGAGTCCAACCAACTACAAAGCTATCAGTAGTTTCATCTGTTATCCTTAAGTTTCGAGGAGCACCTTTAACTACAAAAAATATACTCATGTCAGTTGTAAATATTTGCCTTTAGTGAAACAGTATCCGAAGCAAAACCAAGCCAACCATTGTTATCTCATCCAGTTTACCAAAACTGCTTAGATTGCCCTCCCATTGCTTTAGGGTACACACACCTTTAGTCATTTCTGAAAATTTAGGGTCAGAGTTACATTCAGCAGTGGAACAAAATTGTCCCCAAAAGTACATTCATCACAGTTTATACAAGTGCTTCTGAAACTTAAGACAGTCTGACTGCGTTTAGCAGGAACTGAACTGAACTTTAGTAGAACTGAAGTGTGTAAAGGAACATTTGGGCACAGTGAGGAAACTTCTTAACAAAACGAATTGAATAAGTTTCCTTGCTGTGGCCATTTGCTTCTGCACCACTTCCATTTACAGGTGGTTGTCAGATACACCTGACTACATACAGGCAGCTATCCTATTTGAAGGAACAAACAAGGAAAAACAAAAAAAAAAAAAAACCCACCAAACTGATTCTATTTCTTTGAATATTTCAAACAAAAAAATATATTCATTTGCAATATGAGTTGCATCTAATGTTTAAAGAAGGTTTCTGAATTTAGTCTCTAACTCAAAGAAATAGTTTGTTATCCTAGAAACTAAAGAAAAACTGTGGTGAATTCTTTCACTTAGCCTGCTCCTTGAAAAAAGACACAGCAGTTCAGATGAACTCAGGGGGCACATCAAACAAGACTCGACTCTTCCAACAGACATAAAGATCTGCTGTACTGCACACTGCTTAGCAGTATGTAGCATTGTCACTCAGGGAAAAAAGTTCGGGTTTTTTGTTGTTTACTATCTATATTCCATAAGTATTGTTCTTCAAAGTTAAGAGTGAAGTAATTAATCCTAGTTTTAAAAGAAGAATCTTGTTTTCTGTTAATCAGAAACACAATACTCAACTTCAAATCCTTTGAAAGCCTGAAACCAAAGTTAGTTGCCAAGAAAGCCATCTGGCTCAAACTGTTAGCTAGATCTGCATGGAGAGCTGCTGGTGTTTACGTGGCCGTAGAGGTACTCTGTCTTCTCAGACATGCTGGGATATCATCAGACCACAATGTTAACAATTATTTAAGGTAGTATCAGTTACAAATGGGAAGACAGATTATTTTTATTAAAGCTTTTTCTTCTCCTGTCCCTTACGCATACAGGCTACATGTTCTATCAGCCAAAAGTTTGTCTGTTTTCCTAAGGGAAAATTATGTGTGGCCAAAATATTCTGGCTGGTACAGTCACGGAAATGTGCACACTGACAGTGAAACCTGTATCTTCCAAACCTAACATCCAAGCTAAGCTATTTTATAAGTGTTTATTTCTATCAGTCTTAAGAGGAAAGAGCAATTAACAAATGTTCATGCTGTTTCTTTTGCTCCCTTGGAACCATTTATATCACCAAAGGTCACAAATGACAGCACGGAATAATGAAAAAAAGTAGATCGATATTTTTAAAAGCATGAGTTAGAGTAGACTGAGTATTCAACTACTGGAATAGAAAATCAAATCTACTGTCATGCTGCTCTTTTCAATCAGGAGAAATGTATCATGGCAACTCTATCAAGAAAAATTAAAGCTACCATGCTTAAATTTACAGTCATTGACCACATAAAACTCATATTGACATCAATGGCAGTTTTGATTCAGTTATTGGATCAGACCAAGGAATTTCTGATAAAAAAAACAGTTTACCAAAACTCAAGTTCCTTTAAGCCTATTGTATATAAAACAAAACTTCTAATAGTGTTAAATTAGATGTAGACATAGCAAATTGCATAGGCACATGTTTGTCTTTAAATGCATTGAAGTCAACGTGCCTTCCTGCATCAGTCATAATTATTAAATAGAGTAGAATAGAACAGACTAGTTCAGTTGGAAAGGATCTACAATTTTCATCTAGTCCAACTTGAGTCTATACTGACAATAATTCATGCTACTGAATTTAATATTGAGAACATAGTACTCCATTTGAAAGGAGGCCACTGCAGAAACACAGCATCCATCCAACGTTCAGGAAAATTAAAGTCCAATCTTAGCAACTTAATGCTTGCATATAATTGGACTGTTAAATCTTTACTGAATGCATTGAGGTACAATAATGTTTATTCTCATCCTGCATGGCAGTACAGCTTCTCAGCCTTAGTTGGCTGTTCCTCATTTCCTCATTTACCCGTTCTCCAGCTAAGCAAATTCTTATTTGAACATATGACTCCCTTGTGTCTGAGAATAATGGGAATCCTACCTTCTAAGGTGGTTTCCTCTCCATCCAAGGGAGGGCCATCACCATCTTCATATTCAGAAATCACACTGACTGCGTAAGTAGTTTCAGGTAGTAAGTTGGTGAGAACTGAGCTAGTACTTGAAGCTGGCACTGAAACAATGAATTCCTCTCCACCGACAGCTACTTTATATTTAATGAGATAGGACAAAACCTCTGATCCAGCTGGAGACCAGCTCACTTTGAAACTCTCTGATGTTATGTCAGAAAAGACCATGTTCTTTGCAGGTACATAAGCTGTATGGAAATAAAAATGCACATATGAGGCATACTTGCCAGAATATGTTAAACACAAAATTTCTACAATAAATAATAAATGTTCCTCAATAACTTGGTTTATTCTAATCGAACAAATGTTTCATTGCATGTGCACAGTATCTGTTTTCTATATTTGCTTATATCTATCAAATTTCAAGAAGATCATATCTAGGTTGCCTAAAATCTTTCAACAGTGAATAGAAGCACCAAATCAGTGATTTCTAGATCAAATGAAAACAGTCCATCGAGAAAAAAATATATTTATGAAAACCTAATTTAGAATCTGATGTTCAAGTTGGGTTCCCTATTTCATATGTCTGATGAACAGCAATAACATTATGTCCTCAATGGAAACTAAAAATTGTTGGGATTTTTTTCAGATCTAGATTAGAAAGAAGACAGAATAAAAACCAGCATTTTTTCAGGAATGAGGTCAAAGGGGAAACAAGGAATTTGACATGAGGCACAAACACAAATCTGACATCCCGGGCTTGTTTTGGTTGGCCTAGTCAGCCTAACAGTGGGGATCTTAAAACTGTTTGAGCCCTCTAAAATAAAGACTGCTTTGCTGGTTTGTTCCTCAAAGCTATCCTGAAACAAAGACTTATTTTTAAAGAGAGTAGGGCTTTCAGCACTAGGGACCCTTCAGTGTTAGTGTCCTACTAAACATAGGTAGGGACACTGTGGGTCCAACTAATCACAAGTAACTTTGTCTGACCAAAAGTTGGCCATTTGGAAATCTTTTGAATGTTAAAGATTATCTATGCTGGCCTAATTTGGATGCATGTGAGGACTTTCATGTGCTACTTCGTTTCAGTCTTTACAGTTAGATTGCAATCACTACCAACTAGCATCTGCTGTCTCAAGTCATCTTGTCTAAGCCCATTTCAGAAGACCATTAATTTTACCCTAAAAATTAATGAAATTGCCCTCTAGAGTTGTTGGAATTACTTTGTTGCCTTTGAACATCTAAAAGACAAGCTTAGACTTGCCACGTCAATTTGTAGAGCTAAAAAAAGAATGCCCTGGTAACTGTTTTACTCACGGCATTGAGTGCAAAAGCAGAGCATATCCACTAAGGTCATTCCAATAGATACACATTTTATTAGCTTTCTAGATATCTAGCAGGGTTGGGGGAAAAAATTCTCCAATAATTTTTTTCATTTCCATTTATCCATTAATTTCAACTGTTGCTTTTAATATGTTTGAAAATAGGCAGCAAATCCCCAGTTATTAAAATTATGATTTGTATATGGGCAATTTCATCAATATAAATTCTTTAGTTAACTATAAGCACAAAACATTGGTTCAGATCCTTTTTTCATTACATTTTCTGCGTTCCTCTAAGTAATAGCAGTTACTTACATTTTCTCCTTATAGCAGCCAGTTCCTGCTCAATTCGTAGGCAGACAGATTGTGTAAGTTCAAATGATATTCTTTGAAAAGCATCAAAATCTTCCACTGTGTAAACGTGGGTTTCCGCAGGAGGTGATGCAATTGCTTCCAACTCTGTACGCACTGCATCCTTCACACCAACTGCAAATATTTCTACATCTGCATCCCTCAGCTTTATTGCAGGTTCTTTAAAAGCATCTGACGATTTTCCATCAGTGATAAGAATCATGACTCTCGGCACATTTGGTCTTGATCCTTTGCTGGTAACAAATACTTTCTCCCTCACATATGTCATTGCTTTGCCTGTGTTGGTAGATCCACCTCTGTAGGGGAAGGTGTTAATAGCCTGAATTATGTCTTCCACTCTGTTGTATCTGTTCAAAGAAAACTCCATATGGGGATCTCTGCTATACTGGACAAGACTTATCTGTACTTTTCGAGGTGATATCTCAAAGCTTTTAACTAACACTTCCAAAAATGCTCTTACTTTTACAAAATTGGCAATACCAATGCTGTAGGAACCATCCACTAAAAACACAACATCAGCTTTTACATCCACACCACGTGAGCATTCTGCAAAGAAAAAGAATAACCATTGTAAACAGATTTTCGATAACCACACAGCATTACAATCGCATCTGTAGTTCATGTATTACACACAACTGCTTATAAACACAATAAACTATGCTAAGCAAAGCTGTTTCTCAAAAATAATAAAGGTATGATATTAAAAGATGCATCAGAGATTTCATCAATGAAAAGCTACAATTCGAAAATAAGGTAGTGACTCCAAACTCACCCACTTGAACTTTTACTTGTTGTGTTTTTTCCATTATCGTTATTGGCTCACTGGGGGTCAGTCCTTTCATTGCATAAACATTAATTTGGTACTCTGTGTCTGGAGAGAGATCTTTAACATTCAGAGCAGTAGTCTGAGGGCCCACACTCAGTATGTGTTGTTTTCCCCCAGCTATCATTGGGATGAACTGCAGACGATAACCAGTTATTTGGCTTGTGGATGGATCCCAAGTGATTCTAACAGACTTTGAGGAGATCTGAGTGGCCACCAGATTTGAAGGAGGTTCCACCACTGCAAGAAATCAAAAGCAAACCCAGAATATTAGTTAAAGTTATAAATACATTTTATTAACAGGTTTTTTTTCTGGAATAAGTTTGCTTGATCTTTACTTGATATATCTTTTATAAATACTTGATAGATTTTTTTTACTAAAAATCACTTTTTGGGGCTTTTTAAAGCATAAATAAACAGAAATTAATTACAGGACGGTCCAAATGATGCATCACTGTGTTACAGGCCTGGGTGCAGGGAGATTTTAGTTTTCTGACAGGCGTCTGTGTGAAAGCCTTTCTTTCTCACGGACACTGTGGGAAAACAGTTCAGAGATATTGTAAACTATGGCATTGTTATGATACCAAGGAAGAAAATACATGAGGTAAGAGTTACTGGGTCCAGCCAATCCCTCTGAGGGGTGACTGGTCAGTTAACCAATAACCTTGTGTCAGTCCAGCATGCTAAGGTATATAAGCGCGTCTGTAAAATAATAAAGTGTCGGTTTTTTATCTACCTAAAACCGTCCGTGTCATTTCTCACTGGGACTCTGCTCACTAGCGACATCACTGAGAGGGCAAAAATATGAACAATGCATTCATGGTCCCCTAAGTAAAGCAGAAGTTCCAGGAGAAATGATGCCCTGCTCTAAAACTACTTCAACCAAAAGTGAAAGCTACACTCACAGAAACACAATAGAAAGTGTGAAAAAATGCAGACTTGAGCAGAGTACTAGGACAGCAGAGTCATCTCTACTGCCGTATTTGTCAAAGAATAACTAGTTACTGAAAACCTTACAGGGCCAGAAAGCTGCAGTGATACAGCTTCATGTCTTTGTTTTCTCCGTATTCTCCAGTTTTCATGCTTTGGTTCTTAATCTGTTACATATTCTGACCCTTCACCAAGCAGGTTTTTTCCCTTTAATACATTTTCCCACAGAAGAGATGCATGTGTCCAAACTCACTCTGATAACTGCCCATCACTGTGTTGCCTTTGAAACAATGGAACAATGGAGCTATTCCAAATCTACATCACATATTCTGTTATCCTGCATTTAAAGACACAAAACTGAGACCAGTTTTCCACACTTGCTAAGTGAGGCAGCGGATCTAACTCTAGAAATAAAGCAAAGGAAGTAGGGATAGCCTCTTCAATAGACATTGGAATAAACTGAAGCTATAAATACATTTTTATAAAGTGTCTCACCTTCTTCTCCACTAACCAGTTCACCTAGTTGTTCATCAACACCGGAGCACACTTGCAAAATAATTTCATTCTGTATATCCACAATTCCATCAAAATTAGCCACATTGAATACATGCTTCAGTGAAGGCTGAGATGCAATTAACTTGAGTTCCTTTGCATCTGCTGCTTTGATACCTACAAGTTGCAATAGACAGGACTGTGTTAAGTAGCCATAAAATACAGACACCTCTGAATGTATTCATGAAGTATCAAAACATCCTGGGGTAAAGCTGAGTTTAAATTAGTTCTGCCTTCTGTCATGATCAATAATCAAACTACAAAATGATGATTAATGCAATGAGGTGGCAGATTCAATTTTCAACCAGGGAAAATAATGTGGCATAAGTGAAGAATGAGGCCAAGGTCGAAACTATGCTAGTCAGTCATATTAATCTCCATGTAGGAACTACATAATTACTGTCTAATTAACACAACTGGTATGTTCCACTCTGGAGGGCACAAAGGACCCATTTCAAGGCATACAGATGAAAAAGGGGCATAGTGAAATTCTTCAAACACACAGTCTGCAAAACTTATAAATTAACTTTTTATAAAAGTTAATCTCTCAATCGTTAGAAAAACTCAACGTACCCAAGGAAAAAACTTCAACTCCTATGTTGCGAAGCTCTCTTGCAGGAATTTCTACATCATCTTGAGCTTTTCCGTCAGTAATGACAATTGCTACTTTGGGAAAGCCTTTTCTTGCTCCAGCAGACTCAGTGAAGGTGTTCTGAACAAGGTAATCAATAGCCTCACCTAAAACCAACATCACAAGTCGTGTTTTATTAGACTAGTATGAACTAGGATTTAAAGCAAATTTGAACTATGACATGAAATGCTGAATAAACATGTACGTGGGAAATCTGTACCTGTCATTGTGTTGCCACCTTTGTAAGGTATCCTTTTAATTGCATCAATAAGATCACTTCTTCTGAAATACTGATTTAAATTGAACTCTGTTCTTGTATCTGAACTGTACTGAACAACTCCAACTCTCGTCTTTTCTTCCCCAATGTCAAAAGCTGATACAAGGGCAACCATGAAGTCCAGAATATATCCAAAGTTATTTCTTCCTACACTCCATGAACCATCTACCAGGAAAACTAAATCTGTCATTGCACTTATGGAGCATTCTGAAACACAACAGGGAAAAAAAGAAAACCAACTCTGTTAGCAAATTAGCAGTTGCATTCTTACAAATCAGTGAGAAATGTCTAATGGAAACTTAGTAGGTAAAAGCCAAAGCAAACAGATATTTAAAAGATTGATCTTATCTGGGATATCTTGCTTGGGGAAACACTATTCGCATAAGAACACCCACATGAGTTTTCTAACAGCCATTATCAAAAGGGAACTGCTTTGAGACACCTCTCATGCCAATCCACAAGATCTGTTATGCCACAACAGATGAAAACACCCATACAAGTCTTTTTGCAGTGATTTGATGTTACAGAAAAAATTTATTTTGTTACCACTTGTGCCTTGCATCTTTGTTTCCCCATTATAGCTGCACAGGTTCTTCTGCAAAGCCTTTGATCCACAGCACAACACCTTTCGTTAATAGGACCAAGGCACTCATGGACTTGCTCAGGTTAGTTGCATGAAATCCCGAGTTTCAGTAACACCTTTGCACCTTAATCTTTCAATGCAGCTAATAAAAGCTTCTATCCTTCTATCCCAGTCCCTAAACAAGTTTTCTGAACTCTGCACAACTTTACAGGCTAACTTTTTTGGTAGGTAACACAGAAACACAGTTTAACTTTGTGGGATGCTAGAGCTAGACCTCAGATAAGATAAATGTCAGAGAAGTTGAAAGGCAAAACACCTTACTTTGTAATTGAGCCTCAACCTTCTTTTCCTCTGGTATCCCTGGGCCGCCTGTCTGAACTACACAAAGCACAACATAGACAGAATTAATGGAGGAAATACGGTTAAATTTTTAAACATCAAAGAAAAGCACATAAGCTATTGGAGACACGCATCTGACAAGCCTCAGAACATGAAAACATAAATTCAGGTTGTGAATGTATCACCTGTACTTACAGATTTGACAACACAGTATTCAGGGTGACACAAAATATAGAAAATATAAATATCTAAGAGTCCTCTGTATTTGTACGTCTTGTACAGTCATTTCCTGAAAATTAACTGCAACATGCCTGGAAGAAATACCAATATTACCCCTCTCTAACACCTAGGGGAATTAATAATTATTAATTTTCCCATGGCTCTCTGTGAAGCCTGAGACATGAGACAAAATGTGTCATAGAAGAGAGTCTGCTGTGCATTTTTATTTAATTAAATTTATTTTATGCTTTTTTAATTATTAATATAAATTATTAAAGCTCAGATTCAATATTTAGTATGCACTGAGGTGTATTGTGTCATATTTTATTATTATTTGATGGATATTGTTTGCTTTCTCACACAGGATGCCAGTCCAATTAATTTGTTACTGAGGTCAGTGATTGTCTTCCCCTTGACTTCAGCAGATGCAATTTATAGGAAGTAGATCTAGCTCAAAAAACGCAGTGGCCTCCTGCCAAGAATACTATAGAGATCGGCAGACACCATATCCATGTTAGTATCCTTTCATCTCTTGCAAATTTTCTCTGCTTCTACTAGGATTAAGGGAAAAAGGCTGTTCAGACAGTTCCATCAGAGGAGTTTAGGTGTGTGGCAATTTTGTTGGAGAACTGGATCAAAGCCAAGTTTTGTGAATGACCGCTCAGTTATCTTAATTGGCTTTCTAATTGTATTGCAGCTACTTACTTGTCAGCTGGCCAAAAACAGGTAGACTCTCCTCTCTGTCGTCATATGAAGCTATTGATACAACATACTCTACATCAGGTATAAGATCTGATATGACAGTTTGGGTAGTGCTAGGTGAAAGAGTAAATTCTTTAGTAGGTCCATCTGCAATAAATATATAAAACACTCAATGCAGCCTTAAAATCCAATAGTATTGATAAGCTGATTGTAAAACAAAATGCAACAGGCAATAATCTATCTCAAAACAAATGACAATTTTAGAATGATTCACTTACTGTTTTCATTAAGTATAAATATTGAAACATGGAACTTCAAGCTAATGAGCTTTCAATAGTGAATAAAATTGCTAAAGTGCTTAATAAATTCCAGGAAATTTGAAACTTGAAATGTGCATACAAAAAGTACTATCATCTAACAAATCATGTCCTGTTCTGATTCAAAATCACTTTTACACTGATTATTTCTCAAAGTGAAATAGAATAATGGCTGTCTTATGCAGCTTAATACAATTCTTGAACTTCAATGTGAAAGCATAGAAGAGGAGCAGAGTGATGATTCTGCCTTCTTATTGCTCCTTGCAAAGCAAAGGCATCCAAAACTTGTTACTTGCAGACCAAAATGGTAAACACTATGGCAAGAATAGCTCTGACTTGGAAGAATCACTGTTTTTCCTGTATGCCCTTTGCTGCTATCCAGGCTTGCTCACAAACTTCCAAAAGATTTTAACAGCTACTCTCATACCTAAGTTAGATATAGGTGAAAGTGAACTAATATTTCAAAACATGTAATCACTTAAAAAAGTTTGGCAGAACTCACCATTTGTTGGAACCACAGTTATTCTGTAACCCACTATTGCATCTGGTGGCCTTTTCCATGACATTTGAACATTATGTTCATCTATAATTGTAAAATTCAAGTCTGATGGTGGGTTAACTGCAAAAGATTTATACCAGGTAGATGTTTAAAAGCTTGAACAAGTTTTGGCAAATGAATAAATAAAACAATGTTGAGCAAAGCTTACTAAAATTGTCTTTGCATAAATTTGTTTCCAACAAATATAAATATATGTTGTTGGAAAAAGAGAAAAATAAAAGCTGACAAAAATATGACAAAACATCAAAGAGTATATGCATTACAGAGGACAGCACAGAACATATGTTTCTTGAGTTGCCAAGGCATTCAAGAATGGCCAGCAAAATCAAGCTCAATAGGAAACACATTTGGATACATGTACAATGAGTTCACAGATAATCACCACATATGCAAACATTTCACATAACAATTAAAGGAAATTTTTTTACATGCTGGGTGCAATCCGTAGAAGCATGCCAAATCACAACCTGCTTACAATATCATGAGATCATTTAGGATGTGGAGAACACAGTACTCTTCTTAATTAGGCGTCAAGGAATTGATCAGCTTTTAAAATATAGTCTCTGCATATGATATTTCTTATCAATTTCACTGAATCTAGAAACTTGGCAGAGTAAAGAAATAATTTAAAGAATACAGGAAAAGATTGGGTATTTAACGATCAGTAAAACAATTTCTGTTAGGGTCGAGATGCAAATATACATGCAAAATGTATATCAGTAATAATGATACACTGATGTATCATTATATTTCAAAATATAGAGAACTCCACCCCTTTGTTCCTAGAAGCCACTAAAGTGACATACTTTTCATATAACAACAAAGGATTCAGGAACTAAGGGACTAATAAATGGTATTACTAATAGTTGCAATTTGCCAAAATATTTGAGCTGATGCGAAGTTCACAAAAATAAAATTCTACCTGTTTACACCAGATTTCTGTACAATTTCAAAGGTGTAAACTATTGTTTTCATGTTCCCTTTGCAGCAGGTGTACCCATACTAATTGTGGCATTTTAACACAAAATGCCAGTATGGTTCCAAACAACACAATGGTTAATTATGAAAAGACAACATCAAAATATATTTAAGGACATTTATTTTACAGAATTTATAGAAAATGGCAAAGAAGGCACCAGTGTACTGAACAAATGACTGCAAATAAAACTTGTAGGAGCTGATGACAGAAGTAACTGAACAGTACAGAAAGAAATAGTTTACACACGCTAATTTGCAGCATCATGCATACATAAATGAAATGTTGATTATTGGTTTTTTAGCTTCCCACAATGGACAAAGCCTCCATGTACAAGGTTCATTACACAAAGACGTTTCATAAATATTTTATAATGATATTCTCTTTGTAAAATTGTCATGCTTATTCATGCAGTATTTTACTGACTCACTGTCAGTGCATGGTAGGTGTATTATATATTATTGTTTAAATAGGTCTACAAAGTAAGATTAGATCCAGCCATACTTTCCTCAACTACTAGTGAGAGAGTTTTGCAGGCATTTTTAAAAGACAGATCTTCCATTTCATAGAAGATCTCCATCATATGTCAGATTTAATGTCAGATTTGAATATCATTTTAAAGGCAGATAAAGAAGTAAATGCTAGAATGTTTAATTATGAAAAGACACTGTCCAATTACAAACAGTAAAACTGAACTAAAAAAATATAGCGTCTTTATCCTTTTAATTTTCTGTAATTTCCAACCATAGGATAATATGGCTTTACAATACTGATACAATAGATAACAGTAGTGCTGAAGTAAATGTTATTTTTCCTGTTGTCCATACACAGGCAGTGAGATTAGACCATTAACTGCATGCACAGTTTATTCGTCATTCAGTTTATGAGTATAACAATGCTAGAGATGGCAGGGTAGTTACTTAGTATCAAAATCATGCAACACGTGTTAATAGTAAAATACATTTAGATTATAAGAATATCATTATAAAATATTGTTTCAGTAGCAATGGCTCAGGACAAATTTAATGCAAAGGCAGAGACAACTGACCTGAGCATGCTTTTAAAAAAAATTCAGTACATGGAAAAAGTAGCACCACCAACCTTGCAAGTAAATTGGAATGTTGCAGCAGAGGCTTTAGGCTTTAACTGCTGAAGGACAGCAGCAGCCCAACTTGTTGATATCCAAATGACCGGATTCCAGATAAACTGAAAAAGCCGACTGTGAGGAAAAGTCTTTAGCATTTTAAAGGATTTTATTCCATTTTATGATAATTCAGATGTGGATCTTGGCAGGTAACAAGAATAGTACATTGACATATAAGTGACGTATCCATTCATCCAGGTGATCACAGAACAATGGCATTGCAGGGGAGCTCGAAAGTCCCCTCATCCATCCCATGGTTAAGACAAGATTGGCCACCCTATGTCATTCCTGACATGTTTTCTCAGATCATTCTTAAAGATCTCCACTATTGTCAAGACTGCCAGCTCCCCACAGAAATTACTCCAAAACCTCACCGCCTTTATCACTGTAGTTATTTCTGAGCCCTAACCCCTGTTTTCATTGCTGAACTTTAAATCCATTCATTCTCAGCCTACGGCTGGCTTATCAAACTCAAGCACTGAATACTTCTCCCATTGAAATCCAAAAAGGAATCTTGCTTGAGTGAAAAAAAAAAAGCAGTTTGGATCCAATGTCATCAAAATGTCTTCCAGATGGCCTGTGAGCTTTTGATACTCAAACTGAATCTCCAAAACATCCATGGACCTTTACAGGGGTCAGATTTCACCCAAGTGAAACCAGCTGTGGAGTGAAGACCAAACCATGGCCATATGACTGAGAGTAGTAAGCTGATCTGAAGTACAGCAAAACGTTTAGATGATAAAAACCTTATTGTGATAATAAAATAGGGCAACTGTAACTCCATTTCATTAAAATTCTTCTCCCAGAAGGGAATTTACCAGTGGAAAAATAATACATCTGCAATATTGAATCAAACCAGAGTTCTAGGGAAAAAATGCCCCTTGTTGTAGTAGGAGTTTGCCACTTTTTAAGGGACAAACCTTAAAACTTCACTCAACAAAATCTCACATGTGAGTGCATCTTAACTCCAGCAAGCAGTCTTGATGTCAGGCTGCTTGCAGCAGTGAAATTGCACCTACTCTTACAGTGTAGTGACACTGCTGATCCTTTGTCCATCAAAATCCATGCCAAACCTCTCATTGACTTGTCAAGGTACAGGATCATGATCATAACATGTCATGGTGTTGTAGTATTGCCTTCATACAGTCATCCAACTGTTTATGCACAGAAATGCATGGCTCCTCTCCAGTTTTCCAGAGTATTAAAAAAATATCTTGCTGTACAACAATCTTGTTTCCACAGCATTAATTTTGGCCACTGTTAGAACTGTGATATGATAATTTCCTTAACTGCATCTTCTATATTATGCACCACAAAAAAAATACAAAACAACAACAACAAAAACAAAAAAAAAAAAAAAAAAAAAAAAAAAACAAAAAAAATTNAAAAAAAAATCAGACCTAATATACTTAAATCATTGCTAGTTCTTGTGTTATATCCAGATGTAATAAGGGTATAATTTCTGAAACAAAAAAAAATAGAGAGCAAAGCATCTTTCTCATGCTATGCAGGTCTTATATTGGCTTGTATTACTTCACAGGAAGTATAAAAAAGTCTACAGCTTTTTGCAGATAACACAATCTGACTGCTAGAGAATCCCAATGAACACCTTAACAAGACAGAAATAATATATAACTGGAATATCAAGTAATTTATATCTAGAATCAGATTTAAAAGTTATATAACTTGGAAGTAGCTGCCATCCACAATCCCTATGTGAAACGTATTTTGTGATCCCATCACGGTAAAGGACACACTATAATCAGCACGTAAAATTACATGTTAACCCATGTTAAAATAACATGCAGTCTTCAGAAGCTGAAGAGTAAGCTCAGCTTTACCACCCCAGCAATAAGCCTTGCTGAGGCTGGAAGGTGCCAATACTCTTCATTTACTATTTTTTTTCAGAAATGACATGAATTTGGTACAACTAGATCATTACCCCAGTCTGCATTGCCAGTGTGACTGAGAGAAACAATGACCTACAGCCTAGAAATGTAGTAAAGAGCAGCTTCTCAAAAGAGCAGCTTCGCAGACTTGTTAGATATACATTGCCAGTCGCAACACAGAAACATTGCCATCTGTATCTTTTCTTTGCATTTTTTTATTTTATACATGTATATGACATTTCTTCAAAATGAAAAGCTCATAAATGTACTTTGAAAAAAAATTTAAATCTATATACCTATACTACGTATCTCAACATAACTGCGTATATATACACACACTATATGTATGAATACCAAATTTTACACGTGTTTGTGCATGTATATGCATGCGTATATACACTTACACATGTATGTATATTTTGCTTCTAATTAGCAGCAGGAAAAACAGGGATGCATAGTCACCCTCAGGTATATAAAAATTTCAATTTCAGATATCAATCTACATGGCTGTCTATATAGAAACTTTGCAATCAACACCTTCTTTCTCAAAAGATATTGCCATCAAAAGATAATAAAATAATGGTCCTACCAATCAGTTCCAAAACTTCAAAAGTTTCGGCTATCCCAGTTCGCCTCTAAATCATTCAGTCAATGAAAATTAGTGTACTCAACACAGTTTTATGACAAGGCAAAAATTCTAATCCTCTGCAACTGCTGTGCTGCAATTATTTGTCACTTACTCTACAGGATGTCCTGGTAACAGATTTTTCACAAGACAAACCTTTTCATGCACAACACAAAGGTTCCACACTTGGATCAGTGATGCCCTGCTTCCTGCCTCCAACCTAGAAAACAGACTTTTCTAGGTCTGAACCAGTTCCTGAAAAACTGAAAAGTCAGCGCCTTCAGAAGCTCAGTTAGGTTACACAAAACCAATGATTTCCTCATTTCTTTCCTACGCCTTTGAAAATCCCTCTGTATTAAGCAACATGACATGCTACAGAAGCCCTGACAACATCACAGCAGTATGATTAGGTTATAATTAACAGATTCTTCACACACCAATATACTTGACCTAACTGTGACTAAAATAAGACCCCTTGGCTCTTTGTGATCACAGATGAAAAAAATACTGTAACAAAGAAATTCTGACATATGGACAAGACATGGAATGCACTGGAACATTGCTGTGCTGGACTAAAAATGCACAAAACAACTTAAAGTATAAAATATAGAATCACACACAAGAAGTTTAAGCTGGGAGAGAGATATCAGAAGGATTGCAAAATAAAACAAGAAGAATTTCCCTGTAAAAGGAAAGAGCAAAAATGCTGAGCATGAAAACACATTTGCTTCCTTGACCACGGTAAACAAACAACTTCCCCAGTGAAATGGCATGCATGCATTTAGACTATACGTGGGTTTTACCCCCTCTGCTCCTAACGTGACTGCCCAACTAGAAACTCCTGTTCTGCTGTACCTCTGTAGAAAAGCTCTAACACCATTACTGCAGCTCACTGCCTTGCCAAGAGCAGCAGAGCACAGCTCTCACAAAGGACTGCAGAGCAGCTGTGATGCTGATGAAGAATCAGTTTCATACTGGAAGATTCAGGAATCTATGGACAGCAGCACTGCATAAACACCAGATCTACTCCCATGGGAGACTGAAAAATAAAATATAAAGGAGGGCAGAAAATAAAACTAAGCTTTTTCTTTCCTCTGCTCTCACCCCATCTTTCCACCTCATATCAAGAATCTTCATCACATTAAATGGCCCTCTCCCTTATTCTCCTCTCACTTTTTCATCCCACCAAGTGTCTACCCACACCTTTGGAAAACAAAATTCAAACTACATGTCTTGTGAATGATACAGGGAGACTCAAAAAGAACCAAGAAAAGAGACTGACTGGTGGGGGAGGATAGCTTTGCCACAAAGTGATCAGAAATTTGGAAAAATAAGACTAAGGGACAAACTTTCACAGCAGAAAGTCAGTTCAGCAGACAGGATTTAAGTCACAATGATACCAGAATAAAGTAAATAAATAGGTAAGTAAATAATTTGCTAAAGTAAATAAGATGCAATTCACGAAATTATGCAGACTTGCAGTGTAAAATTAAAACAGTGCAGAAGAATGACCAGTATAGTACAAACAAAAACCCCACTGTAAAATTCTCTACAGAAGCAGTTCCCACCACAGCAAGTCCTAAGGTATTCCTAGTTTTGAACTTTCATTTTCAGCACCACTATTTCTCACTCCATTTTCAGCACCACAGTTTTTCACCCCTCACTTCCCTGTCTTTCTTCAAAACACTGGAGCTAGGAGAATTTTCTCATAGAAACATGATCACTGTACATTAGATATTTTATTTATCAAACATTTCCGAGTGCAGAGTAATGTAAATCCTGTCCAAGAGCCCTTTACAACTCTCAAGATCAGGCTTTGTCCACTCTTTTGCTTGGCAATAGTGCATCCTCCAACATCTAATCAAGGTCATCCAGCTATGTGTCAAGTTTTGCCATTATAGCTGTGCTGCTCCAAATACATTTTTGTAGCTTGCTTTAACAGTACTGAAGCTATGACTGGTTTAGTCTACACTATAGATAAATAAAACACCTTCACTTACATTCCAAAATAACATACTCCGTGCATGTAATTAGTAATGCAGGACAACAGCAATATTACTCCAGCTCCAAGTGAGCTCCCTTCTAAGATGGGGAAGAACGCAAACACATCCAGTCCCTTCCTCCATCAAAACTGTATGCTTTCTCTGCTTTCTCTGGCACAGCAGTCCTGCATTTCAAATGCAACTCTGAAATGACTTCAAATGACCTTTTTCGGTTCCTTTGCCAACAACAACGCAGCACAAGAGGAAGGCAGAGGACTGATTCTCTCCTAGGGTGACCAGATGTTGCATTACTGGCAAAAATGCCATCTTTTTTCAGAAAGCCAGCGTATTTTACATCTGCATGCCCCAGGCAAGCACTACTGCTTGGGGAGCAAACACGGCAAAGGCATCTCTGACACCCCATGCTTTTAGTAGTCATCAGCCAAAGTGATCAGGTCCAGACAAGGGAGCTTGCAGCAGGCCATGATCAAGAAATTTGTTTCGGTTCAAGACAGAAAGAGAAGGAAGGGGATAAAAATGAATTATCAGATGCTGGCTTCTGTTTTTTTCCAGTAAATCCAGGGGAGTTCACACCTACGATGGAGTCAGGTCCCGGAGGTCAGATCAAGTCATTTCAGTGCAGGATGTTCAGCATCTCTGTTTCCCCTGGCAGCCACTGCTAGCAGAAATGCCATGACTATGACCAAAAAGCCAAGCAGCTCACACTGAGGGCACAGGACACAGTTGCTGTTAATCCACTGGGGAGCAAATGCAGGGCCAGGCCACTTTGAGCCACGCTGTGGCAAGTGTGGCAGTGAAGATGGATGGGTCTCCCCACATCTTCAGCTGGGGGCAGGATGCTGCCAGGGCTGACAAGGCCCTCAGCCTCCAGAGAGACTGGGCTGAAGGCTGAGGAGGAGAAGGAGAAGGAAACTCTTTTCGGAGGTGACAGTACCACATGTATGCCAGAGCCTTGGAGCCCCAGCCGCCACAACAAGGCCTGGGCCAGCCTTCCCTTCAGTGGTGCCCAGGACTCATGTCACAGCACTGGCAGCATCTTCCCAGGCGTGTTCCCCAGGTCGAGCCCGCCATAGAAGTTGAGGTGTCCCTGGGGGAGGGAGGGTCCGGCCACCCCAAGGCTCAGCCGGGGGTCGCCCCGCCGAGCAGGGGAGGCCGATGGGAGGCCGGTGGGGCAGAGGCGAGGCATCCAGCTGGACAAAACACACAGGCGCAGAGAGCCAGACTCTGTTGGAGCATTTTATTTCAAAGTTGTGGGTTGTTGGGTAGTAGGTTTTCCATTTCCTCTCTCAACACTACTAAAAGAGGCCAGAGACCAGACCTTCTTGGTCCATCCTGGGGGCAGCGCCATGGCCCCGGCCACGCCGGGCTGCCTGCCAGTGGCCATGGGCTCCTCAGGCCGCTGCAC
Source organism: Ifrita kowaldi (assembly GCA_013398055.1). Taxonomy (NCBI): domain Eukaryota; kingdom Metazoa; phylum Chordata; class Aves; order Passeriformes; family Cinclosomatidae; genus Ifrita; species Ifrita kowaldi. Next base: position 351,666 of record VZRS01009544.1, read on the forward strand.
CCGGATGGCCACACCAGCTGGCCCACGTCCTGTCTGTGGAGTGGTGTGGACAGCACACCAGAGAGACAGAAAGAGGGAGCTACGGTCCGGCTCACTAGCCAGGAGAAACAGAACACAGAAGGAGCTGGGCAAGGAAAGAGAGGCGTTTCTCTGAAGGAGAGAAAGAGAGAAGGTGAAGTATTCACACTCAAAAACAGAGAGGGAGAGAGCCAGTAGCTCAAGGCTGATTGGGAGATTTGCTGGTCAGCGGGGCACCGGGGCAAGGGGGCAGGGAGGAGAAGGTTACCTTCAGCCTCGATGGAGGAGAGGAGGGCGGCTGCACACAGAGCAGCGACTGCCGAGCACAGTGCTGTCTTCATTTCTGCCCTTTCAGATCACAACAACATGAATGAATCTGCAATGATGGGGAAGGGGGGAAGGGGGAGAAAGGAGAAGGAAATGATACATGTGGATTAAAGGATTGCGTGGGTGTATTCATGAAACATAAAAAAGACGAAGCATGGATTTCACTTTGTTCCCTTATCCCCAGCCCCCACCCACGGGACCAGGTTGAAACCTCTAGACTTGAAAACTGTCCAAGACGACGAAAGATCCGTATGACTAACTGGACAGTCTCGTCTTGCAATAATGTGCCTTTTGTTGCTGAACCCTTTCCAACCACAGTAAGCACATGAAGCTTGAACCTAGTTAGGGTTAATTTGAACAGGGAAGCGCAGTGAAGATCTGTGCCTCCGCACAGGCAGGAGCCAGAAGGGAGCTCCATGACTTCATCGCTGAATGTGATGATAGCTAATTCAGAGGTCATTCCTGCCTTGGATCAACTAAATGTCTCTTTCAGCTGGGGATTTTAATCGGCTCCTTTTTCATAACTGTTGAACCACTTAGTTAGCTTTGTTTTACTGGTCTCAAGGCAGTTTGGAAACTGTAATAAAACTTTTTTGAGGGGTTCTGCCTACAAATGTGCTATTCTTCATTTCTTGAAAGTCTGAAATAGGTTATACCAAAGTGTGTGTAACACAACTGAAATTTGACACGTCTGTCTAGCCATGATGTTTCAACATCTGATAATTCATTTACATGTCCTGAGAGAAAATAGATTTAAAATACACTATATAAAGCTGACAGGCATAAGAGTCTCACAATCACTGCAGGTTGTCTAGCAAAATAGGTGGGATTAGGCCAAGTTAGCGGTTCTTAATTGCAAGCAGCCATACTTTCATAACTATGTGCTCTAGGTCATGTAAAATCACTGCCAATTACTCCAGCAAAACTTCCAAATTATTTCCTTGTCTAAGGAAAGTCTAATATGAACCTACACATCCATGTAAGTGTTTCTAAAATTTTGGATTTTCTATCTCAAGAAGTGGGGGAGTGGCAATTCATATGAATAAAGTCATAAATGCATCATATATCATAATTAGGCTGGGGGAAAGAGAATTCCAAAAGCAATTAGGCAACAGATTTTATCAGGAAGGTGCCAAGAGCAAAAGGAAAATACAAAAGAAAAATACATAAATCAGTAGTCCACAGAAACAACTAAAAGGGGAAACAGTATTCTTCTACCATCTAAAGAACTACCCAGAGAGGCACATTTAGTGGGAAGACGCTATGGAGAACCAGGAATTTCTCACTTACTGACACTGGGCGTAACCGGCTTCATTTGAGCAGCTGTATATACTTGTGTTAGCCAAATGCCTTTACTGCACACGAAAATACCAAGAGCTCAATGAAAATCTAAGCGAAGGTTTCAGTCTAATGGCAGTTCCAGTGGCTAAACAGTAGAGTAATATTGACCATAATGACTCCCCGACACTAACACAAGAAAGGCCAAGGTTAGTATTAAAATGCTCTGAAAGCTCCAAAATCGTATCACTGCTCTGCGTGGGAAACGGCTGCCCCTGGGCAGATCTACAGCATCCTGCAGTGAGTTTAAGGATCGCCTAAATTCAACGTGAAAGGACGTTTTGTCCTGGAAGTCTCGTGTGAGCTTTGACTGCCATCTTTTGATCCTTTTGAAGAGCAACAGAAATTAATCATCTCACAGTCATCTAGGAGTTTGCCACTGCAGCAGGTCTACCATTCCTGATACACGTTTTTGTTTCATTAAATACAGCATGTCAGCCAAAGCATTCATTTGCTAACCTAGAAACACTGTTTCCTTTTCGCAAACTTAGGTGTGTGAAAGAAAGCCTGGAGCTGGCAGAGGAAAGTTCCTCTCACTGGCTTAGCAGGGACACAACAGACCTCGTGTCAGGACTAAAGGTTTTCTCATTGATCTTTAAAGACTACTTAGAATAAGTCCAACCCGAGCTTTCACAGTGCCAGTCCTATCTCGCTCTAAGTCAACTTACAAAAGCGTAGCCAAAGCATTACTAAACCACACAGTGCACGACATTTACCACTTTCAAGAAGAATAAACTGACGTTAATAGAAAAAGAAAAAAAACCGCAGGAAAAACCCAGTACCTATCAAAGACATAAGAAACTGGAAGCAGGAGAAAGCATCACCGGCAGCTGCACACACAAGGGAGGGAAGCGAGAGCTCCTGCCAAAGCCGCAGCGGTAGCGTGCCTGCAGGCGCGCTGGGCGCTGACAGCGGGTTCCGCCTGGAGCCTCCGGCCGCCGGGAGCCTCCGTCCCCGGGACATCACCGCCCCTCCCCGCATTTCTGCCCAGGCACCCGTCCGCCAGCAGCGCTCGGGGCCGGCATCCCGCCAGGCTCCCCCATGCCTTTCCCTGGGCTGACAGCCAGCAGCCCCGGGGCGCTCTGCCCCGCACCTCTCCGCCCGCCCGGCCGCACGCCTGCAGCCGGCTCTGACATGCCCAACGCGCGCACACACGCTCCTTCCTAATCCCGTGTCGGCTTCCAGCCCTGCGCTGCTACCCCAGCCTAAGGTGCATTGGAAGGGGCTGAGTGCGTGCTGCGTGCGGACAGAACGGGACACGGGGGTCGGCGGCAGGGCGGGCAGGGGACCCCCGCTCCTGCGCGGGCACACACAGACCTTCTGGGGCGGCCGCAGGGTGCCGGGGTCGGTGACGGGACAGCTCCTCCGGCGATGACTCCGGCGGTGCCCGCAGCGGCAGGAGCTGCAGCCGTCGGACCTGGATAAAGGGAGGAGGATAAAGGATGAAGCTCCGGGGGCACCTTGTGGAGGAAGCAGCAAGTAGCAGCAGCGGCGAAGGAGGAGCAGCAGCAGCGGCAACAGCTGAGAGCAGAGGAGGCGTCTCGATTACTGTAGCTCCCGATGCGAGGGGTCTGTCTGGGAAGACTTGCCTTCTCCAAGTGGGAAGAGCCTCTTCTCAATCTGCTACTTAATAGAGGGCTGTTCCCAACTCTCAATTTACCCTCGTAAGCGGTTACGAAACTGCAGGGAAGGTGGACTGCTGCCACTGGGTGATATATGCGCTGCTGTGCTCCAGCAAGGAAGGGGATCCACTTCTGGAAACTGGCGCATACCTCCGCGCATTCCTGCGGCATGA